>VXBI01001497.1:17539-300024 GCA_013397375.1 Toxostoma redivivum
GGAAGAAAAAACTTCAGATTTAAAAATAGCCATGAGTTTAGAGTGGCACTACCTCTAGATTTGCTCGACTGAAAATAGGTCACAAAATTTTAAACAAAATAACCCAAAACAGACACAGAATTATTAATTCTGTTCAGACAAGATGAACTAGCACAAAAGGAGTTAATTTTGCAGTATTTCAAATGTCATCTTGTAATAATCATCAGCAGATGGTGAATATTGGATCCTTTGGCCCCAGCAGGAAGTGTTTGAAAGGGAAAGTCCTTGGAGAACCAACATTCCAGTAGCAGCCCTAAATTTTGATTTAACAACTCAATCAAAAATTTTGGAGCTTTTAAAATCAAAAGTTTTCACTCAAAACTTTCACCCCAGCTATGTTGTTGAAAGAACTAGAGATACATATCTGAATGTGACCTGCTTTGCCCCCTTGTAGTGGTTTTGATTTGCTAACTTTAGATTTTTTGGTTCATATATTAATTTATGTGGTAGATTTACTGTTGGCTAAAGTGCTAGTGTACTTACTTACTAGAATTATTTACTTATTTTTTGTTGTGAGTTAGGATTAGAAGGGAGGGCAAAGTAGGCTTAAACTTTGAAGGGGATAAAGAGAAACATTATTAATAGAAATTAAAAGAAAAAAATAATAATAATTAGAATGAGGTATTTAGAATATAATTTTCTTCCCCCCACACTCTCTTTTCTTATATATATTGATAACATATTGAAATAAATTAGTTAGTTTCTTTTGTTAGTTTATGGAGACTTTTTAATAAGAAAATAGTTCCCCCTCTATTTTTTTGCAGAGAATTTCACAGACTCAATATCTGTAAATTTTCCACCCTTAGCTCTTCATATGATGCTGGATGTTTTGCAAGTGTTTTAACACAACACAACATCCAGAACCGGGCCATGTAGTCATGAGGGTCCCTCCCAACTCAGAGTATTCTGTGATTCTGTGAAGGTAGGCTTCCTGTTTGATTGATGCAGGGAGAGCTCTGGTGCAGAAGTGCCATTGGCAGCTGGACACTTCTAGGCATTCACACCAGTTTAGCACACTTTTAATGGGACAGCACCAGTGTGAAATCTGACTGACATTGGAAATAAGTCTCCCTTCTCTGTAGAAACTGGATGCCAGCTGCTGGAGGGGAGCCCAAGAAGGTGGACTGCACCCTTGACCCTGTACCCTGGCATTGGCAATCACAAAGTCATTGCACCCCTCAACATTGAGAAGTTTTAGAATTAGGTCTTAAAACAGTTACATGCATACATGTAAAACAGGGATACATCTGTGCAACTGAACAAGGTGTTATCTTAAAATCTGTTTTGACAGCTTATTCCAGGAGATTGCTCCAGGACTCTAGTCCTCACCGCTAGCATCCCAAACCCTGTGGAAATAACTAGAGAAGGTTGTTGTCTAATGAATAATCCAAGATAATGGTGTCACTGTCCTGATTATGTACAGCTATAATACGCATATCTTGTGTTAGAGCCTATATTTTCTTGTATGTCCACACACACAAACAAGGACTGAGCCCCCGTGTGGAGGAAGAGAAGGAAAAAAGAAGCAAACCGTGACAGCAGCCCTATATAGTTGAGAAAATTCACTGCTGCTGGCTGATGTCACAGCTCTTAAAACATTATTCTTTCATAATTTTATTGGTTAAATAACTATGAATAATGTCTGCCTGAGGGAGAGAGACATCTATCCACCCCTTAGATGTCAGTCTGTGAAAAAAGAAGTAACAATAAATTAGTACAAGAGAGTCATGAAGAAATGAGAAAATAAACAAGTTTAGTTTGAAACAACACCCAGAGGTATGCTGCTTCAAAATCATCTGGTCAATAATGCACTGAATGGTTTTACTGTTAAACAAGCATAAACAGGTTCCCTATCCATAGCACAAACAAAATGCTAGTTCTGCAAGGCACGTAATTTTAAACTCAAGGTATTTGTAAATAAAGACAGCTTTCCCTTTAAAACTTCAATTAAGCAATTAGCACAACTTTAATGGTTGCAATCTACACAATCACTACTGATTTGCCCGAAGGTTTTTTCAGACATTTTTGATTCTTATTACCTGTAAGCAAGGAAGTATGCTAAAATACTTTGCAGATTGTAGAATAGAAGATTTCAGTCAGGCTTTACTTATTTAAAGCTATTTGAAGAACTGAGACACAGAAAATGAAAGTCCTTCTGTTAGGTGTAGGTAAAGCATTCAATGGAGGTGTGATTGTTTGATTGTTTCTTCATAATGCAGCCCTATCAGATATACTGCTGTGGTCATCAGATAGTGACTATGGGGGGCAGGGGGAAATGTAATAACAAAAATCTCATATAAAACCTTGATCCTCACTTGCAGCTAATACATTTGACTGAACATTTTTCTCAAGGAAAAAAAAAGTTTCCATATTTCCAGGTTATTTTTGTTCTTATGTGGTATAAATTTGGTAGAGTTGATATGGGAATTGAAATTAAAATATTATTCATACAGCTTAGTGAAAAATCTGAATTGTTTCAAAATTTGTACTGTTTGAAATTATTACATCAGGTTTATAGAATAAAATACAAAATTAAAAATTACTAAAAGAACTTAAAAAACATAACTATATATATATATTTAATCCTCACATATACATGAATCAAATAATAAATCTTATAAGGAAACAAGAGCTGATGCTCCATGTGGGCTTTGGATAGGACTCCCAAATGCAACTACACCAAAATGTGTGTCTACTGACTGCCATCAATAGATCACAGTTGTAGCTTTTTTAATCAATGCACTGTTGTTCATAACAGTTTGGTTTGGTTTTGCTGCAGCAAAAGGTACTTTACAGTAGGCCAAAGCAGAATAAACTTCTGCTTTCAACTTATCCCTGACACTTCAGGAGGAAATGTAAGAAAATTAGTAATGGATAATTTGGGAATCGTTGTAAAGGCTTTTCTTGCAGACAGGACTTTCAAGAAGCTGGCTGGATTATAAATACCTCAGCAATGATGGCTTTGACATCTTTTATGGTATAAGATTTGCATCTTGGCTAAGTGAATATGAAAAGATCCTCGTAACTCTGTGTAAATGTACATGGTTACAACAGGTTAAAAGTTAATGATGGTAACCAGAAAGCACACTCTCTGTCCAGGTCCTACCTCACTCTCAGCTTCACATCTTTTCCTTTCCATTTTGTTTTATCTGACTTGTCATCTCTAAAGCCTTGTATGTGTTGAGATATATGTCATACAGTGTACAAGTAAAGGCAAACTAATATGCAGCAAATCCCTCACTCAAACAGGAGAAAATTCAATCCTTTCTTGCCAGTGCAAGGAGGGTTTATTTACCCCCCCACAGTGACGTCTGTGGTGATAGAGCTCGCTCATTATATAAATGACTACAAAACACACATACCCAGCAATCCCCAGAGGAAACACGAAATCATCAGTAACTGATGCATAGATGAAAAAAAGGGCTGAATTTGTCCCCTCAGGCACTATTTGTGCATTCATGCACTTAATATTTCACATCACATCTGACTGTTTGGGTAAATAAAGTGACATTTTGATTATGGAACATATTAGAGACTGAAAGAAGTTTTATTGATCCATCAAAACATTTGAAGGATTGATTACTACAGTTTTAAAGTAATTTCTTTCAATAGAGGTGTGGACACCAGACTGCTGTGATCCATGGCAAGTAGGCAAGCACAAAGCCTGAATAGTCTCGTTTAGAAATGCGACTCTAAGACTCGTAAGCAAAGGAAACTTTATATGTTAAGGAACCATTTCCCAATGTTTGCATTCTGCAGTGATGCAGCTCTCTTTTTATAGGGCCCTAAAAGATTCTTCCTTCATATTCTAGCCTTGGAAATCTCAAGGGGAAAACAATGTAGCAAACACTGAAAATCCCCTAGAATCCAATAACATACGTCCAGTAATGAAACTAAACCAAACCCATTACAATCAGGGGCATACCAATAACCAGGCAATTTAAATAAGTCCCTTCAGGCTAGCTTCACCAGTAACCCTCTTTCCCACCCATTACTTCTAAGTCCAGCAAATGAGCCTTTCAGATGTCACAGTTAAATGACAGCCATTTGCCTTCAAAATTGTGCTGCTATTCATGCCTCACAATTTAAAGCCTCCTAAGGGTCCCTAAAGATCCCAGAGGTGTGGAAGGCAGAAACAACATACCTATCTTCAGCAATGCAATTACATGACTGTGATCCCTTAAAATTGTAGTCTCACCATTATCAGGCCCATTAGTATAATTGTGTTCAGAGCCAAGGGGGAGGAGAAAGTACAGAACTGAATGTAACAAAGAGCAAAATCCTTTAAAGAGGAGTCATGGTGTTCATGTTCTGTGGAGATGAAGTTTTATAAGAACTGAAAGGGAAGGTTAAAAATAAAATAAAGATTCAAGATAGGGATCTTTTATGAGATGTATTAAGTAGCATTTCTGGATTGAAAAATGGCATGAGACAACCAGCAGAAAACAGACTAAAACATGGACCCAGAAATACAGTGTTCATGTCACATGCTTCTAAAAATTCCTGCAGCACAGAAGGGGATCTAGAGTTTCCCTCCAAGTTTTGGTTCACACGTTTTCATTCAGCTTCCTGAAGACAACAGTGGAAGAACTTCCTCTTGTAAAGAAACAACCAAAACTCATGGAATAGTAAGAAAGTGCAAAAGAGAATCATTAATATCTCTTCCTATTGTCGGCATCATTCTTTCTATGGGACAGAGAGGATAAAGGTCCCTCCAAGTTGCGATCTTTACTCAGACCTCCTATTCCAAGGACGACACTGCTTCTGTCTCCCCTTTCAGAGAACCAAAAATAAACCTTAAAGCTGACCTAGATGCAGTTTGGCATAAGGGTCCTATTCTGACTTCCTTTTCCTTGCATTTATGGCAATGCAGTAAGACCTTCATATATAGACGTCATTCCAAAATCTAAGTCCAACCTTTTTGTCAGGAGTTTGAGATTTTTTTTTGGTAGTTTTAGTTCTGAATCAAAAGAAAAGGGAGAAATCGTGAATATAACTCTTCTGAAAGGGAAAAGAAAAGCTGTGGTGGAATTTATGTCAGCTGAAAAGAGTTTTTCAGTGACAATAAAAATACAACTTTAAAGAAAATAAAATACATACTCCATTGTATTCTAAAAGGTAAACAGTTTTAAATGTGAGGGTTATCAGGAAGTTACCACAAGAAGACATTCTCCAGAAGCCTCAAGAGCAGAGAAAGCTTCTTGTGATGTTGCCATTGCTCTGTGGCTCATTCTGATCCAGGAATAGGCAACATAGCAATGCCCCCTGAATGTACCATCACCATGATTTCTAGGGAGAGAAACCATTCCCACAAAGAGAGTCATACCTCCTGCCACCCTTCACGTGCAAAATTTAGTCATCAGCCCAGTATTCTAATTAAATTAAAAAATACTGTTTACTTTAATGGACTATTCAAATATTTCTTTTTAGAACAAAAAACCCCCAAAATTACACTATTATTATCTAGTGCTAGAGGAAATAAAAGACAGTAAGAAGGAAGGAAGAAAAGTATTCTAAGCACAAAGGATGGAAAAAGAGAGGTGAAGAAGTAGCCCATCTAGAGTTCCCTAACAAAAATTAGAATTTCATCCTCTTTAGCTTCCTACAGCTTGTGGGGATGGGGTGGAGGTGTGTATGTGTATGCATTTTAATTTTTTTTAAATTTAATTAAAAAAAAAGAAATTTAAATTTAGGTTCTCAAAAAAGCAGACAACAAAACCCACAACCTTAGATGCCAAACTCTTTCCCAATTGAAATATAAATATGCAAAAAAAAAAAAAAAAATCCAGAATTTCCTGACTTCAGTCTTTTATTCAACGTACGATGTTTGAAGTTAAAATTCTATCCTTCAGTGAACATTTTAAGATATTAACCCAAAATTCATTATCAATATTTGAGCTACATAGTACCAGATGTTTCCAACACTTAGGAAAGGTAAAGAAGGAAGCAGACTGGCACATAAAGCAACTGGAATGGAACATGTAAAGTAGCTTCTCTGTCCCAAATGCATTAGTGTTCAGAGTGCAAGTGTTCCACCAGCAGTTCACTGGGCTAATGTGCTCATAAACGGCTGTACTGTGCTCACAGATCAGCTGGTCAGAGCATGGTGCTAATAATGCCAAGCTTCTGCGTTTGATGCCCTTATGGGCCACTCAAAGTTGGACTTGGTGATCCTTGTCTCTTCCAACTCAGAATATTTTGATTCTGTGATTTCATTCAAGAATGACCAGGAAAAAAGTTTTTAAATGAAAACTGCTTTGTCTAACATCCACTACAAAGAGGTCATGTAAATCCACTAAACCTTTGGTTCACAGGAGCTAGATAATTTATAGCTGAGTCAGCCTGGTCTTTTTAAAAAAAGATACATCCTCTGACACACAGTGAAGTATTTATCACTGGTTTCATGCTCTAAACACCCTTTAAATTAGGCTGTAAACACCTATTTTATGCTGTAGATATTAAAAAAGTAGATAAATATATTAATTTTATATACTGTAAACAAGAATGGTTAGTCCATTGTTTTGTCTAAAGATATTTCCTAAAGAGAGATTATTTCAAGTGCCTGAAAATACGACCCAGAACGCATAAGATAGGAATAATCAAAGATGACCCTCAGCACTGCAGAAGCAGTGTTATCACTCTATTCATGAGGCTGGAAAGGAACATTCAGTTTAAAAATCCACTGCAAATTCAATAAGGTGTTCCACAAATCCATTAGAATATTAACTGTAGCCCTTTCAGACAGTCTACTTGTGCACAAGGTCCAGGTCTGTATCAACACTGCTGGCTGCAATTTCAATTGACCTTACTTGTTCTCTGTGCTTCCTTCTAGACAACTGTGTCACATAATCTTTTTTCCCCTCTGACTGATGTGCATTTAACTAAATAGGTTCTTTGTGGTCTTCAGCGAGGCTTCATTTTCCTTGGTTTCAATCGGCCAGCCCCTTCCAAGCACACTGACATTCATACTTCCCCTGTCAGACATCCCTGTGGGAATGGCCCCTCAGACAGACAAGCTGCAAAGACAGAGCTGCTGAACACAGAACCTGCTGCTTGGAAGGAGATATTCTAAGGCTCTGCAAACTTACTGTACCATCAATCCAGGTTTTTAATATAATCTCAATATTTTTTTGACACCCATTTCAGCAAGTTTTTAAACCCAGTGTACAGGATAGTTTTCAGGGAGCCAGAGCTGGTTTATCAGTCACAGTCACCAGGATAAGGACTACAACCAGAAAAATAAAATGTGTGGCCAAAGTATTGTCTTTACTGGCCACAAAAACAGCAGTTAAAGAGCCAGGGAGGGAGAAAAAAAAGAGCACAAAACAAACAAAAACAAACAATTATGACAGCTGGGACAACCTAAATGCTGTGCTGATTTGTACTCTGGCAAAAGTGGAAGGGCTAGAAACATAACCCATCCACCTGAAAGGTGGTATTTGCCTGCTGTGACCATCAGACATCATTAAAACAAGGGAAATGGTCTCCAGACCTTCATTTCTTATCCACAAGCCAAGTCTTAGCATCCTCAAGGGTGCCCCAAAGACATTTAATTTTTGCAACTTTGTGTTCCCCAAGTTCAAGCCAAAATGGAATTAAGATCTGAAGCAAGGTTTAAGCATTCAGAACTAAAAAGTGGGAACCTTTTGTACTGGGCTTAGTAAGAGAATTAATCCCTAAGTTGGTCATTAAATTAAGGAAGCTCTTTATTCTGACACCAAAAAAAAAGGAAGATATCAAACAAAACCATGTAGCTCTTGTGTGAGAAATGAGGCATCAGTTTTAAGTGGTGGCTAGAAGAGGAGAAAAGTAGACTATTAACATTTTTTAGTCTCATTGAAATCCAGAAATGAGAACTATTTTTTCCTTCTATAAAACTTTAAAAACTGCTCTAAACAATAATGAAATTCTCCTAAATACAAGCGTCCTAAATGAGCTACATAATGTTCCATGCCATAATCACCACTGCAACAAGAAACTGCTCAAATCGCTTGTGAGCCAGATTTGCCAGTCATGCTGCTCTGTGCTCTGAGTAACAATGATCTGTACAATTAATATTAAACCTTCCAAGACAAGTCTGAGTTCTGAAGTTCTGTGTGCTTCTGTCCTTGTAGAAATGCAAAGCAATACTAGGGTTTAATACAGAGCATGCATGGGAAGGAGACAAGGAAATGGGGGTGAGGGAAAGTAGAAAACCAAAAAAAAAAAAAAATCTGCAGCCAAACAGAGACCAGGAACAGTAAGATAATTAGGATTGTTTTTTACAAGATTGCAACAGCTTGAATTGTTCCTCCCATTTTATGTTTAATTACAGTTTTTATTGCACTCATAAGAAATTCAGCTGCTGAAATAATCTAAGGAGCCAAGAACAAACCATTTCTCCTCCATTCTCAGAATCTTTCAGCTCAGCCATTATATACCTTCTCTTTGTAAAACAAAGAGGGAAGAAAGCACTATTGCACTCCTGTTTATGTTAGATTCTTAGATGACATTATTATTCTCAATCCGCATGGAAATCCTAGGATAAGAGATGAATGAAGGAGACACAGGGCCATAAAGATAGAATTTTTTTCTCTGCATCTTGCTGTATCTCTCCATTGCAAAATTATCACTTACGTCAATAAAACACACATCAGGTGATAATGAATGTATAGAGACTTTGCAGAGGGAAAAATCACGACTCCAATACATATGAAACATCAGTTTCCTACATATGCTCAAAATTGTACACCGTATGCTGAAGCATCTGAAGAGACATTAAGTCTCTGGAAGTGCAGGGAAGGGAGAGGAAGGAGTAACTACAATGCCATTCCTAAACAGCACTCCAATCTGCTAAATACTGACTATCATTAAGCCTTAAAGCACAACATCTAGCACAATACAAAACTGCAGGTACTTGATACCTGTGGCCAGATCAAGAATTGTTTGTACACTTCCAAGCAGTGTGTGGGAACAAATAGGAGGCCATTGACAGGCTGCATGCACATCTCACAGAGTATCTTGGGCTTTGATCTGCAGCCCTGGCCCATGTGGACAGTCATACTGAAATTAGTAAAATTTATATAAATAAAAGTTAGTAGTCTGGGCCAGTCATAGCCCAGTAGCAGGAAAACTGATTACAAAGGCAGTCACTTGTATTCAGGCTGTAAAAATGAGGCTTTTCTTTCAGGAATTCTGGGGATACAGTTGGAAAAGGGAAAAATGAACTCTCCTTGAGACTGAAAGTTAAAACTCATCTTGAAGGAAAGACACATACACTAATACACTAAAACTTACAGGGAATTTAATTTCACATTATTGACTTCATTCTTATGTGCTGCTGTCTTCATAACATTCCCCCCTAGTCTCAGATTTCCTCCCAAAATATGAATGTTAAAGCTACTTTCCTACAGAAAAATGTCAATAAGACACTTAGTGGCTGAAGAATACAGGAGGAATTTTACCTACAATACCTCCGCAAGAGACTGTACTTTCTAAAGAGACAAATGTTCCACTTCAGCCTGATTTATCTTTAGCTTTTATTAGAATTCAAATCAAGAGAAATGTCTCCATTGCCATATACTTTAAAACAAACAAACAAACAAAAAAGAAAAAGGAAAAAAAAAACCACAAAAAAGCAAAAAAGGAGCCTAAGCAGTAAATAAATAAACAAGGCATTTTTCCACTATGACTGCGGAAACAGAGCAAAATTTGTAAGTGAAACAAAAAAAATGAAAGTTTAATGAAAAAACAGTGTTCATTATCAGTAGAGTGCAGAATAGAACATTAGAAAGGATGCTCAGTTCTTCCTTCAAGATCAGACACTCAAAGAGGGAACCATCCAAAGCTTTCTAACAACCTTAGCATCATCGAGGCAGTTTGAGAAATAAGGATTAAAAACACTTACAAGTTCTGTGATTACTTCATGTGTCTTTGACCATCAAAAATGGGTACATTCCAGGAGAAATACCTCTGTAAAAGTTTGATCAAGCAGGCCTTCTCAACATGTTCAGCAGAACTCAGTTTCCACTGGCCCCTGGAACATAAGTAGAAGCTTTTTGGTGAGAACCAAGGCTTGCCATATGCTTGAGGCTTAACGTTTTTACCTTTAAAAGGTCTAGGCAACTGACTGAGTTTTCCAAAGACTAAGATGATTAAGAAAGGGGCAGAACACCTGTTATTCTTTGGAGACTTTTCAGAGCACTGTTAGTAATGGCCAGCTTTAACTTAAGATAGTCTATCTCAAAGAGTGATTGGCAGAGTGAAAAAGAGAAAGAAAATTATTGCCTGCCCCTAATGGCATCAGCATTTCCAGTCCTTGGCATTCATCTCTCTACATTTTTCACTTTCCTGTACCATCTGCAGGCACACCTTGAAATAATGGAGTTTACAAACCAGAAATCTCATCCACAATCCCACCTGGCTGTGGGGTTAGTTCATATTTACAATAGCATTGTATTTTAACACCCTTGTCTATAAGAGGCTGTAAAAGCAAATTGGAGAACAAACATTAAAGAGAAAGAAAATTCAAGTGATGCTGAGAAAAAATTCCTGAGTCTGAAGAAGAAAGCATAACTAATGGATATATAAATTGGGGAAGTCACAGCAAGTCTAGTTCAGCCATTTAGAGTTGCATTGTCTGTGCTGTGCAGTCCGGTGACAAAATCAGAGTGGTCCTCTGAGCATAAAATCTTCCACTGCCTATGTGATAACACCACTGATCTTCCCGTTGATCATTCCAGGTTTTACCTCCTCTCAGTACATTTTATTAATCTTGGATTTCTGGAACAAATGGAGCAGAAGGCAGGATACAGACTCATACTGAGTGGGGCAATGATACCTTTAATCAGCTGTACAACAAAACACAGGAGTATGACTCTTGAAGCCAGCTCCACTAAAGGGGAAAGCATCCCTCTTCATGCCTCAGAACACCTGTATGCTTGGGGTATGGCATGAATCAGATATAAATCTGATTCAAGGAATTTTTGCCAATGAACAGAATACCAAGATTCACTTTGTGAGCATTATATTTACTCTTACCTCTGAAGATGTTAAGTATGAGATACCATTTTCTGTTTACTATGCTATACCTCTAAACTAAGAGCCTGTTGAAATCTTGCTCACAATTGATTTACCAAAATATGAGTATTCGTCTAATACCGATACGCAACTGTGACGGACAAAAGACTCTCTAAAAATTTAAAGTTAGCAAGTGTATGTTTATTCAGCACTGGGCAGCAGTGTGAGGTCATCCTCTAACACGCACTGCAAAATCACAGGTGATCACAGAGTCTGTTTATTGACAAAAGATTCAAACAGATACATATTCATAATCACAGCCCCTCCCATTCCCCGCTTCCTATGGTAATTAGCTTGAATAGCTATTAAGCATCCATGATCGGCTTCCTAAATTAAGTCTGGGGTCGTTTTTGTGGGGAGGGGTCTTAGAGGGAGGAAGTAAGGCGAGTCTTCCTCGCCCTAAACTTTCGACCTTTTCTATCAATGACAATACAAATGATTTCTGGGTATAGTCCAGGTTCTTCAAAGAATGGATTTCTGGTTGCATTGTCTATGTTACTTTGAGTCTGCTTACTAGTTTCATCTTTTCTCATTATAAGCACAGCTGAGCAAACATAAGATGACAGACAATCAATTATTTAAATTTCAGATAAGTATTTCAAGCCCGATTTCATTCTAACTTTTAACTGTTTTCAGCAAGGCCTATCTACCTATTTGCTTCTTAATTAATTCTAGCAAATAACTAACTTTTAACTAAAATCCTAATTTTTAAGATTAGTGTTTCACAATCACTTGTGTATGGATGGCTTCTGGGCCCATCAATAACCATCAAGAATTAGCCACCCCTATCTCTCTCCCTCACGTCTCTTATCATTTATAATGGCTTATTATTAAAATAATGTGTCTTTCAAAATACATTTATAAAACATTAAATAACTTATCCAGGTCTTAGTACAGTCACAAGTAAGATAGAAAAAAATGCCAAATTCTTTTTGACTCTGTTTAGTCTTTGTATTTGACTTACAGATGGATTTTTCTTGGTAACTTGCTGATCAATTTCATTTTCTCAGACACTAGTAGAATCTGGTAATTGTTGAACCCCTGGTCATGTGCTTAAACCTTCTGCAGTGTCACAATATCCAAACTCTTTTTAGATGAAGTATCATTATCTTTTATGTCCCATAAGAATTTTTAGAATCAATATTTAATATATAATATGAAGATTATAAGAAACCCTTCTCAGTATGCATTAACTTTTTACAGATCTAAATTCTTTTAATTGCTTTAAACTGAGAAGAAGATGGAATAAAATCTCTATAAATATCTGGAAGGATTTTTCAACAGGCTTTCATTTGTATTAACACAGATCTACTGATGAATTTTTCAGCAAGGGACACACTAGTTTCAGAAAGCCCAATGAAAAGGTAATTTTCTGATAATTCCTAGGCTGTATTAACTTAATGAGTCACAGCTTTCACTCCACTTCCATTGGCTTCTCAAAACAGGCCTGGAGAAAACTACCCTCCTTGCCGTAAAGTGGATGTCTGGGGGTCCTGCTCTTTTCTTACTAGTTGTTCCTACATATCTTTAAAATATGGGGGAAAAAAACAACCAAAGAACACTCATCCTCAACATCCTCCCCCCAAAAAAAAATTTTTAAAAAACTCCAATCAACCAACAATCCCCATAGTTCAATTAACACAGCAATAAAGGAAGAGCATTGCTTTTCTCTCCCCCTGAGACTCCCCTCCAACAGGACGCTGAAGGCAGCAGAGATCTGAGTGAAGTCTAACAAACCACTTCACAGTCGTCCATCGCTCTCCAGACAGACATCAGCCAACATCAGCCTTGTCTTTGTGCCATGGTGACCTCTGACTAGATACAGCAGTGAGTGGGGAGAGGTGTTGATCTGAAATTCACTCAGTCTTGTCCTCTCCACTTTTCCTATGACAGAGATTATTGTTCTTCCTTCCCCTTCCAAAACCATATTCCAAATGGGCATGATACAAAGTTAAGGCAACTAGACCAAGGAACAGTCTCTGTGTAGGCATTTTCAGTAAGCATTGCACAAAGCTGTTGCAGTGAGGAATAAAAATTAATTTGCTAGAAATTAATTTGCATTCAGTGTTTTAAGGATGAAGAATGGGGGAGCATATCTTGGCAAAAGGGTGTCAACACCCTCCCTTCCTACTGCTGTTCTTAACCAAGTCTCACATGTGTCTCAGAAGGCCGCCCTAAAGAAGGAAATTAAACTCTGGGACAAACCTGGTGTTAGAATTTCCCCTTTCAGTATGAGAATTACATTTTTTACAGTTGTTCTACTCAAGAGAGCATTTGAATTGGTGAGAAAAAGTGGGGCATTCTGCACTGGTAAGGCACTGAAATCAAGAAAGGGCAGTTTGGGATTACGGGTTCATTGTGCAATCCAGATAACTTTGGGTATAACATAGTATAGTTTGTAGGGTTTCTGGTGGCTTTTGAGATAAAGCATCTCATCTTTATGAGAGGATATGAGAAGTTGTCACATATGTCCCTGAAGCTAGGAGGATAAAGAAACACTGAGCAGGAAGTAGCACTTTCTTCTTCTCAAAAGGAGGGTGTTAACCTGTATCAGATGTCCTTGGATATTTGGGGTATGCAATTCAATAACAGGGGGAATTTTGCTATCCAATTTGTTGCTGATGACTAAAAATGCTCCCTTTAATTTAGCCAAAGAAAATGTCTATGTTAGAAAGCTGGAGATAAATTTGGCTTCTTGTGGAATGAGACTTATAAATGAAGGGGAAGGATTTGGAGGGAGAGAAAAAGAATAAAAAATATAGTCTGAGTGGAAGATTCTCTCTTCCTAAAAAAAAAAAAAAACAAACCAAACAAACAAAAAAAAAACCCAACAAACCAAACAAAACACCCCTCACAAAAAAAAAAATCAACAAATCCAACTAGATATAATTAGGCAAACAAGCTGACACAAAAACAAAAAAGAAAAAACAATGCAAAATAGAAACCCAGGCTCTGTAACTGAATTCAGTTATGTTAATTTTACCATTAGTTTACTAACAATTGAGAAATCATGCTAAGGCCCTGTTGAAGTGGGTTTTGTAGAGGATTATTTTAATTTACATTAGCTTTTCCACTACTTATTTAAAAGAAAAAAATAAATAATTTTAACCAGCACTCTTTTTAAACCAACAGTTAAATTAACCCTGGGTGCTCTGCAAGTACTGAAGTCTTTGTAAAAGATACTCTTGACTCCAACACTGGACTCCTACTCCTGAGAGCCAAGGGAGCCATGAGTGTTCCATTAGTTGCTCACTTTTGAAATATGTGTCCTGTCTTCTCTCCTCCTTCAACATCCTGACAGGATAATGGACAATCACAACTGCTCCCACTTTGACCCTGCTTCCCTCAACACCACCAGTTTCTTCTTTCCAGCTTCTAAGCGAAGAACATGAGAAGTCTTATTAAAGGATATGAAAAGTTTGAAAGCAGTAATTATTCCATTTCGACAAAAGCTACTTTTTGCTGATTTTCAGGGCAAAGCAACATTGAAAAGAACAGCAAGAAGCCTTGAAGCAACTCCTGCAGCCTCTCTCTGTTTCAATCAGCTAGCAAAAAGGCTTGTTATCTCTTCTTTGACAAGATCATACTGTACTGGTACAGTTTTTCAGTACTGGAAAACAACTTCCAAACACCTGAGCTTCAAACCTGAAAAGATTTGAACAATTTAAACTATTATTAGGAACTAAAGTAAATGATCAACACAAAATAAAATTGCTTTTCTCATCAAAACCCTGCCAGATGTACATCTTGTCATGCAGTCTGCCCTAGGGGCAAAGCCCTATCTAGCTAATCCTGCAGAATCAGATAAGATAATAGAAAAGTTAGGTACAGTCTGTCCTTTGGAACAACAGCATTCTGTGAAAATTTCCATTGGTCACACTTGGAGAAATGTAGCTAAGTCTGTGGGGGTTACACATGTGCCATGACGAGTAAATTACAGGTAGAGTATGAATGTATGACTCCTCATTAAAATAATCCATCCTGATATTCAATGTAAGGGCTGAGTTTAGACTGCTGGTTGACAAAAAGTTTCCACTCACCTAGTTTTTAGCCAATGAAGACTGTGCCTATAAATTTTACAAGCATAAGAGGAGTCTAGTTCTCTTCACATATCTAGGTTGGATTAGTCTTCAGCTTTAAAGAAATGTACAAATCCTTGGCAAAATCAAATCTTACTTTCTTATCTCAAGTTGTATTGGCTGCCTAAGTCAGAAGAAAAGGAAAACAAAAGAAAAAGATCAAAAAAATTGCACTAGAAAGAAATAACTTCTTTTCTTTTAGACAATGTGTTGAAATCCAGCCTGAATCTGTATTTAGAATAATATAAAGCTTTAGGTTGAGATCAAGTGGGATGGGTACAAAAGCAGTGGGAGTTCCTTCTCTGCTTGTGTCATCAGAGAAGTGAAGGCCAGGATCTGACTCATGGCCCAAGAGAAAGCTTCAGGCAGTCAGCAGATTTTCTGACTGCTGCCTATTGGGCATAGATGGGCATTTATCAGTGTGCTCTCCCCACTTTGCAGTGCTGACCATGCACCTCTTATGGCAGCACATGCAGCAGGGGTTTGTATCTGACCAAGCACATAAACTTTTGGGGTTGATTCTTTGCAACCTGCAGGTCAGCCCAGAGGTAAAAGACAAGGGAAAATTGACAACTACAGACTAGGTAAAGCAGCTGAGCAAAATTGGAGGATTTGTCCAGAAGGCAAATGACACCTCCAGAACATTCCTAAATCACTTTTTCTGAAAGCTTTGGGATGGCTGCATTTTCCCTTCTCTGTCCTATCCCAGGCTTCTTCTCTAGCTACATGGAAGATATAATGGAATCAGTGTGATTTTTTTTCCAACAGAATAAAACTCATATTTTAAAAAGTTATGAAGTGAAAAGAAATCTCTTTTCTCTAATAGAACTAAAGGTTTGTTTCCAGGCAGACTGCAGGTGTCAAGCACCACAGATTTAGAAAATCTTGTAATATCTTCATGCACCACATCTTCCAGGGAACGAAGTTTTCCCTCCAGATGACAGCAATACCACTCCAGTGTCACATGCTTCTTTCTGCTTGATCAAACCTGGTGACATTTACAGAACCAAATAGAAATACCTGAGCAGCTCAAGGAAAGACACATCCTTTATGTTAGTAGAAGCCAATTAGATACTCTAGGAGCTGCTGTCTGCAAAAAAATAACAGAGTACCAAAACATGCAATAAGAGATATAGTCTTGCACATGACAGCACATCATCTGGATGTTCCTGGAGGCAGGAGCAACAGGGGAATAACACCTACAACATCAATGAGGGTTCAAGACATCAGAATAATATGTGGATAACCAAATGGAAACACAGAATAAGGTGCACAATGGCTGAAAACTTTCCCCTCAACCACTCTGTCTCTCTTCATTTTCTCTGTATATTTGTGGAGAGGCAAGACAAGGCCCACAAAAAAGGATAAGGCTACATCAATATGAATTGATGACTGCGAGCCACCTCTATTAAGAGAAATAAGGACATTTTTCTATTTTTGCCAGGCCTGTTTTGACCTTCACAAGTATTATCTTCCTGAAATCCCTGATATAATAAACCAATAGTCACCTGTGAGAAGTGTCAGTTGATAGGACAAAGTTACTGTCTGACCAAAAACTGTTAAGAAAGTGACTTTCACTTCACAGACAGGAGATTGTTAGGGTTTTATTCAGCATTTCACAAACGAGCCCTGCCGCTCTCTGGGGTTCACTTAACTACCAGAAAATGTAGCCCTATGCACGTGCCTTCAAAATCATATAACTTCCATATTTAGCCTATTTGGAAATTTTCTTTTACAGAGAACATGAAGGAGCACAGCAAGTCTGCAGATATTTGTCCTGGTTATGTGCACATTTTAAAACTTGTGCATTTTTTCTAGTGTCATTTGAAAAAGAACTGCAGACCCTTGCTCCCACCTGGGCTTTTAGGCTTGGCAGGTATCTCAATGCTCTCTCTGGGCTCCAGTTCAGTGCCTCTTTGCTGGCAGTGTGCAGTCACTCTGTGCAGCTGTTTTTTCCCACTGTTTGTCAGTACATGTGCTCTGGGCTTCCTGCTGCCATCTGGCAATCAGCGTGAGATCACAGCTCCTGCTCCCATGAGGAAGGAACCACAAGACAAGGTCACAGATAAAACAATATCAGAATACACAAACCTTTGTGTAGCTGCACCACATGCTGTTTGGCATGTCTGTAACCCAGTTTTTTTACCTTTTTGTAGAAATTCAATCAATAATTTTGCTACAGCAGATAAGCATAAAATGAATTTTTCACAGTTGTTTACCAATACCACAAAACCATTCAGTTCAGGAAGTCTTGTAGGTCCTAACGCAAGTCAGTTCATTTGTATTTAATCTTTGTCAGGTGATTTCAGCTAACATCAAAACAGAATTGCATATAATATTTTCCTTTATCCAGAAATTATATTGCTGGTATCTTCCTGTTGCTTCTTTAGAGTCTAACAAGTACATTTCTGCTCTGGTTTCTTCAAGCACTTGGAGGACATTACATCTCCTTTAGCATTTCCACTAAAACACATTTCTTATGTACCTCACACATTTTGTACAGAATTACAAGATGACTGAGTTTGGATGGGATTCCTGGACATTGTTTTGCATAGATAGATAGGAACAATATAGGAAGAACAACAAAACTGGCAAACTGATGTACAAAGGAGAGATTTTGGTACCCTTCAGTTGCAGCAATCTGACATAATTATTAAGGTGAAGGGGCAGCTCAGTGTCATTTAGACTTTCTGGACCTGATGAGGTCAAGAGGCAATCAAACCACCAAAAGGCTGGGCTGAGCATTTTAAGTTCTCAAAGACAAATGTGTACAAGAATGTGTTTTAGACACAAAATTTCTCATCCAGCCTTTCACGTACTGCATCTTCAATTATCTTTAATCAAAGATAGAAAAACAAAAATCCAATTAGAAACAAAATAAGCTTTTTCTCTTTGGTTCCAGACAGCTATCTTCTTGTTTTAAATGTGACAGCAATAATCCAATATATTCATGCAATTGCTACAGAATGGCAGAAACAGGTGAAGTCTTTCTTTGTCATGTGCAGTACATTCAGAATTTTTCACAATATACAGTACTCTTGCCTAAGAAATATCTTTTTCATAGTAATTTTCAATTAAACACTGTACAACTTATTCCTTAAATAAAATTGATCTGTCAGCTTCCTATCTAGTGTAATGGAAAATTCAGATGAGAAAGCCAAACAGTTTTAAACATATCAACACCCTCTCCCCTAAATGTAGAGTAGTCATGGAAGGTATTACTATACTGCATGGCTGAAATACTTTCTTGGTTGAATGGAGTTTTCCTAATAGTTTGTGGTCACATTCTAGTTTCTAGTTCACTGTTCTTCTGGGGATATCAGACCCTTCATCAAAGTAAACATGTACACTTCAGACACTCTTTAGAATATATATCTTTCCCTGTACTCTTTATTAGTGCTTACTTAGAAAAAACTTCATAAATATGTCGAGTCTCTGTAATTTTGTGAAGGCATATATTCACTCTCAGAGTTGAAAAATCTCCTCTCTATTTATTTCTATCTTTTTGAAAGGACTGAATGAAAAGTAACTTAGTCAAGATTGTATAACCAAAGCCATATATAAGATGCAAACCTGAGTAGCCCCTTTGTACGGTGAAGACATTCAGAGTCTTGAATATGGTACTGGTTTCTTCACCAGAAATTGCATATGTCAAAACTGGAAAGAAACAAGCCAGCATCTGGATTTATCTCCAGTACTGAGCCTGCTCCTTCTGTATACAGTTAATTCTGGTACTGCAACATTATTATCCATACAGACATATCACTGGTGTGATAAGAGCTATGATTAAAAACAGAAATCTGAGAAAATGAGAAGGAGAATTTTTTTGCCAGCTAATGTTATTATACGTTTCCATTGCTACCACAGACATTGTCCTATATATCAGACAAGATGATGAAGCCAGAACTCCCTGCAGCCAAGACCTGGCAACAGGAATTTACACAAGCCCTCAAGAGTAATGAGGGTCAATTTACTTTATACTTCCCTGGGAAAATAACCAAGATTCATCACATATATATTTTATCATGTTTAACATATTTTACTGCAAGACAGAGCCTTTGTAAATATATTTCCCTCTTCACAGCATACTACTAAATTTAGCTTTGACCTTAATCAAACCTGAGGCTGGAGTTGAAGAAAAGGCACAGCATTTTATCACACATGATCAAGTGTGTGCACAATTGAGTTTGGTGCTTAGCCACTAGGGACAGATGTCAGGAGTACCTTAACATGACTTTTTATCACTGTGCTGAAGCAGGTAGAAGGATTCTCTTGGTGGGAAGGGCAGTTATGAAAAATAGGTCAAAGGAGGAAGAGAAATAAGAGAGAAAAAAAATCAGAAAATAAATATATTTAAAGACTCACAGTGTTGAGCCTTATAGCAACATTAAGCAACAAATACACAGAAAAACCCATTTTAGTTACCAGTGTTATTTTCTCTTGGGTCAAAATATAAGTCCTCACATATATAAAAGCATTTAGCTGTCTGAAATTATTTTCATCTCAAAGGATGCTGACAGCTCAGATAAGGTACATTTTGAAGTCCCCTATAGGGATCAGAGTTTTATCTTTCATTGAAAAGCAGAATTTGCCACAACAGCACTGTACCTAAGTTGCTAGTACTCACACAACCTATTTAGATTATAAGTAGCATTCAACAGCCACTTTTATGGAAAACAAACTTAAGATGTAGCTTACCCAAAGTAGATTTACCTCTTATTTTTTGTGTCCCACCACGGACTTTTTTCTACCTACCGTTACTCCAGAGATATTTTATGTTCTTCTTGAGGAACCACTTGTTGGAAACAAGAGATCATAAATAAACCAACATTTTATTTACATGCCCTAGAAGAATGCAAAGGGAGTCTTGCCACTGTAATCACTGAGGAAACCTTGAGAGCTTTCAACAAGGTTCTCTTCAGATGACTTAAAAAATTTCCCTCTCCTCTGTTTTTTCTTTTTTTTTTTTTTTTAATAGTCATGCAGTTTGGTAATCCTGATTCACTAAGTTTTTTCAGGGACAGATTTTTTTTTTTTTTTCAGATTTGTCAGTTCTCCTAGATTGCTTTTACCAGGCCATATAATATAAAAGTAGAAGAGCAAAGTGCCTGGCTCACCATCCAGCCTTCACTTGGACTTAGAGATGCATTTGCTGTACATGCAGAAATGTGAGCTCTTCCCTCCCTACATGTGCAGTATAAACATAGGGCAAATTAAAATGAAAACTGTGCTTTAGTATATGCAATATAATGAGTGCCCAAATACAGCATATATGGACTTCTAACAGTTTTGTGTTATTTTTGTATTGTTACCTTTTGCCTAGGTGAACAGGCAGTTACTCAACAAATAGAAAATATAGCCTTTTGTTAGAGAATTTAATTCCAAAAAAAAGCATGGAACATGTGAGTCCTCATTTAATTTCAGAATATGAATTAAGAAATCTAAAAATGAATCTAGGGAAGAGGGGAATGTAAATCTTAACTTTCATCATTTTTTGAAAAAAATAAGAGAAATTAATATGAAATACACAATAGGAGCTCCACTATGCTGCTATTAGAGAAAAATGAAAGATGAAGTAAGTCATATTCACTGGCAATACAGTCTTAAAAAAATTACAAGCAAGAACTTATATCTTCAAAAGTGGTTTTTTTTCTGTACAGTGAAAAATTATCCATCAATCACCTTGTTATATTTTCTGTGATGGTGCTGACTTGCTACCCTCACATATTTTATGTAATAGCTGGGGAATTAAAAAAAACAAATGAAAACACACACACCCCCACAAATTCCCCCAAGCCCAACCAAACAAAAACCCACCAAAACCCACTATATATATGCATTTTTGAATAAATTTATCTCCAAAACATAGAGATTTCTGAATTAGTTACCTTCTGTGAACAAGAAACACACCTGGTAACTTCATGCATGCAAGTATACGTGAAGGACCAAGAGCCATTTACTGTGGACCCCATCACCAATTACAATTGCAGTGCTGGTAACTACAAAACTACAGATGTAAGCATGAATTTGATCTGCTTACTGATACGAAACCCATTTTTACTTAACCGTGAGCATAGAAATATCGATTCGTTGTTCATGAGTTATGCTTTCACTGTGAAATCTGAAGTCATAGTTGTCAGGCTGGAACAAATTAAGATGTTAAATAGCATCAGCAGTTCTTCTGTGTCTAGACAAACAAAAGAACAGGTTATTACAAGGTGGGAATGGTATCCAAATTTTAATCCTTATGTTAGAATAATTTTATAATATGTATTGTCACATCTAAGTCCCCCAAACTGTGAAATCTTCCTTATAATAAAAGTTACTTAAACAATTTCCAAAAGGACTTAAATATAAAGTATTCAGTGGCAATGTCTCTGGCTTTAGTTGCATGACTGGGAAATAAGCATTAACATTAGGTCTTATTCCAAGAAATTAGGGAAAAAATAGAATAGTCAGAAAACAAACTATTCTATTTGGTTTAACATCACAAAATGTGAATTATCTACCATGTCGCCTTAAAAATTAGATTTAGAATATATGAAAAATTAATTGTTCATTATTCATTGATTTTATTTTGATCAGAAGTGTGGGGTGTGTGGGAGGAGAAATTAAAAACAGAACAAGTTTCTGTGAACACAATGGAAACAGAACTAGGAAACAGAGGCTCTACAACACTAGTGGATCCAGAAAACCTAAAAAATGAGAGGTTCATTGTGAAAATGTTATCATCATATAAATTGTTAAAATAGAAGTCAGGCAGCAGCAACACCCATTTCCTTCTGTGCAACACATAAATGACTATTTTTTGAGAGCAATGTCTAACAACCTGCCTAGGTGGACAGCAGATTAAAGGTTATGTGGCCAAAGAAGCTAGAACCTTATTCTTGCTTTAGGTAAAATCTCTTACATGTCAGCATGTCAGGATTAAAATATGATGCCAAGACAAAACTCCAGGGTTTGGTTTTTTTTGTTTGTTTTGGTTTGGGTTTTTTAATTATTATTTTTATGTGAGGGTTTTGTTGCTCTGTGATTTTTCTTTTTACTCAGAAGAAACAATCACATGCTTATTTTAAAAATGAAAAATGCAGTCTTTGTAGTAATTAACAACCTCATTCTTCAGATGCAGAAAGCTAAATAAATAAATAAAAGGAATTGGAAAAAAACTCCAAACATATCTGCACATACTCTATCATTATTGCCAGAAAAGTTGAATTACCTTCAGGCCAGTACTGAGTGGATTTCAGCAGCTACAAAAAGTGGTGTGTGGTCATCAGAAACAGGGGACCAGGAAAAAATTTCATTAGCCTTTCCATGTCTTTTTTTGAAAGAACAAAACTAATAGCTGAGTCATGTGCTAATATACTACTACACTGATGGCCCATAAAGGAGCATGCTTTGGACAACCAATGCACATAGATTACAATTCTCCTAGGACCCTGAAGAAAATTCCTTTTTTGACCCCTGAAAGCCATGGGAAATATTCCTTCTCCAGGGTAATTTCCAAGAGTTTCAGCCCTTTCTTCCTCAGCTTCTGGATTGTATTGTGATGTAGTATCATGACCAAAAAATTCCAATCCAATGTTATTTCAGGACAGAGTCCCTCACTGGTGATTTTACAACATCAAGTTTCCGTCTTCGCTTTAGAACAAACCAGAATCTCAGAGTAGCACATAGCAGAGGTTTTTAATTCAGTACCATTCACAATCAGGCAACCCTTTCCTTCTTTTCAAGAGAGAAGGAAGCAATGAAATATTAACATGTTCTGTTGCAGCTGTGCCCTTACAAGTCAATACCTATCTCCAATTACCACATTCTGCCCAAGCAAACAAAATCACAGAAAACATTTTAAAAATCCAATAGTCACAGAAATTAGGGAATATAAAATATTTGCAACTAAGCAGGAGTTGACGATACTTGTTTTTCTGGTTGCCAGCAGCAAAGTAACCTTTAATTGAGCTCTTCAATTAATTTTTTTGCAAAGATAATTTTCTTCCTGAATGATCCAAAAACTTGACGCTCTAGTTCCTTCTTATCTTTTCCCAAGGACAATAAAAAATGTAAACACACCATTTCTTAGGTAGTATTACCGTTTGATTTTCACTAACATTCCTTTAGATAACAATTACTTATTTAAATCCTTCTCAAACCCAGTTCTGTTAAAATTATTCTTCACAGATTATTGTTTTGGTTTTTTTCCTCTCTCTCTTTTAATGGTTTATAAAATCATGCTGCCAGATCCAACAAGTTGACACCCCTGGCTGCAGCCACCAGCAAGAACTTGATTTTCATTTAGCTCTTCGCCAGAAAAAACACCCAAGGTTAGAATAGAACTGGGAAAGACCCAAAAAAGGCTACATAATAAAAACTATATACAATTTATACTCTACCAATTTACAAAAGGAAGTCCTATGATCTGGAAGTCACAGGAAGGAGCACAATGCACTGCAACAAAGGAAATTGCTATTTGAAACTTCCATCCTGTTTGGAGCACGTGTCCCCATTAAATGTCTTGTATGACTTCCTTCTTTGCTTGCTTGAAATCCTCATAATTTTGCTGATCTTCAGGATTTGAATGCAGTTAGCAGTCAACAAGGTCTGTTTCCATGCCCTGAAAATGATGTCATTTTTAACAAATCATATGTAAAATGCAGCCCAGGGTGGTGAAAAGAACAATGTTGCTCTGTTTATTTGAGGTTGTTGTTTGGCACTCTTTTTTTTTTTTCTTATCTTTTCCATTAATAAGAAAGGCCCTGAAATTGTAAGATAATTGGGGAAATAAATAAATCTATAATATTTATTTTTGGATTTGAGAACCAGAGGTCAGATGAGTATCGCTCATGTTTCTACAGTGAACCCATACTTGCAGAGCAGGAACGTAAGTTCCATATGCTTGGCTAATCTTTATCCAAAGTTGCAGTTAGGAAGGGAAAATAGCAAGAAGATGAAAGAGAAAAATTAACAGAATGAAGGTGTTCATTCCCAAGAGGGAAACAATCACGTTTCATCTTCTTATCTGAATGTCATTTTGAAATCTGCATAACAAAGGCTGTCCTGCTGAGAATCTTTTGCTCCTCAAGGAATTGCAAGGTTTCTTTTCATACTCCCTATGCTACAGCAGAGACAGTTCATATATTAATGGAGAATCACATCTATAGACTCAGAAAAAGCCCAGAAAGATGTGTGAAGGGCTCAATAACACAGCAGTGTGGCAGCCCCTAGCCAGCACAGGGTTCCTTAAAGATCATACACAGATGAAAAACCTTACACCCATTTTATCTACGCTGAATTGAAGCTGGCTTGAGTCTGAGGCTCTGTTGCTGGGGTTTTTTTGATGGCAGCTAGCAAAAATCGTGCATCAGTAAACATACCCCATGCAAAATAAAGAAAGAAATTATTTAACAACAGCAACACTGAAATAAAGCATCAGAAAGTTTTTGAAGTTTATCTTTGTTCATGCATCATACCGGGAAAAAAAAACCCAAACAACCCAACACCTGCTCTCTGTAGATTAAAATATTGATGAAATAATCAGTAACATTCAGTAATACTATTCAGTCTTCTGCTGCACTAGTATGTTAGTGGGAACTGCAATATTGATATTTGTGATGCTATTGTAACTCCAAATTTTGGACTTTGCTCTCTTCCACAGAACAGATTTCAGGCCATGGACTCAAGGCTAGATGCAGCGTTCAGCACTCCTGTCAACTTCTTGTGTGACACTGTGCAGATTGATTTATCCCTCTAGATTTTCTTTATATATCAGAGTCATTATTTTTTCCTCTTGCCATTTATTGCTTCTAGATCACCTCATTTCATAAAAACTGATCATCACTGCAACAGGAAGTTTAATGTTTCTAAAAACACTATCTTTATTAAAGCCTACTTATTACAAGACTAAAGCAACTAAAACAGCCACACAAGGTCACTTTAAGGTATTTGCAGGTGTTCTGTGATCTGAGGCAACCAAGACAATGCAACTTTAACAAGAGAAACTCCAAGAAAAAATATCTTGATTCAAGGGAAAGGTATAGTAGCTCAGGCTCAGCACCATGGAAACATAGATTAGAGTTAGCCTGAAGTACATACTGAGGGGCATTCCTCTAGACATACCCCAGGCTCTCATCTGTCCCTGATCCTCACCTGTCTCATTTAGTCATACCTTGCTTTGAATAGGATATAGCCTACACCTAGCAGGGCAGGATGTCTGCTGAGTTGTCCCAGTTTTCTATTAGGTCATTGCCTCCTGGGAAAGACTGGAATTTTAATGGTAAATTACTCAAAACAGTCAGACATTTGCTGGGCCAGGTTTGCACCACCCTCCACAACTGAAAGGGAGGAAGAAAGTTTTTGGATGAATGGTGGTGAAACATCTGACTCTCACAAGACAGAGGGGGTTCCCATGTAAATCTAAACTGTCTTGACCCACTTAACTTTGTGTTTTGTGGGCTTTTCCCCAACCCCAATGCATCAAGACTGTGACCATCACTTTTGCCTATAGATAACTAAATGGCAACAATCAAATCTCCTTGCTAATGGTGATATCTCCCTACTATTATTCTTTCTTTATCTTTTTTTCCCCTTATACATTTTCTTAAGTGTTACTTTTATGCTTTTACATTGCTGTATTTCTGTGGACAATCTTAACCAAGAAAGCTACACACCGGCTTTCCATTGCTACCAAATTTTTCTAAAATAAATCCTATATATCTGTATATTTACAAACACTGATCATTCAGTGTTGTTTCACTCTAGTGATGATGTTGTCTCGTCACTAAGGGATGTATTAACAAGAACCTGAATTACCCTCACCATCCTAGCCAGTAGTGAATACGGTAGTCTTCATCATGAAGGAACAACTGGCAGAATTCTAAACTGACATTGTAGATTGACACCTATTGAAAGTTGTGTGTGACTGAGAGCAAAGTCATTAAGCAAATACTGTGTTAAATCCCAAATAGCTCTAAAAGACAGTCTCAAAAAATAATTTAGACTGAGAGGGACCTTCAGGGGTTAGCTAGTCTAATACCTAGTTCAAAGCTAGACTGCTGTTCAAAGATCAGACCGCTCAGGGCCATGCCTAGGATCATGGATACCTCCAGCAACAGATTTCTTCACATCTTCTGGCAACTGGCGTTTGATCAATTCCACCACTAAATAGTTTTTCCTAGCACCCAGTCAGAAATTCCCATGCTCCAGCTGATGCACACTGACTCTTGTCCTTCCACTGGGTACCTCCAAGATGAGTCTCACTTCCTCTTAGCAGTGTCCTGTTGTAGAGAGCAACAAGACCTCCCTTAGTTCTCTCTTCTCCAGGCTACAGTTTCTTCAGATTCTTTCATATTTCATGTGTCAGCACCTCAAAGAATCTCAGAATGGCTTGGTTTCAAAGGGACCTCAAAGATAATCTGGTTCCAATTGCCCTCTCTGGGGCACAACCACCTTCCACTAGGCCAGGTTGCTCAAAGCCTCATCCAGCCTTAGCCATTCCTTCTTGTCCTATCACTAAATGCTCTTGTAAATTGTTCCTCTCCAGCTTTCTTGTAGGTTCCCTTCAGTAGTGGGAGGCTGCAATCAGGTCACTTTGAAACCTTCCATTCTCCATGCTGAACGTTCTCTTAGCCTTCCTCATAGAAGAGGTCTTTTAGACCTTTAGATTTCATCCCTCTAATCACCTCAACAGCTTTTCAGCCATTACAAGCTGTCTATGGTATGGTTCACTTTTCTGTGTATTCAGTCTTGCAGTGCTTTGTAAAATTCTGCTCCTCCTACTACAAGTGCAGACGAAGACGTCTCCAGGAGGTGACTGCTCATAATGTCATAAGGTGTTAAAATCAACTGCCAGTAACTTCAATTTTCTCTTCTATTAAAAAAAAAAAAAATCAAAAAATAAGGAAACCCAGCTTTTCCTAAACAGGATTATTTGTTTCAGTGTAGACATTTGATATTTTTTCTAAATGAAAACCAACATGACAGAAATTTGCCTTTCTGGCATGTGACAGAAATGGAATAGTCCCAAATATAGCTGATTTTTTTCCCCTTGATCAATCCACCTTGAAAGATGTTCTACATTACTTACCATTGGCAATGAGTGCATGATGGCATAGAATATTGGCATGTTTGTCACAGACACTTCACTGCACCCATGGATTCATGCCCAGTTTTAAATTGTCTAGCATCCTGATTACAAGGGTACCAAGTACCCTGATCAAGGAGATTCTACTGTGCCATTTAATCATTTAAAGCTGGGCTTGCTTCCATAGTTAGTTTCCGTAAGTCCTGTGACAGTGCCAGAAACATGTCAGGGAATAAGGTCTGGATACAAAACCATTTTCTCAGGGACATTTCTTAAACCACTATTTCATTTTTCATAGCTAATGCTGCATACTGAATTAGCCACAATTAGCCCTGAAACTCCCTCTCCAGGCATGTACAGAAAGTTATCTGTTCTCATTAATTCATTAAGCAGTAATGAATTAATTTATGTTTCCCTCTGATCTCACCAAGGTGATAAATGCACAACTTCTCAGATGCCTAATTATCTTCTGATCCACTCCTTGCCCAAGCAAATAGTGTTAAGATCTCCACCTCTTTCTTGCAAATATGGAGTTTCTCATATTCTACTCTGTTCTCCTGCACTCTTTCAAGACCCATTCCACTGCTCAAATCTGAACTATGTTCCTAGGTAGTAGAGGAAAGGGAAAAACCCAACAGCATTATTTTACCAAGCCCTGACTCAAAGGAGGTTGGTTGGAGAAAAATATCCTTTGACTAAGAAATACCTGCAGGGAGAAAAGAGAAAGAAGTTGTAGTAGCATGCCATGGAAAAAGACATTTTCTTCTTTTCAGTACAGGATAATTTGTCAGCGTTCCCTCACCCTAGGAAAAGGGTTAGAAAATGCCATTAAGATCAGCATAGGTTTTGTGTAACAAATTAATAAAATAAAATTCCTACCCTGATCCTCATCCAGCAGTAATGTGCATGGTTTATCAGTACAGATGTTCTAGAAGTGCAACAACACTTACAGAGATGTTCAGGATCACCATATGTCCTCTTCTGACTGCAGGGTTTGCAGCATCTGTGGGTAATCTCACTCCAAACTGCAGATCTGTGAGGGTCAGGTAAACCAAACAGGAATTCTCCAGGCATTTGCCCATCCACATCAAAACATCTGTCGTGTTTGAACACAAGGGACTGGGAACCACAGCAATATAGGGTAAAGATGGATGTATGTTCAAGTCCAGTCTGAATGAGGACATAAAAGCAGTTTCTGATCTACTTGTGCACATTCATTTGTAACTGTAGCTGTGATAGCACAGCCCTGAGTGGAACACTTATGGCAAGCAATGCACTATCAATAACCAGCACAGCTACTGAGGCCAATCTATACCTGAAAGGAGGATGACAACTTTTCTGCAGTTGGTGCAGCTATGTCTTTACAGCAGCGATGGATTCAAAAGACAAAAAATTCTGTAGTAATTCCAGGCCTACTGCTGCTGTGTATGGAGCTCAGACACTTCCAGGAACATCACTTAAGACTGCCCAGCAGCAGCTGCCTTAGTTCCTCACATGCTCTTGCTTTCTGTGCATTTTACGCCCCTGAGCAGACAAGAAGCAGAAGCAGGTGCACCACTGTCAGTTCTGGTGCCAGCACCCAAAGCAGAAGATGCCAACAGGGGGTATTTGATGCTCTCTCTTTCCTCAGGCAGGGCAATGGGGTCGTGGCCTCCTGTACTAATGCCATGGCACTGCTATAACTGCTGGGGGGAAACAGAGGGTTGAAAGAGGGATCTTGCTTTTCAGTTCCATTTTTCCTTCTGCACCATGTGACAAAATGAAGTCTGACACTGCAATGTCAGTTTCCTGCATATAATTTGGATGCTGATTTTTAAAGGAACATTTTAAAGAAGAAGAAGCCATGGAAATTGCCCACAGCTCTGAGGCAACATTCAGAAAAGCCAAGTCTTTTGTTTTCTCTAGGCAACTGGCTCACAGACTTTTGCACTACTTGTCTGTATTTTAGTGTAAGCATCTGGGTTTAGGAATTCCTCATCTCTGCTTGCAGTTGCCCTTTCTATTGCTGTCTCTTTGCTATGCAATGAAAGTTTTTAATCCATCAACTATAGTCCTAGAAAAAGAGAAACTGTTTTCTTGGCATTTCCTGTAGGTAAAAGCAGTCAGAATGAAGCTGTAAATGTGGGGTTTGGGTGAACGGTACTAGTACTAACTATAGCATAAAGAAACATTAAGCGGGAGAGAAGTAAGAATAAATAAGACCAAGAACAACTGTGGTCCCAGTTCCATTTCCTGAAGTTCTCAATGGTACTACAGACACAACTGGTAACAGAAGAAACATCAAAACACATCTCCTGAAGTCATACACTGGGCAGCAGTACTGATACTAACAAAGCCAAGGTTCCTATGGGTGTGTGTTTTATCCCTTAATTTCCTTAAGTAAAGTAAAAGTAAAAAAAAAAGTAAAAGCCCCAGTCATTGCTTTTGGCATGACTGGAGATTTTTAAATGCTGACTATGTGTGGCTTCTGCTCCTCAAATGCCTTATTAGGGTCAAGACCACAATTTCTCTATTAGGTCTATTGGGTCTCTTCTCTATCCACATACCTATCTGTTGGGTTTCCACTTCAACCCCATACAAATACAGCTGGCTTCAAATCTTTTCAACAGAATCAAGACGTGTAACAAGTAAAATATATTTGCATTAGATTAATTTACTCAGGAAACAGTGTCTACACATTAAAAGGAAAAAGTTCTCTGTGCAGGTTCCTGACAATCCTATCTTTAATTAAGGGTCACTTAGCTCCACAAAATCCCTTTCAGACAGTCCTAGGTATGAATTTTGCAGGTGGGAAACTGTGGCAGCAAAAGTCTTCCTAAAGCAGTATAATACAATTTATTGTCATGAATGAAAGATGGAAATTATTTGCTCAATACTGTTCTAAAAGAGGTATCACTGCTTTGTCAACACTCCTCAAGGCTACAAAATTCCAGCCTTTACAAAGGAACATTAAAGTCATCACTAATCAGAGTCACTTGGCATTTTCATATACCTGAAAGATTTTATCCTGATTTCCACAGTCTTCTATTAGATCTCATGAGCAACAGAAGCCAGACAATAATTGAATTTACAGAAGAAAATAATCTGAAACTGTTTTCAGAGGTGATGTTCCACTCCTATAACAGGGTCATCTAAAAAAGTACTACACAATGTCAGTATAATATCTAAAGCTTTGATTTCTCTCTAGATTTGATTGACTCCCACAAAATAAAAGTTAATATTTAAAGCCCCTCCAATCTTCCTCTTAGTTTTTCTTTCATTGTAAAACTCAAAGGGTTTCCTGGCAACACACATTGTACCGTATATTCATTACTAGTCTTCTATAAGTTATACAGTTTCATATTAAAATGTCTAGGCTTTGCACCAAACAGAAACACTCCTCAGAGCAATACAGCACACGCTCTCGGTCTCAGAAAGATTTCCTTATGTTTGTCATCAGCCACGTAAGCAAATACTATCAGTGAGCAATATAGGATACACAAGGATACATCTGCGTTTACAGATACATATGCCTGTGAAAGATACATGTGTTCAAGAAGTCATTCAGCAGGCCCAGTCATATTTAAGATGACAGAAGAAATAAAAAATAGAATTTGTTTGAAATAATGAAAAAAATTTACGGTATTGTAAAACATTGCCTTTTGTTCTATACAATTGTGCTAGGCAGAATTTTTTACCGAAGAAAATACCTTTAAAAAAAGAGACAGCTTAAAGCTTTGCTGCTGAGTTCCCCATAGTGCAAGGCATTTTATTCACTCAAGTGCTGCAGGCCAAATGCCTTGTCTAGTTCCAAAGGAATTCAATGGGAGCTTTAGTTTACATGATACAGACAATCAGCTGATCACATAATTTGCAGCAACAGTGTGGCCTGCAGGCCTTTCCTGTACCAGTGAACAAGGCAGTCATCAAACCTGCTAAAGAAGCAAGGCTCCAGCAGGCTTCAAACTGTGCAGAACCCCAAGAGCAGCAGCAACGTTTTCTGCACTGTCAAATCCCTCCCTTATATTGCACAGTAACTGGAATGGAACAGCAAAACTCTTCCACACCAAACCTGTGATTCTCCTGAGACACCTTCAGAACAAGCAAATAAGCAGATATACCTACTCTGGGATTTCCACTGAAGCTGTAGGCATGTGGAGAGAACAGGAGCTAGCCAGCTGCATTTCTGGTGTGGGATGAGAAGAGGTCTGGTGGGGGAGAAGAGAGAAATCTGACAGCACCATGTGCACAATTCAATACTCTCTGTGTCCTGCCTCCAGCACCACTAATATCAGACAGGAAGGAAAAAACAGCTGTACTAACCTGTCATCCCAGCCACCTCCAGAATCAGTCAAATCATGCTCTGGGCTTCCCTGCAGCCTCTTGTTTCCATGTGACCATTTTTCTCTTGACTTGCAGTCCTACAGGCTACCTCACCTCTCTTATCCTGCAGCTTTGTATCTGCACTGTGACTTAGTATAGGCTGCCCTCACATAAAAAAAAACAAAAAAAACCAAACCAAAACAAACAAAAAAAAAAACCATTAAACATTCTCTGACATTCTCAAGGGCAAAGGAGACTGATAGTTCCCTTTAGGAAAGTCTGCATAGCATATGTTAATATTAGTTTAGATGTGGAGCACGAAGCTATGGGGATGCTCTGTGGTGCTCTCATCCTTGGGCAAGTGCATTGCACAGGTGCAGAGAGCAGCTACAGAACACCTACTGCCCCAACAGCATCAAACAATGCAAGAGGAGAGAGTTTACCAGTGGTCCTGTCCTCTGAGGTGTATAAGACAGAGACAGACTGGGAGGAGGAAGGAGGAAAAGAAAACAGGGATCTCTTATCTCTGGTGTCTTATGTGCTTTCTACTTACCATTCATGTCGACAGCTGCATCTGCTTTGGAGTGCTTTTCCAAAAGAAGGCTCTGCTAGAGCTACTCTGACAGCTTGCTCCTTTCATCACAGCTGCCAGTACACATCCCAGAGCCATGATGTGGAGGAGCAGTTAGACTAAGGGGAGCAGATACAACAAAAAGGCAGAAGAGGATGCTATTGTAAAGTCATAGGGAAAAAAAGAATAAATTGTTCTAAGCAAAATCAAGTGAAACAGAGAAAGAGTGCTAAAGAGTAGAAAGAAAAGACTGAAAAATACTGCTCTCTAGCTAGCACAGTGGCATGTTCACATTAGAAAGGATGCTCTGAGACCTAAGACATGGAACAAAGAACCAAGATATGTGGGTTCATCTTCCATCACTGACAGATTTCCCAATCTGATCTGACTGGAGACATCCATCTCCCTGGTTTTGGTTCTGCGGCTGCAGAACACCCTTCACTTTTTGGTGCTGCTCTCTTCATGGAGACCCTTCAGCAGAAGAACTGGTTCTGAAATTGTGAGGAGTGACTTCCTTGTGGCAGTGGCCATGCCATTGCTGTCAGAGAAGCGGAAGGCAGGAGGCTGCAGGCCATGTTCACTGCTTGCCACAAGCACACATATGCAGGCAGCACAGCTGTGCCTCTCAAGTGAAAAACTTCAGATCTACCACAAGGTCTGGGGTTAGCTCCAGGGTTCATTTTTTTGCTGCATGAAAAGGCTTTGAACTTATTTTGTCTAACCAGCAGCATCCAGCCACTCCATTAGAGGGAGGCTGAGGTCTCATATCCACTGTGTGCCACACAAAACAACCTGAAAGATGAGATCATCCCCAGAAAGGCCCAGTCCCTTTTCCATAGGTTTTTCCCTGACACCTGAGCTCAAGTTATCTGTGCACACAGTGTACACACAAGAGTTGTTTTGCCACCTTTCTGGGCCTCTCAGCTAGCACCCACTACACAGGAAAGGGTTTGTTATTTACAAGTGATGGAGAGCCAGAAATAAAGGCTTAACTGAAAAGCAGACAGCAACAGATATGTAATTTCTAACAGAAAAAAAAAAAAAAAAAGCACACCTAGCTCAAAAGTTGACTTCTTATATTGAAGTATTTACCATATAGAATTTTCTCTCAAGTCATAGTTATTAGCAAAAATATGTATATATCACTACAAAAAGGCCACCACACCTTGCTCTATCTTTGTTAAGAAAAAGCACTTGCCAACAAGCCAAAGTGTGATGTTTCTTCACAGCACAGATCTGCTCAGCCAGCACAACCTGACACAGCCAAGCCCAGCTTAATCCCTCACTTTCCATCACCTAAACATCTCTGTGGCAGTCTAACAGACTCCTTCCAATAAAAGAGGGCCTACCACTGATCATGGTATTCCAGATGCAGCTTGACAAGTTCTAAATAGAGGAGAATAATTTCCTTTGCCTTTCTGCCTGTGCTCTAAAGCCACGTTATCCATCTCCACTATCACCTCACAAGTCTTAAATGGTGTTTCAAAACTTGCTAGTATCTAGCTTCCTCCTACTTCTTCCATTATATGTTTTTCTCTTTTCCTTCTGGAACAGTTTATTTCGTTTTTGTTCGTTTGGGTTTGTTGTTTTTTTCTTGGTGGCTTTGGGTTTTTGGATGGGTTTTTTTGGTTCAGTATTGTATTTGTTTGTTTGTTTGGGTTTTTGAGGGTTTTTTTTTCAATTTTTGGGGTTTTTTAAAATTTGTTGTTTTGAGGTTATTTTTTTTGTTTTTGGTCTTTTGTTGTTTTGTTGGGTTTTCTTCCAGTTGGTTCCTCTTTGGCAGTACTTACACCAGTTTCCCCTGCTAATACCATTCTGAGGCTAAAACTTTGTGGAAAAATTCAGTCCAAATGATACAGCAATTTCTGAGCTGACAAGTAGAAATACATTACTCCAACAAATCTGAACAATTTTGACAGGTTCTGCTTTGGGTCAAAAAATTACTTTTTCCTATCCTTATGAAAGACTGCTGAAGTTTGGTGGCTTAAAATACATCAAAATGTCACAGTTTATATACACTCAGATAAAATCCAGCGAGCAAAATCTGAGGGTTCTGTCTGAAGTGGACACACTTCATTTTCTTGCAAAGTTTAGCACTCCCTGGGTTGCATAGCTCTAGACCAGATGGATAATACTGCTATGGAGATCCATATAGAAGTGGCTTCAGGTGAGGGTGGGTTTGCATTGCCCTGGCAGAGACTATTTTGAGAAAATCACTTGGGAAAACCTCTCTTTGCAGGCTCAGAAAAAAAATAAAATCCATGAACTCAACAGGAGGAGTTGTATGAGACCAAGTTTGTAATTTAGAGATGATAGGCTGAAAAATAGTTAAGGAAAGTTAAATATAGTTAAGAAAAGTTTGTTTTTATTGGCAGACCTATGAAATTCCTTTGTCACATTCTGACAGATGTAGCTGATTGTCAGGCTTGGCTGGTAGCAAATGCTTCTGCATCTTTTTTGTAAACAACTATCTGTTCAAACTGCTTACAGCAGCAAGAGACAAGCCCGTCTTCTACTGGAAACATAAAATGTTTATCCACCACCTGCTAGGAAGGCTTTTGTTACTTGAAATTTGTTTTTTGAGCTCTGTGGTAAGCAAGTACGTATTCAAAATGTATTTTCAAATAACGAAGCAGTTCTGATGCCTTAAAACATGTTTTCTTCAACATAAATAACAGATTTTATCACTTGAATTGACTTTTAAATGCTTGTAAAAAGGTTCAGGATGAAGCACCCTAGAGAGAATAACTTTCTCAATTCCCAGAAAGGCAGGCTGTAAATCCCTTACTGCCAATGGCAAACAGCAACGCACATGCATAACCCTGTGAGCACTGGTAAGAGCAATCCTTCACTGATGGGAATTAAGCTTCCATTTTTCTAGCTCAGTATAGCACAAAATGGTCACTATCAGTGGATGTTTCCTATGACATCCTTCAAAGTGAACATCAATATCCTTCTGGAAAGATCTCTCAAGGAAATAAAAAAAAAAATCAAATCACCAGAAGTCACCATTTACTGGAGCAAAAGTTAGGTGCCCTTTTGATGGCAAAACATTTTTTTATAAAAGGCTGCACTGGCAATTTTATTTTGCAGAAACCTAGAACCAAACACTATACACTATGAAGGTAACATAAAACACTCAGCAGCAGTTAATGCTGGTTAGTGTCGACTTGGGCTGAAGGTGAGCCAAGGTCTGTGGGAACAGGGCACTCTCAGCTCTCTGCTACTAAACCCAGCAGCTATTGTCATTTATAATGGGATCCTGGCTGTGGAGAATTTGAAAGATAAATAATGGCATACCAGCAAGCATTTATCAACAACATCATTAAAAAACTGGGAAGGGAAGACTTTTTAGAACTCTTCATCAGCTCTAGGAGAATTCCTCCCTGCACACTGGCAGTGCTATTAAAAATAATAGATCAGTGAATTTTAGAGCAAGAGAACATTGCTAGCAATTGTCTGACCTAAATATACAAAACCACATCCACATAAAATGCTTTGAAAATAATGCCACTAAGGTCAAATAATCCAGCATTCAAAATTCTCAAAATGGCATACTAAGGTTGCCTGCATGACCTTAACTCAGCAACCCTTAATTCAGACTCCCTGAGTGTGACTGCTGAGAATGGACAAGCCTCCTTAAATAGGCAGGTAATCAGCTGCTACTTTTGCCCTTGCATCTCAGAGCAGCAGCAGCAAGGCACACCACAAAAACCCAGCCCCAGGACTGCCTGTCATTTCACAGGTCATTACAGTCCTAGAGCAGGCTCTCAGGGACCCACAGGGCATTCAGAAACACTATATCAAGGCCCAGACTGAAGGAATGGGAAAGGCATAGGCCAGGTATTTAGAGTCCTTTTGAAACCTGTCTGCCATTTTCAGAGTCTAAGTCCAAAACTTAGAAGTTCTGCATTACCACTTTTAGTTGTGCCTGCAGTCCTTTGCAGGTAAGAAAATGCCTGCTTCTAGTTGTCCACAAAAGAGCTTGTGTCCAAGCAATGCTGCATTTCTCAGGAGCAATCTCATAACTACAATCCAAAAGAAATCCCATAATTAGCTCTTTTCTGACCTAAGTGGTCCACTGTGGTAATATATTTATCAATAAGTACAAAGGCCAGAGGGAGAGGCAGTGTGCCAGCCCTCTCCTTTATCACTCTTTAGCACTGGTCATGGTGTTCACATCAGGCTGATTAACTCTGGGTTTCTAAGAATACTTTCCTCAACTGGGTTTGTGTACATCTTTGGGCAACATTCTCATTCCACTAAATAAGCATTTCGTGAGCAGCCACATTTACCAGCAGGAGTGCCCACCACAACAGCCTTTGATACCCCAGTGTGAGCACAATTAACTTTTGTTTCCACAGCATCCAACTCAAAACAGGCTCATATGTTCAAGTACACATATTTCAGATGGAATAAGGCAAATACAAAACCAGGCAAAGGGAGTCCACTTCGAATCATCCAGTATCGCTCAGGATAACCTAATCTGAACCCTAAAAGCAGAGTATCATAGCTCAGAGGAAGCACAAAAAACACACTTCTGTAGAAGTAAGACAAGAAGCAAATCTCTGGTTGAGTCAGCTTTGATAACCGAAACATTCCATACATGAACTTGATAGCTCCCAAGAATCCATCCTACAGCACAGCATAGGGCCATGCAGAGTCACCCAAGCCTGCCATCTCCAAATGGTAAAATAAATAGCAAGCACACACAAGAAACGCCAATTGCTGTTCTGGATGCAGGGCTAGCACAGCCAGCAGCAGATCAAAGGCTCTACATTTCCAAAGGTTGAAAGCTGGCAGAAAGCTCCGTTCTATCACTCCTTCCCCAGCCCATGGATCTAGACAAGGCAGAACACCTTTTTTCAACCACAGGGAGAGCTACACCAGCATTCCCACAAAGACGTCAGAAGGTTTCCTGCCTTGCCACCTGGTTTCTGACAGTATTCATGAAATCTAATCCTCTAAGCTGCTGCGGTGAGGAGGATGGGATTTGTGAAGGCTTTGAAGACCCCGGGCAGGTAATTCCTGAGGTAATTCTGAAAGCAAAACAAAGTGACAGTCTGCTTCCTGATCCGTTTTTCTAGGAAAATTACATTTTACAGCCAATTCTGTTCTTACACACTGACTATAAAATTAACTTATTAGCTGACTCAACTCCATTTTATGTGAAGGATTGAGAAGGATTGCCTCCAGCCCTTGTCCCTTTAACTCTAATTATCAAGTGTATACCAGATTAAATTCAGAATGAAGTAGCCGGGTCAGGCAATCTACTTAAAGTTTAATGGAAGTTAATGATTCATTGATCAAACTCATTTATGTCTAATTAAACCCTTCCTGCATTATAAAAGACAAGGGGGAAGTTTTATAGTGCACCTCGCTCCCCTTCTGCACATGGCGGATTTGCTGCAGAACTCCATGGAAAATTCACAGAATCTGCCTTTTGTGAGTGCATGGTTTGGCAACAGCCCTGTAGATTTAAAAGTATAATTATCTTGGATGACTTCAGCAAATGGATAGGGTTTACACAATGCTGGCAAATACAATACCAGTATCCAGCTGCACACAGCCAGACTGAAAACTGAGCTTGTATGCACCAGCACAATGGTGGAGTCCAGGGAGCATAATAATAACCAGACCTGCGTGTGGATCTCAAGCGTGAGCCTCACTGGAATAAGGCAGCAGTGATGTTAAGCCTGAGAGAGGGAGAAAAGCTTCCTATTGCATGTGGATGCACCTCAATCTCTGCTCATCCTTCAAAACTGGCAAAGCAGCCAAGCATCCAAAGCATGGCACAGGCAGTGTTCAGCATTCGCACACCAGCAGGAGTGGCAGGCAACCCACTGCAAAGCTCAGGATTCATTCCTTCCTCCACTGACTGCCCCCTCTTAGTAAGCACTTTCTAGACATCATCTTGTATATAAACATATGCTCACAGTACAATGGCCCTACTAAGGGGCTATCCACCAGAACATTACTTTAGGCACAATTATTCAAAACAGTGTAATTAAACAGGAATATCATGGCCTACTTAGATATTTATAATTTTGTTACATAGATTTAAAATTTATACCATGTGAAGAGCAAATACTTTTTTACAATCTCAGGCTTCCAGAGTACAGAAAGAATGCTTTACTTTTTCTCTGTAATTTTAAGTTATTAGTCCTTCACATGTTAGATACAACTATACAGTCTTTAAAATTCTGCTTTTCAAGCCTTTTCAGATGCATATTCCCATAAGATAGTATTGTAATATAAATTATTCTGGAGAAATAAAATTAAATGCACTGTAATAATTTTCCTTCTTCAGTAGTCTACATCTCTATCACTTCTCAGGTGTCTGACTAACACAAGATAAAACCAGCTGGCCTTGCAATTTGTTGAATAGTTTAAACAGTTTTGTGTTGGAGCTAGTGGTTTTCATATAATAACAAGACACTCCTTTTGTTATCTCCCATATTATTCTAGTTCTATAGTATTTTACAAATCTGTATTGATGTCTAATGATAACTTATTGACCTATTCCTTCTGCTTCCTGCTTATTATGTCACAGTGGAGTATAAGTTTCACTGTCTTCAAAACTACATTCCTACTACATTCCTGATGGTCCAGTACAGCTGTCCTTTAGGCAAACATGTATTTCTACTTATTGTGATTGTTAATATGAATGGTTGCTTATATATTACATGGTTACCAGCTCCCAATTAATATCTGACTTGTCCCAAAGAACCATTTTGAACATGACCAGCTGTAGCTCAAGAAAGTCTATTAGAAGCAGAAGCAAGCTTAGGTCTTTTGTACATTTTTGCCTGTAAGTTTTTCCACCATCCTTTCCAGCCCTGGCCCAACAGTAAAATGTGGCATCCTCCACTCTGCTAAGTTGCAGATGAAACAGGCATTCAGTAGCACTTCTTCTCATTTCTAAAATGATTTACCATATATATATATTATGTATATAATGGTTTGATTTTTGACAACTTCCTTTTACAAAACCTTAATAGTTTTAACTCAGTTTAACAGTGGTGAGTGTTTTATGGCAGGAAGGCATGGCTCCATTTCTATTTTACAGCAAATTGCACAGACCAGCTATGAATACACAGGTTGATTATCTCAAATGGCACTGTTTGGCACTCCATTTCTGCCCAAATATTTTATTTCTTTATCCATAACTGCTCCAAGAAGTCAGTCAATTCCCAGAAGTCTACAGAGAACCCTGTAATAATGAGGCTGTTTGTATAATTTGCAGTGGAAAGGTTATTTCCTATTTTTTTCCAAGGTCTGTTGGGAATGGCTTGTATTTTCATTGTTTCCTTTTGCTATTTGGACTGCATTTAATTTAACTGCAGTTAAATCAAATGGCAACTGCAATTTAATTTAGCTGTTACTGCAATTTATTCTATGATCTCTTAAAGACTTGGTCAAGTTTGACAGGTACATGGCCACTCTGAGTTTCCAGAGACAGATTTTGATTCCAGATTGGTCATGCATATCATTTGGGGTGGAAAAAAGGGGTTTTTGGTAACCTAGGCATTATGACCCAACGACCTCCATATACACTCAAATCATCTTGGTATTTCCAGCAATCTTGAAAGACAAATGGGGTTTATCCTAGTTGGCAGATCATTCAGGGAGGATGATGCACATGAGTACTTGTAAGTCTTTATTTTGTAGATTTTTTTAACAATTCTTTTCAGTCCCTGTCTTGTGTCTCACTCATAATTCTTAAACAGCATGAAAATTAGAGGGGAATCACACAAAAAGTGGAAACAAGAACATACGACCAAGAACGAATGAGGGAGTGACACAGTCCAGAAGAATAAAATAAAAAGAAATACACAAAATGAGTTATAGCTAGCAAGGAACATAAAAGGTTTCAAGGAAAAGTTCACTGATTGCATCAGAAACAGTTCTATATTTTTACTGAGTACAAGAGAAAAAAATAGAAAAAATGCATGCACCATATACTTTGGAAGAACAACAAATAACGTGTGACACAGATAACACTGAAATAATGACATTTCCATCCTTTTTTTAGAATTACACAATGGACAATAAAGGAGAGAGGAACACAGACCAGAATAAGAGAAGGACATCTTAAAAGTATGAAGGCAAGATAGATATTTTCAATATAGCTGGACCTAACAAGGCTCACCCTAAAGAATTTCAGGAACTAGAGAAACTCATCCCTAACAATTCAGAGGACAAAAGTGTCTCTCAGAAACAGAGAAAACCAAAGCAGAACCAGCAGTGTCTGTCCAAAATAACATTCTAATATATATTAATTTGCCAGTGCTTAGGAAGATACCAGCAAGAAATATTTAAATTATTGGTTACTATGACCAAGAAGACAATAGGCTAATAAAAAGCAATAATAAAACAATTATAAGTTATATTATGCCAGTTTAATTTGGTATACTTTTTAGGTGTATGGCCTAGATGATAAGGAGAAAGACACAGATATGACATTTATGTTATCTGCCTAAATTTCTTCACATACCTGCATGATATTCTCACATCAAGAAAATGCAATTCAAAGCAAATGTCAGTGCATGAATACCTGAGTTTAAAACATGCTCACGTCCTAAGTTGGAATTTTCAGTCTCAAGATGGGATTTGGAGGGATCTGCAGTGAATCCAGTGCTAGTCAGTATTTTCAATAATGATTTAACATGAAATAGAATGCTATTTAAAGTATTTAGTCTAGTGCCCTGTGTTAAAGGATTGCTAGCATCTCAGATATCAAGTCAGAACCTTTGAAAATCACAGAAACAATTACAGGAAAGTTTAAATTGAAAGGGACCTCAAGAGACCTTTAGTCCAACTTTCTGCACAAAGTATCAGACCAGGTTTCTCAAAAAGGTTTTCAAGACCTGACTGGCCCAAAAGAAGTATGGAGACAGCAGAAACTGCAGTTACAATCTGCCAAGGGCAATCTGTTCCACTGCCCTCACTTTGAAAAGGTTTTCTCTTATATTCAGGATCAACTGTTTTTATTTCCACTCATATCCATAGTCTGTCATCCTCCCACCTCTGTGAAGAGTCTGACTCTTTTCTTCTTGATGACTTCCTCATTGGTGTTGAGGGGGACCTGCCAGGTTTCCACAGTAATTCTCCCATTTAAATGTAGTTCTCCTTCCCCACAATGTTCCCACACAATCTAATAAGAAAAAATGTGATAAAAAGATGATACATATTTCGCTCTGGGAAGGAAACAGTTGCATGCACAAATAAAAAATGGGAAATAATTAGTGAAGTAGCAGTGGTTCAAATACTGACAGGCTCTTGCACTTTCTTAATAATGCAGTAACACATTCATTTGCTGTGCTTGGCACTTGTGAAGCTTTGGTTGGATGCACCCAAGAGTCCAATCCTGATGAAACAAAAAATAAAAGAGATGCAAAAGACTATAGCAGAAATAACTCAGGATTTGGAAATTTGGTGATATACATTGCTGGGAAAGAGAAAGACATTTTTTATCTCTGGAGAGAGAAAGAGAAGGGGTGAAATAGAAAAGCAAAAAGGGCATGGAAGCAGTATTCCAGTCACTCAGTAGGTAAAAGTCTTTCTTCCCATACTAAGGAAAAGAGAGCAAAGATGCCCTGTGCTCACTGTGACCATGTCAAATAGAAATACTGGCAGCCAAAAAATATTAGCTCAGAGAGTATGAAAAACCTTCTAACTACAGTAATGATCGAGTAATAAATTAGGCTGCAAAACAAGGCCATGGATTCTCCATCACTACAGCCTTTCAACCAAGGGTAGATAAATATTGTCGGCTCTGTGTCATGTCAGAGAGGAGAAACAGATGATGTCCCAAAGTCCTTTCTATTCAAAGACAGAAAATTTCTTAACAGGTTTGATTGATAAATCCCTTTTCTAAATAAAATCTCAGCAACACTGCCTTATGAAACATTTTGGAGTCTTAAGGCCATAAAAGGGAGTCAATGAAATACTGACTGTAAAAGTTGCAGTGCTTCTACAATGTGAATTTTCAGATCATTTTTCATTAGAATTTCATTGCAGTTCACAGCATCCAGTGGCATTGCTTTCTTGTTAACAAAACTTTAATTTGGCTTTGACTGAGTTGCCTTTTGCCTTATCCTGTCTAACCTAGATTACTCATTCATAATCAACAGTTTATCCACCGTTTAGCATTTTGGGGGTTGTACAATGTTGCTGTATTGTTATATTTTTACATCTGGTATTACTCAAAGTTTTACATAGCCTTATGCTTTCTTGTTTATTCCTATTTTAAGTGCACTTGCATAACATTTAATATAAAAAATTCTTATTCTTTGTGTCATAAGCTTCTTAAGTAAGAAAATCTTTCTTTTCTTTCTTTTCTTTCAAACTTGCAAGCTTTGGTAGGTCTTTTATCACAATTACTTCATAGGACTTTACATAAAAATTTGTATTTATACTTCTGCAGATATCTACAGTGTGGTACAGATGATACTTGCTCATAAAATATCACTTAAGTGATCTTTCTTCCCCAGTGGACTGGAATCTCAAACTGTACAAGAGTGTCACTGAGACATTCTCCAGTTCCACTCTTATTGAACTTTGTTAAAGCGAGCCTTTCCCCTACTATAAGCTAAAGACTAATTGCAATACACATAGCACTCTTTCTCATTTATCTGCTATATTCTTTTTGTAAAAACCCCAGTTTCTGATAACCATACCTGCAGAAAGTTAGTTCACTTTACTTTTGGAAACAGTGTCCAATGTCTGACTATAAAATTATTCTGTAAAGAAAAAAATTAAATTGCATTTTGGGGCTTTATTACTTGTCATAAGTGTACTATTCTCTCTCATCAGGCTGGAAGAAATTATCTGAATACTGAGATTATCTGAGGATAGTAAGTTTTCATCACCCTTGGATGCCTTTTTCTAGAGTCCAACTTGAATTTTGTCCCAATAGTGAATAAGGAAAGTAACTCCTAAGTTACTTTAAAGCACAACAAACATAACTCAAAAAGTTTGCTTTAAGTATAGCTTAAGCAAATAAAAGGGCATAGATGCTCTCAGAAAGAATTGAACTATTAGGAAAAACAAAAACAAGCAAATTTTTTAAAAAGCAGCCCTCGTGCATTGTGGAAGTTCATCTGAGAAGTTCACACAGTCAGGAAGAGTAAAGAGGCAGAACTGCTTTATCACCCCTTAAGCCTGACAGCAATTAATTTCAATAATTTGGAGCAAACAGGAGGACTTCAAAATAGTAAAGCTTCCCTTATTTCCCCTCTATATTAGGTGATGTATAACAAAAATATATCCCTTACCCTGTCAAGGTTTACTACCAACTAGAAAATTACAGAGAGACACATGCACTTTGATTGATTAAGAGAAACATAGAGTGACAAGTGAGGTAGTGAAACACAGTACTATTTCATGAACCTCACTGCTAAAAAGTAAAGTATCTATGAGATGCATATTTTCTAGCAGCACAATAGAAAAAAAATAAACCAAAATAAAATAGAAAGATGAACCGTAATCTACAGCATAGGTTATCTTTGGACTATGGCTGAATATGAGCCAAGTTGAATAACTGTCTTTTAATTATGGTTCAGAGCACAACTCATAGGCAATGTTGAGTAAAATAAGTATCAGTAATTTTAACAAGGCTATATTGAAATGTAAAAATAATAAATATCCCTTAAAATATTTTTTCTTCTTTGAGAAAATTGAAGCAGATATGAATATTCATAAACTGTCATATCTAATAGAAATCAGCATGTTATTTCATGAACACTAGACCCAGCAAAGTCTGTCTTCCTGCAAGTTGTATAATTTCTACCCAGGCCATCATTTCCTACCCTCAATACCAAACTAGACCTCCAGTCTGCTACAAAACTTACACTTGTAGGTAGGAAGCTAGAGACTCCCATCCCTGTTCTAACAAAGCTTTGCAAAATTGACTAAAAGGGTCCACCTATTTCTAGAGTCAGAAAAGCAGCAAAATTCCACAATCTGATTTCCTAGAAGGAACAGTATATAACTGAGAAGGTTCCTAAACTCTCACCCTTTATTGCAGTCTTCCTAAGTGAGTGACTGCAGTAAATCAAATATGCACCCTGACCAGTAAGGGAAGTAAGGAAATGCATAGCACAGTTATCAGTCCAAGGCTCAGCCTGGATGCTGTTGAACTTTACTGGGCTGGGAGCCAGGAACTGCTTTCATAGGAATGCACTTGTTGCTCCTTTAGCCCAGCAGTCCTTGCCAACCATTGTTTTTTTTTCTAAACCACTGCCTTGTTGGCATACAATTCCTTATAGGGATTCTTGGACTTACAGGTTCTGACCACAGTCAGACAAAAATTATGGTTTAAGTACATCACTAGTTTGTTTTAGTTTAAGTCCTCTGGCTTTAGTGCTTAATTTTTAAAGTTGAACTATTACACCTCTATTAAAACCATCTAGCTTAGAAAGATTCTGTGATACATAAAAACTTAATAAAATTAGCCGACTCTTTTGGAAGATGAATATCATCTGCAGTTCCTAAATTTCTTAAGTATTTTGAAAGATTTAATAGGTTTCAAGCAAAGATGTTGCCATAATGAATAATCATCCATACATATTATGATTTTGAACAGATTCATATTGGATACATGGAATAAAAGAATGGCTACTAATAATAATAACCAGCTGTACTTTCTTATGACATTGTAAGGCTCAAGATAATATTAAGATCAGGTGGCTAAAATCCACAGAAAAAAACACTAAGTCACACGTTACTTATGACTGAATTAATCCTGTCCCTGTTGTATCTACAGCCACATAAATAAAGGCTAAAAGGCCCAATCTGCCTTCCCACAGTTTCTGGACCTGGCAATTTGCTTTCATCAGATATGTGAGCAACAGGTACAGGACAATGGCCCTTCCATGACACAAAAAAACATAGAAGGTCACAGCCAATGACAAGCAGGTAACTATGAACCTGCTAACTCCTTATTATTGAGCACTCTTTATAATTCTCTTTAGAGATATGGTATTTGTAGCTTTTACCATAGGAAGGGAAGAATAAAAGTTCTTGTGCAAATTTCCAGCAAAGCAAAAAACACAGAATGGTCCAGACCTGCTTTTATTGCACCCAAGCATCTAACTTGACCAGAAATATTGCAGCCAAATCAAAATCTCTTTCAAGGGATTGCAGAACGATGTACTGTTGTCATGAAGCTCTGGGTGTGAGAAGTGTGTGGCATACTAAGATGGAAAGCATGCAGACAGAAAACACATTTCATGGAAAAGATTTGTCAGGGGAGATTAAGATAACTGTTTTTTGACATTAAAAAGTAGGATTTAAGTTGCAAAGCTCCATATGAATTCAGAATAAGTTTTTGCTTCCTATGATACAACAGTGAGAAAATTTCCTTTATTTTACAGTCCTGCAGTTGCACCATCTTGGGAATGACATTCAATGTTTCTAGATAAACATTCTTGAATAATATTCAAGTTTTGTTAGTTTTATTTTGTTCAATAAAGATTGCCTGCAAAATTCTAGTGCATTTTAAAATCTTCAGCACTAAGTATGAGTAATCTTTAAATTATCACTACTTCTACAGTGAGTTTATACCAGCTGTTTTCAGCTGGAGAACAGATTGCCATAAAGTCTTCTACAATGCTTTGAATCTTGAAAGTGAGCAGAAGGTAATCATTCTCCCCTGTCCTTTCTATTCCCAGAGAAAAGGATGGAGAAAAGGGGAAATATGAAAAAAAGAACTGCAGTAAGGAGGGGAAAAAACCTGCATGTAGCTATCAAAAGGAGAAGTGAGAAGTCAAGAAGAGGCATTTGTCCAGGGAAAGAAAGGATTCCTATGTAACTGATATTGGGCAAAGTGACTGTTGGGGGAAAAAAGGTATTAAGTTATTAGCTTTATAAAAATAGTCAGTTTCCAACTTGAAGGAAATTCTTCAAGAGAATGTCTACACTGTCCATGACTATTTAGTGAACAGGTGCTCCCCATCACCAATGGGATCAAATTCATTTTAGAAATACTAGTCTTTGAAGTAGGAAGACCACTCCTGATAATGTGGATTTATTTACACACACACACTTCCCAAATAGGTCCATGTAGGGCTCAAAGATCTTGAGCTACAGGCCACTCTCAAAGGTGACTCAAAGGCCAATGCAGACATATCAGTCTAACTCTTCCTGTCCTTTATGGATTTGCCATTCACAAAACCCAGCAAAACTGATGAAGGCCAATTTGCATCTTGTCACGTCATGATGTAGGAATGACACTCCCCAGTTTAGTACCTCTCCCTTCCTCCCCTTTCCCCGAGATTGCCCCAAACCAGATACCTTTCTCTTGGACTCCTCCACTCCTCTTCCCCTTTCCCTCCCAGTTGAGAACTGGAAGCACAAAATGGTGCTACAGGTTGAGATAAGAACAATTAATTTCCTGGAAACAGCAATGAGATAAGAAAATGGACAGCGACACCTACAATATTAACAACAAAACATATAAGTCAAGGATTTACACATAAAACCCATGACAAGTAGCAAACAGTTCTTTCCTATCATGCCATGCTTTCTCCTGACCAGAAAAGGAATGCCTTTACTCCAGGAAGCTGGAGTCCCTTTTCCCCAGCACTGGCAATGGCATAGGATGATAAAGAATTACACTACAGTCTTGTGCCCACATGTCACCGTGTATTGCAGCCCAGGACAAACACAGACAAGAGAAGAGAAAGCACCTTGAGGTACTGGGACAAAAAAAGAGCCATAACAAAGCTTTCTCTATATTGTAAAATCAAAGTGTAAGAAAGCATCAGTATCACTGATTTTTTGGAGTTAAGACAAAACCTAACTTACAGCATGGAGTCTTCATGAGGTGTCCACATTTCTGTTCCACTAGGAAGGGTGAATCTGCATTATTAATCCTGAAATTATAGCTCAAACATTATTCTTGTCACTCTCACAACACTATGTTTGTCACTCCCTGCAGACCTGAAGCACTAATTTTCCACATCAAAAATTTAATAGGTGATGCATTACTGGAAAAGATGAAAGAATAACTTGCTTTAAAGGAAACAATATTTTAATAAGCTTTTAATGTTAATTAGTCAAGAGTACTTTTAAGCTGTCATATAAGATCTGTATGTGCTTACTTTCTGAGTAATTGGGGTTTGTTGGTTGTTGCTGTTAAAGAAACAGAAAAATGCCTATAATTGTCATATTGCAAGTATAAAGCTTTAGCACACATACATGGAACACTCCCAACTTTAGACCCCCAAATTTCCTTCATATGTATACCTTTAATCAAATAAACCAATCGTATTCAGAATAATAACATACCTTAGAATTATTGTGGGTCATAATCACAAATTATTCTTGTTATTTGAGGCCTTTTGACTACTGTAATAATCCAAAAATCTTGGTGTTTTCCCATTTAAACTGAGAAACCTTGATCAGGGTGAAAAGGATAGGTCAAAAAGAGAAAACTTATGGGTGCTTTCCTTCAATCCATACACATAATTTCATGATTTAGCAGCTGCATGTCATACATTTAAAATCAGTACAGGCTTAGTATTGTTCAAAAAGGATTTGACCTGCAAGTGTAATAGATAGTTGTCATAGGCCTCATAGGACTAGCTAGAAATACTGAACTGTAAAATGTGGAACTTTACTGTACATGTTCAAAGAAAAATCCAAAAATCAATGTAAAAAAATTCCAATAAAATTGCTTTTAGGTTACAACATTTTTCACAGCAGAATGAAAACAAAACAAAAACATGTAGTCAATTACATCTGCAAAAAATAAATGGTATGGAGTCTTCATCATAGGAAAATTGGCTGGATCTTTTTTAAAGGTGTCAAAAGAGAATGCCAAGGGCTTGGTTTGTTTTTTTATTTCTATCTGTATTGCCTCCCTCCATGCCCCTATGAATGAATGTTGTTTAAATTAGTCAATTTAAAAGGTAGGTTGAGCCATTTTCACATTGACTTATATAAGGCCATTTTTCCTGTTTTATTAGTCACATTAGCATTCTGTTGCCCTTTAAATGTCACAAGTTCAAGACCATAGCTGTACATATCCTGGAAATATTCCTGTTTTATGTAATAAAACAGAAAGCTACAATTTCTTGTAGCTACAAAAAAGAACAAAAAACAAGAAACAAAACAAAAAAAAAAAAGGAAGATAAGCAAACAGGGCATAATAGCACAGAGTAAAATCACAACCAGTAAGACAAAATTGTTTGCAAGTGAAGGAAGAGCAGGAGAGCTACAGAGAGCACAGATTTAGAAATGCTTCCTTGTGTTGTCTCTATCAAAACATGTGAAACAGCTGATAAACCCACCACTTGCTGTAACTCACAGAAAGGAAGAAAAATGGCACTGCACTCACCCCCTGACATATTCCTTAATCTTTGAGGGACCTTTGAAAAGCCACATTGTACATTAGAAGTACTCTCATTTATTAGTGCTGTTTTATTTGAAAGCAGAAACCTGCAAAATTCCCTAGCTATATGGTATCTAACCTAAAACATTTCCACATTTATCAAGGGCATCATGAAAAGCCCAGACTGGTTGGAAGGAGTTATTGGAAATCAAATGAATTTTGAAGTCTGCAGGATCTGACTTACCATCTTCTGTCAAAGGCAGGTTAGTGCTTCAAACAGGTTAGTGCTTGAAAATATCACCTGAGTCACCAAGTCCAGTTACCCACAGAGGAAAGCAAAGTACAACATTTTTTTCCAGAACTGTCATAGAAACATCTTCCCTACATGTTACCATAGCCCACACTACACTACCCACCACCTCCTGACAAATAGAAGGCTCATTATATTGTGGCTTTTAAATGTCTACTGCAATGTGCCACAAGCAGATATAACTCTGTTTCTGTTGCCAAGTGTCACAGGTCCCCACAATTACAAATAATTTGCTGGATAAGTTAGCTTAAGAGGAAAGTGTGCCACATGGTACAAAGGAGGTCAAAGTCTTCATCTCCTCTGCCATCCTTCCACTCCAGAAATCCTTGCCAAGCTCATTAAGGAGAAAACCACATACACCCACAAGGATGCACGTAACATGAGGATTTATACATCTACATAGCCACTCAGCAGGTATATTTTTAAGCTTTATGCATATCATGTTTTAACCTCAGCTGTCAATTAAGCACCATGCAGCCACTCACTCACTGCTCCATCCTGCTGGTGGGGGAGAGAATCAGAAGAGTGAGCAGGAAAATTTATGGACTGAGATGAAGACAGTTTAGTAGGTAAAGCAAAAGCTGCATGCATACAAACAAGGCAAAACAAGGAATTCATACACCACTTTCAATGGGTAGGCAGATATTTTTCTACCCCCATGAGAGCAGGGTTCCATCACATGTAGCAGTGACTTGGGAAGATAAATGCTATGATTCCAACAAGTACACTTTCCCTGCTTCTTTCCCAGCTTTATCTGCAGTGCATAATGCCATATTGTATAGGTTATCCCTATGGTCAGTAGAGGTCAGCTTTGCCAGAGGTGTTCCCTCACAACTCCTTGTGCACCTTCAGCACACTCTCTGGTTGGGTGGGATGAGAAGAAGAAAAGGCCTTGTCTTTGTGTAATCCCTGCTCAGCAATAACAAAAACACCCCTGTGTTATCAGCACTGTTTCCAGCACAAATCCAAACCATACCACCATATCAGCATTCTGAAGAAAATTATCACTTCCCAAGCCAAACCCAGCACAGTACATTACAACCATGTCATGGTACCTGAACCGAGCCTGCATCAACAAACACTTGGAAGCTTCAGCGTTCTGCATGGTCCAAGGTGCAGGGTGTCACAGGGGTGCAGTGGCTCCCTGGTGGCTGGAGGTCCCATCAGGGTCTGTTGAGACAGAGCCTAGCCCTGTGATGCAGCCCCCCACTGAGCAGAAGGAGGCTTACAGGTCTCATCAAGAGCTCTGAGCGCCAAAACCTCAAAGGCAGCACTGGTGCAGCCTGTATTGCCCAAACAAGCCTATACACAGGGACATTCTGCTATGGAAACTTCATCTGGCAGCTCTGCAAAAGGTGACAGGCAAAGGGGGAGAAAGGAATGAGAACTACCACATAACAGGTCCTCTGAAATCCTACACCTTGGATGTAGCTGCCTGCTCCAGCACAACTTATGTAGTACCTGCTGTCAGGTTCAAAGGCAAACAAGCAAGTCACAGACAGTCTGAAGATCCAGTTGTGGCTCTGGCAGCACAGGAAAGCCAGCAAAGCAAAGGGCAATACCTCCTGCTCCCAGGAATAACACTATCTACTCAAATGAAGGTAGTAGCAGCTTAGTATTCCTATCTGGTGTTCCAGCTGGCAGGTTGCCACCACACTCCCGAGGGCCCCAGAAGGGCCCCAGCAGCAGAACCAGGGACCAAGCTGTGTGGCACTGCCCAGATGTTATGAGATGTCACACTTCAAATATTTTTATGCACAGCAAAGTTCCACACATGGCAACAGGCAAAGGAAGAACTCATCTGCCATTGCTGCTGAAGGCTGCCAACACCAGCTGCCCATGTAGAAGGGACCTTGGTGCACAATACACAAGATGAGTGATGCTTGACAGCTGCATAAGAATGCTGAGGCACAGAGATCTTTGCCTGACAAAGCCAACTTAGCAGTCCCCAGGAGGATGAGTAAGAAAGTCACTCAGGAAAAGGATTTTGTCTAGCCTAGCAGGTGCTCAAACCACCATGCCTAAATTTGGCCCTGGCGACAAAAGCCTCAACATTGTATTTAAGCAGTCAAGTGAGCAAACAATCTGTAAGCTATTGAATATCATCTTGTCACAATAAATGATGGAGTAGTTCAAGGATGAGAAACACAACTGCCAGTCACGTCTTCTGTTTTAGACTATCCTAATCCATTCTTGATTTTTTTTTTAGCACAAAGCACCCTAATGAATCTTGTATAACTCTGAACAAAGACCTGAGCTCAGCTTTTTTGCATAGGCTTTCTCTCTGTGAATGTTTCTACTCCAACTCAGCAAAAAATATGATGCAAATGTTTTCTAGGAAATACAGAAAATATTCTCATACCTGGCGCCCATTGAAAAGTTCATTCTCTTTCCTTGAAGCTGAGATTGCTCTTCCCTTGAAGTCTGTAAGGTCTGCAACTAGAATATTAAAAATGTGCTCCAAGGAACTGTTAAATCCACTCATCAGATGCAGTACAGTAGCTCTGGTTAAAGTTGACTATCCTTTAGGACCAGACAGCCCTCACAATTCATCCTCTGTGATAGACACAGATTGATTTATTTGAGAAACTCCTTGCTTTGAGCTAACACACAAATCCCACACCTTTCATAGAATCATAGAATTGTTCAAGTTAGAAAAGACTTCTTAAATTTTCGAGTCCAACTGTAAGCCCAGTACTGCCAAGTCCACTATAAACCCATGTCCCTAAATGCCACACCTACACACTTTTAAATCTCTCCAGAGATGGTGACTCCAACACTTCGCTGTGTAGCCTGTAATAATCCTGGACAACACTTTTGGTGATGGAACTGGGCCTGATCCCCTGGGTGTTCTGCACATGCTCCGTGATGGCACTCAGGAGATCTGCTCCCTGACCTTCCTTGGCACAGGAAGGTCAGACTGACTGGTCTACAGTTCCTCAGATCCTCCTTCTGGCCCTCCTTGTAGGTGGACATCACACTCGCCAACTTCCAGTCAACTGGGATCTTCCTGATCAGTAAGGACTACTGGTAAATGACAGAAAAGGGCTCATTACATCCTAGAGAGTCTTCCTGCAAGCTGTTTTGACATTTCATCTCTCCCTTTTGTTTCAAAATCCAGGGAGATTAATTTAGGCAGAACTACCTTCAAGTATTTTTCCAAGATAGAGAAATTATGCATCATTTATGCTGCATAACATGCTATGCAATGTCCACCATCAAGCTCCAGAAAGAGATCATTCAACTTACCCACTACTCATGACAATAGGATTAAACATTTCTGTCAAAAACTTTTATCTCCCTTATTTACAGTAAACATGATATTTCTTTTTTGAGATAAAAAAGCTGTTTTAAGTTCCTCAATGCTGAAGTACTCTAGGAAAGACAACAACAAAGAATGCATTTGATTCTTCTTTGTTTTCAAAAAGTTGTTTGAATAACACTAAGATTACTCATAAAGCTTTAGTTCAGTCATGTTTTCCTGAATTTTAGCTTTTGTTGGTCTGTCCTTATGAAGAAAAAGGTCTAAACTGTGGAAGTTTCTGATATTTGTATTCTACTGCAGTAATGGCCTTACCAGCAAAGGGGAGACATTCATTTGGTCCCCATGGCTAGAAAAGAAAGTAAAATCAGAGAAAGCATGGTAAGGTGTTCCCTAAAGCATGTCCCCAGATCCCAGCAATTAGGAAAGAGGGAAGAAAGAAAGAATACCCTTTATGGAGATAAACTTTTATCAGCTCTCAAGTTGTGCAAAAACATGATACCCAAGTATAAACAGTGTGGTTACTGTGTCTGCCTGTCTTCTTTAATAAATTTTTAGCTACATTTTCTGTTCTACTTAATGTAGACTTTCATCACGCCCTATCCTCTTCCTGCAAGGAAATTAAGGTGACTGTTAATCCTCTTTGTTCCACGCCTGTTCTGAGACATTCCCAAGAAATAGAGGACTTCTGCAGAGACGTCTAGGTTTCTGTGCCAATATCAATCCTCCTTCAGAATAAATCTCCCAACCTGCTTCTTCCTATGGGCCAGATCAAATTTTGGAATAATTTCAGAGTTCAGGTCTGCCCCTAAATGTGTCTCTTTCTCCCCCATTCTTCTCCATCTCTCCACCCAGAACTACATCCATAAGCACAGAGATGCTTGAAAAGCAGACTATATTAGGGAAAAAGCTTTCTCTGGTCCTTACCTCTCTGACTCACCAAGCAAAAAAGAAAGAAAGGCTGGTGCTCTAAACATAGTCCCTGACTATCATAGTCAAAGAGTACCAAAGAGCCTGGTAAAAACAGTAATTCAACATGAACCCAAGGAAGGGGTTAGTTATGCTGTCTAGTCTTATGTAATGGAAAGCCATCACTAAAATAAAAGCTAATCTTCAAAACCTTCATTATTTCTCACTCAGAAAATTTAAAAAGCAAGTCAGGAAACCCATTTTCTTCTTTCTACATTATATTTTCTGGAAGTGTAATGAAAGAAAACACTTGCTGTTACTGCAAACGTTGAAAGATCTCAATGCCTCTGCTTCCACACCAGATTCTTCAGCAGTGGCATCACCCTTACCTTTTGAAGAACAAGAGCATAATCCCTGAATTGCACATGCTCTTTGACTTTTGTGACTCCCAGGGAATTTGAAGGGGTTTAGATGGTTTCAACCCATGATAGAGTGCAAGGCTGGGATACAGCATTAGAAGCAGTAACCCATCACCCTTTCACAGCGCAGCTGGAGCAGACTGCTGTGAGGAGATGGCAGCAATTTCATTGCCTATTCTTTACCCTATGAAAACCACATTTAATCTTCCAAATAGGAAGACAGAAGAGCCTTCATGTGAACCTAACATTTTCCAGCTGGCCATGGCGCTGAATAGAAACATCAAAGTAAAATCTACTTTTCCTGTAGCTGAGCAATAAAGACACTTATGCATCACATCCCGGAGCTGGAGACATGATTTTCCTGGAATGTGATATTTTGCTGATCTGAATCTCTCCTCTGGAATCAGCAACATGTCTGCTAATGAGAGACAGATCCAGACTGAGTCGTGTGTCACTGTTGGGGTAGATTGGGAGATGAGAAAAAAGGCAGGGGAAAAAATTCTCAGTGATTAAAAATCAAGCTCTAATCTGATTCTTCTGTGTTTATGAAAAGAGTGAGTGAAAGCTGATGCACCCACTAAGAAGGAAAGCACTGTCATCACTGACTTTAGTGGGTGATTTGTGCATGCCTGTTGCAACACAGCCCTCCATACCGCTCCTTGGCAGGAGACTGTTCATCATCATCTGGCAGCTCTAGTGGTACTTTACTGGCTATAGGGGAGAATTTTAGTGGAAAGAGTGGGAATTTTCCTCCCTCCCTCCCCTGCCTTGCTCAGGAACTAGGAGGTGCAGCCTCAGGAGCTGGCTCTAGTTGGTAATGGAATGTCTAGATACAACTAGGTCCTGTGTACACCCCTGTCCTCTCAAATGGATGTAATGTCAGCTGTGATCATGGGCTTAGTATACCAAACATATTGAGACAGCCTCCAAAACAGGTTTTTTTTCCTTTCCTGACACAACAGGAGGAGACTGCTTGTTCTTTGATAACAGTGGCTTGCAACTTGGAGCTGCAAGTTCTGACTCAGGTGGAGTCAGAGTTGTGTCTCCTCATTTGCACATTGCACAGCAACTAGGAAGACAGGTAATTAAGACCTCCCTGACTCCTGCTATGACCTGAAGAGAAAGTCCTACACAAGAGTCCTAAAAAACTGAGTGAGCACCACACAAGCAAAGATGCAGTGAGTTTATAATCAGTGATTCTTCCCTGACACGATGACTTTGGGGAAAGGGTCTATCATCAAATCGTGATTTACACAAATCCTTCCTGCAACAGCCAGAACTTTGATTGTTTGCATGACTGAAGGCATAAAAAGAACAAAGCTTACATCCACTATGCCATGAGCACAAAGAAGAAACATGTCAAAAGGATCATATATGTTTGCTGTTGCTGCAGTTACAAGCTCTCCATAATATTGCCATATATTGCCTCTTTGCAGAGGCCACTTGGTGGGTTTCTCAAAGCTCAGACAATGTTTAATGTCAGAAACCTCGGGCATACGTGAAAATTCCTTTAAAACCTTGTATGAAATAATACAAAAGATGGGAAAAAAGCTTGCCTTTGAAAACTGTTTTCTGATTTTGTAGGAAAATATTTTTCTCACAGGCAATACTAAACACAATATTGAGTAAGAAGCACACCATGTGTATCTGTGAAACAGAGTATGACAAAGTGGGCACAAAATATGTTGTATAGAAATATTTTTGTGTAGAAATTGTAAATTTTCATTGCTGGCATACAAAAGGTAAAAGTAATAAGGAAGGGTAGAGGAGAACTTGACAATTTTTAATTTTTTTTTTTTAGTATTTGGTATCTCTAATTAAAAAGATTTTAACATCAGAGGGATGTATAAAGCTAACATAAAGAGAAAATTTTCCTAACAATACCAGACTGCTTGAAATATAGAGGTCAGTTATAACTGACTTTCAATAGGGTAAAATAAACCCCAAACATTTTTAAAATCTACATTTCATAAAGACAGAACAAATCAAAATGAACTCTTGCTGCCTTCCATCAGCTTTTCCCAACCCAATACTTCTTTATCCTCCCTTCTTTCATATATGTACTTCTTATTTTTCCCATAAGAAATCTAAATTGATAGATTAAAATAGCCCATCTATTTGATTTTTTTAAAAGTAATTGAAATTTCAAGGAGTCAAGCTAAGGATATAAACACATCTCAAACTCATTACCACTCTTTTTTGAATATTAAAGCTATATATTTTAAGTCCTTCACATGATTAAGCTGTGAATCCAAAATCTTGTTATGCAGAGCCCCACACATCAAGTAGCAGAAGGAAATTGAGTGGCAGCTTCTGTACAAGAGTTCCAGAAGTCTCACTGTACAACACAGTTGTTATTCTTAAAATTGTTTAAGATGCATTGCAGTGATGAAGAGAGAAACTACTGGTCCTTGTTATACCTTATTACTAATTCAACTCATATAAAAATACACTTTCACAAATACTGGTGTGAAGTTCATTCAGAAGAATATTTTCACTTGTAGTCACACAAGCATCTCTCTCTCCACTCCTTCTATTTTAGGCCTTGATCTTATCAGAAACTTCAGGGCAAACAAAAATATGACCAGTCCCAGCTACAAATACATGCCAGAATTTAAGTATCAGTACATCCCTCCTCAGAACCTAGTTAACAAAAAGCACATGTAAATTCACTAGATTCAGTGGAAGGTTACTTTTAGGTGAGATCAGCCCCTCCAAGTACTACGGCAGAGTTGTAAGCTAAGTTGAAAGACAGAGTTATTAGTTTGTTTCTTCACATGTGATATCAAATTGGATTATGCTACTAAACCTGCATTGAAAACTATGTTGCACCTCACATAAAAGCTGTAGTAATTTACTGTTTCACAGAAAAAAAAATGCAAAATGCTCATAAAACAGCTCTGCAAGGTAGGATCAGGGCAATAAGGTTTTGAATAAAGGATGATATCTAGGACTAAATAATATCCAGCAACTAAAAGAAGTGCAGATTGTCCAGTCACATGGAAGACTTCTAGAATACACAGCTATAGCACTGCTATAAATAAAACAGTTAAAACAGATCCTTCAAAGGCTGTACTTTCCACAAACAATTGTCTCACTGGGAAAGATGAGATTAAAAATGCAAACAAAAAATGCAACTCCTCTGACGCAAACTCACATAATCTGAATAATACAGTTGTCCAAGAACCTATCTAAATCACAGCCAAATCACAAGCTGGGGAGACATCCAGAAAAAAATAGAAGATTGTATTTTGAACTACAAGCATGCTATTTGCCACCAGTGTGATACCCCAGCTTTTAATTTGTATTGTTTACAGCATTGTTCATGATGCATGCGTGATGGAGAATATTTTATTCTGTAAGATGCAAACCAAAAATGAAATATTTTAGCCTGATTTCTCCAAGATAAAAACACTTTCTTGTAGGTCAGTCTTTTACACTGAAAATTCTGCTACCATGAGCTCTTGGGAAAAAAAAAAAAAGAATCAGATATACAATGACAATAACTAACAAAATCCCTCAAATCTGACTAGTGCTACAGTTTCACAAAGTAGTCACTAAAGAGGTTTTTTGTAGGTTGAGCCTTAACTTAAATGTGACCTCAAATTCTGATTACCTGAAGGTAAGCTTAATACCATATCACACTAAAATGCACCCGAGTGCTATGTTAAATTCTCTTATTTTGTTCAGATTCCAATTCTGCAGAAAGTCCTCAAACAGAAAAAAAGGCAAAGAAAATCGGTGCGTGAAAGGTGTTAAAAAATAAATGTTCTGAGGGCACATTAAAAGTCAGTTCTAAAAACAAGAAAATAACACTTCAACATAAGTAATATCACCCAAGTAGCCTTACACTTAGAGAACATTTCAACTTTTCAGGAAAGATGCCTCTTATTGTGAAATTTTCCCCATTTTTCAAAAGAGATGACATCACCCAAAGATGGTACCTGAGAGAGTAATTTGCAAAGATGTCAGGCACCAGTGATTTGGATCACCAGCTGGTAAGCTGACCCTCATTAGTGTCCCTCACTTCACTACTCTGAATTCTGATAAACTGCTCTGTATGTTTCCGAAATTGTATAAAGCCTTTGGGTCCTCAGGGAAAATGCTTTATCCACCTGCAGCTGAATTAAGACCCATTTATAGACAGATAGTTTAATACAACTACCCCCACCAGAAGAGAAAGCACAATGTTTTTGAGATAGTAAATGAGATTAAGGAGTGGTAGAGCTGAAAAAGTTTATTTTCCTGACCTTTCCTGTGAGTCTAAGTGTCAATGGATTCACAAACCATGGCAGGTTGGATATAAACACTTAATCCCCAATTCCTTTCCAAGTGGAAACATTTTACCAGACATACTGAAGAATTAACTAATGGTACAAAGAGCAGGGTAAAAGGAAGAAAAGGAAAAAGAAAGAAAAAAGGATAAAAAAAGAAAATAATGTAATAGATTAACTAAGTGATGAGAAGAGATCTGGTTGTTTAAACTATAGGTTTGTAGCTATAAAAGGTGTGGGGAAGGGGGAACGATGGAGGGAAAAAGAATTGTCCAAAAATGAAGAGTGATGGTACTTTAAAAAGAAAACCAAATTGAAAATACAGAATAGTGAATTTCCATAAGGACATACTCGGTTCAAATCTGCCTTCCCTGGAGTTGTATATCAGAACAGACAAGGATAACTGAGCTGGTGATTTTGTACAGAATGCTGAACTAACATTCAGCATTACATACAAAATGACATTAATTTTAACAATTTTAACAATCTTAAACCTAAAACTGAGCTACAGCTGAGTTATTGATCCTTCTCTGTAATGGGCACCAGAGAAATACATATCTCTTTCTGTCCAGTAACAGCTCTCTCAGAGTTTATGTTGTAGCCCCACCCTCCTCATCCAGCTTTTTGACCTTCAGAAACCACTCAGGCCAAAGATTGCCCATTTAGCAGTCTGAATAAGGACTGCTGGTACTTTGCTATAGCAAAAGCTACTGTTCAAGATGAAAGGTTTGGGAGATCCTTTGATAAGGGAAAAAAAGACATAAAATAATTATTTAGAAAATTAGAATTCTGGCATACAGTCTGAGTTAATACTTTGGCCTTCGATAGTGTTTATTGCTGTAAAGAAAAGGGAATAAAAACTATAAGGGTGTATATTGGATTGGTAGTTTCACTATTTAATTTCACTAATTACATTGCCTCATTCTTAGTATGCTTTGTGTACAATTATAATTGTCAAGTGAAATTAATTCACAGATTTCTTTCACCTCTAAGGTTTACTTCACATCCTTGCTAACACAATTATTTTCATAGTGTTCTGCTTTACTGCCATGATTATTGTTTTACATGTACCTTGCAAGCCACAGACAGCACCATTCTATTAAAAAAAAAATTTAAAAATCCTAAACTTCCTAAAATTGTTTACAAAATGTCCACATTCAGCTTAATTCTCATAAGGTTTTTTTGCAGCAGTAAAATATTTCCAAGGCCTGGCAGGGGTAATTTTTAATACAGAGCCAGTTGTTAACAAAAGTTCAATAAAACAGTCAAGCTTTCCATTTCTAAGGCAGGATCATAAAATATGCCAATGCTGAATAAGTAGAAATAGAGAGCAGATCAAGGGCTAGATTTCTCACAGGGTACCTTACAGATTGGAGGATGTGTCAGCTTACCTTGGCTGAATATACAGTCTAGATTTTAAAGACAAAATTTCTCTAACTTGGCAAATTTGCAGGCCCTGATCAGTAATGTCAACTGAAAGCCATCAGCTGGCAATATGAAAGACAACAATCAGCATTAGATTTGTCAAAAACATATATTTGGCTAAATCCTTGAGAAATTCTGCTACTAACAATAATTCCATAAATCTTTGTAGCTCTGCGCTATATATCAGATATATAATACTTCCTGAGTATTCCTAAAGACTTAATAAGCATATGGCTATAGGATCATATGCTGAATTAGGAGCTTCCTAACCTACACAGACCTCTACTTCCCTGTTGACCCTAAAACAGCAATAGCAATACTGAAAAAACTTTTTATCAGTCAATACATCTCCTGAACTTTCCATTTCCATTACCAAACAGTGTAGCACTGATTTATCTGCACCTGGTAAGGCAACAACCACACCTGAACCTTTGAAAAACAGATTGCTCTTTATGGCAGCTGTATGAGAAGAGAATTATTGTTCTAGGGTGACAGACATGAATATCCCCCAGAAATGATGGCTTGACATTTCCCAGCAGTGATTATCAGTCCACACAGGCTACTGTCTGCAAAGATCAAGTTCAACACCAAAGACCCCTCCAGAACCAAGTAGCAATGAGATTTCTAGGTTTTTTTCACTCTTCTGTCCAAAACAATTAATTTCCTCTACAGACAAAGATGAAGCTATTAACTCATGAAGATTACTTAAAATATCTCACATATGACATTAAGCTTTGTTTGAAAATCACATCCAATAATTTTAGTAGCAAATATATCTCCCCTTGCAGAATCAAAGGTTATCCAACCAAACACAGATGTAGCAATATTTTGGTAAAGTTATGGATCCAGAGCATTAGATGCATACTTTAAGAAGAAAAAAAAAACAAACCAAAACAAACAAAAAAAAAGAACCACCAAAAAAACCAAAAACACCACCACCAAAAAAGGTGTTGTCTCTTTTTATTCCTGTAGTCCAGCTAGGATGGAGTTAGTATTCCTCAGAGCAGCCCATTGCAAACCAATGCTACTGCTGCACAACTCTTGCAAGCATTCAAGGCCATCTCTCCAACCCCATACGTGCCTGCAAAGGCTTCTCCCAACCCAACAACCCAAGAGGTTGGGAGAGGACATGGCTGGGATCCTTGACCCCAAGATTAACCCACCATGGTCTTTTCTGGCATCCAATGTATGTGCCTAGTTCCAAAGAGGTAAACTTTAAAAAAGGGCATGGTTTTATGCAATCTGGAAACAAAACATCTGTAGATTGATATGCTGGGCTAGAGTGGATTAATTTTTCTTCAAAGTAGCTGGTAAGGGGCTGTGGTTTGGATTTATGCTGGAAACAATACAACACCAACAGGGATGTTTTGGTTATTGCTGAGCAGACTGGACAGGGTCAGGGTCTTTTCTGCCTCTCACCACACAACCAAGACATCTGACCCTCACTGATACAAGGGATCTTCCATACCATATGGCATCATATTTAGCACATAACCTAGAGGCAGAAGGAGGAAGGGTGGGGTGTTTTGTCTTCCCAAGTGACCACTACATGTGTGAAGCTCATGAAGCCCTGCTTCCCTGGAGATGGCTGAACATCTGCCTGTGGTGAGTGACTAGGATTTTTGAACCAAGCAGCTCTATGGAATTTAAAACATTTCTAGTTCACATTCAATGTTTATGCTGTTTAATCTGTAATGAATTCACTCAGTTGTAGAACAATAAAAAAGCCTTGTAAATAAGTCAAAGATCTTTCTATAGAGGTGAACTATAAATGAACTTAAATTATTTTTAGCAGCAGAGCATACAGTAAGATACTCAAGGTTCACACGCAAACTCAACATGGAACAGAAAAGCTCATAAATTATTATTTTTATTTCATATTTTCTCACTGTACAGACCTGCTCTGTAAAGGTGGACCCAGTTTGGTAACAACTAATATCTGTGGTCACACTATGCCTTCTAAATCTTACTTAGTAACACCAAGGACCTGCAGGGTCTCAATATGGACCAGAACATCTTCCAAACCTCTGTGTATGCATAGAAGCAGTTCTCTTAGTACTAGAGACAAGGAGATGATCTAGACACCTAAAGGCAAGGTATTTAAATTCCTGGTTTTGGGAAAATATGGGATTTTCAGAGCAAAAGCAGGAACTTACAATCTGCTAATATGACATTTCAGAAGACCAAGCCAAGTGAATGAATTAATAAAATTGTTCCCTTTGAGCAAACCGATAGGAAATTGAGATGTCTGAACTCATGATAACTTCCTAAAGTTTAGGTACTGAATTCAGATCTGGATGAATCCTTTTCTTCAATTAGGCATCTACAAGTCTCCAGAACAAATCAAACCAAAAGAACAGTATCTTCCTAAGCCAGAGGTGCTGGAAGAAAAAGAGACGACAATGCCATGGCCCACCATTTATATAAATTTTCCCAGATGTTTTGGATCAAAAGACCACTGCCAATGTTCAAAATTTATCAAAGATATAGGGAAGTTAAGTGGTCAAATAAGTAAAGTGAGATGCTGTTAACACTCATATAGCTACCACTTTTTCTTCAGTATTCTGTGGGATTTCTTTTCATTGAAATTACAGAAACAATCCTGAGTCATAAATACCTAGGCATTGAGAGATATTGCTCATTCTGAACAATTGGGTACAGTTTCTTGCAGGAGAACAGCCCTCAAGATTTTTGGGCCTTGATTTTTACTTGCTGGGCTGTGAAGAAGCAGAACTGAGATCTCAGTATTGAGAAACTGCCTAGTGATTTTTAAAATAATGACGAGTGGAGAATCAGCTTTAAAACACTTTACAGAATTAACTGTCAAGAAAGCAAACCTTGGGCATCTCTTATCTCATCAGGTGTGCCATCTGTGCAGCAGACTGATGAGCACAGACCATGGCCCAGGCCAATGTGAGGAGCATGGAGAGAACCCTGGCTGTGACTGAGCACGAAGGGTGCCTGCCCCTCCCACCTCAGCTGCACCCAACACAGGCTTTCCCTCCAAGGCTACACCTGCTCATGCAGGGTCCTGCGTAGAAAGAAAAAGGTCAGAATCGTGCAGGTTGAGACAAGAAAACAGGGGTTTTCTTCCCATGGACACACTGCCAAAGTTCCAAGTTGGAGGTCAATTTAATTTGTTTCTGTGTAGCTGAGCCATCTAGAGAGCAGGGCAACCCTCAATCTTTTGTCTCATCCTTTGTAAAGCCTTTTGATATCTCTTGAATGCAGTGAGAAGCATGGCCTTCAATCATAATACTTTTAAATTTATTTCTGCGGAATTCCAAAGCAAAACATGAAGTGAATTTGTCACAAATAATCTCCTTTTGAAAAAGATTCAAGACAATGTTGACTACTATTCAGTTGCATGAGTCTGCTACGGATCAGTAAATGGAAAAGCCTTCACTGGAGAGGTGAAGCGACTAAACTCTCACAGGTAGGGCTGTAATACTTTAACATTAATGTAATTATGGATAATCCTATATGTTGACTGGCAAGATACTATACAGATTTAGTTATCTTTCTGGGCTTTTTCTGTGTTTGAGTTTTTGTTGGAGTTTGATATATTTATATATTTATATGCCAAACTCTTATTTTGTTGAGAAGAGCTTTGTGAGACAGCTACAATTTAAATAATGGGAATTATCAACTATCTTGTCAATCAAATTCAAATGTTTAGCTTGATTTGGAAAAAAAAAAATAAGGCAAAAAGGCAAAAGGCCCCAAGAGAGATGATTTGGTGGGATACATACATACCTTTTTAAAAATGAAGATCAAAACAACCGTTTTAGAGACCACTTCAGAAAATTCAATTAAGCATCAAAAATCAAACAACAGAAATGTCCTTCATTAAAAAAATTGTGAATGTGCAGTAACTACACTAGGTTCAGCAGTTATTTTTCTAACACATTGATAGAGCACATGTTGATGGCCCTTGAAATAGCCTCCCACACTTATGTTTCATTCTACAGGAACCTTGAGATCAAGGCTTCCCACGATGCAGTACTAAAGTTATTCTGAATGATAGTTTGGGAATGGAGGGGATTAAATCCCATGGAGATGGTAAAGTGTGTGTCTTGACAGCTTTTACTCAATCTCTGACTGATGGAGGAACAGGGAAACAGAAATTAAGCCTAGAAGCAGCAAGAATTCCCTGAGATAGGAAGTTCTGTGGAAAAAGGGAAGGCCTTACAGGGTGCAAGAGCTGGTTGGCTGAAGCAAGATTACAGGTCCTGAACAGGAGTAGCAATTCAGAGAACAGTGTGGAAAAGTGACCTCCATGAAGGTGAGCTATCTGCACATCAAAATGAGTTGGATCCTCAGAGAAAAGTTCCTTTCTGGCCCATTAAATGAGCCAAGAGGCCAAGCCAAGGCCAAGTACCCACCACAACACAAAGCAGTGGAAGACCCTCATGTATCTGGCACTGCTAAGATGAAAGCAGACATGAGGTGTCCTTGAATGCTCAGACAAGCTCAGGCAGGAGCTAGGCTGTGAAGCCAAGAGTCTGCAGCAAAGTCTAGCCCCACACCAACAACACAGCAATACAAAAACATGAGAAGGTAGGCACAAGAAATGTCCAACAAATAGAAAATGGGCCTGGGGAAGTTTGGACAGGTCTGCTTTTTACTCATGAAGTTGTCATCAGGTTTTCTTCCTGAAAGAAAGAAATCTTGAAACAGAGTATATTCAAGTGGCTCCAGTTGTGTTACTTTGGAATGTGCCCTGTGCTAACCAAAGCTTAGCCAGGCCAGTCATTTGAAGTTTATGTCTCATCACACTGTGTCATTTCTACTTCTACTTGTGGCCAGAATGAGGAAGTGCAGAGAACCATGACAGAGGAAAGCAAAGCAGAAAGCACAATTACCCTTCAGTTGCTCCTCAGCTGTAAGGTGAGTCACTCAACAGGATCAGAGAGTCCTGTCAGAGCTGCTCCATCTGCACCAACCTTCATTCCAGGCATTTATTACTCAGCATAAAGGTGTGAATTCCTGAGCAGCTTCTGAAAAATTGTAAATGAAAAAAAAAAAATCCCTTTCTAGAGTGTTAACCTAATAGCAAAACAATGTAGACTAACAAGACACATACAGAAACAGGTGTGTTGTGTCAATCACAAGCAGCTTGATAGCAATGAAGTACCAAAAAGGGGCAATAGGGAAACAAATAAAGAATTCATAACATGAAGTTGTACTATGCCTACTTTGATAAAAACTTCCTCATAGCACATAATGGACTCTTAGGAAGCAGTGAACATTACTGTATATTTTGGAAATAGAAGGACTGACACGTTTTCATAGAGCTCAAGCATCCATTTACTGTGTGAGTCCACTGCAACACTGAACATAATGCTGGGTCAACCTGCAAAATTATTAATACCATAAACATCTCCCAGACAAATTAACACAAAGCCATGAAATCGCTTCAGTGGAGCAAGTCTGAATGATCACATTAAAACCTTCAATTCATGCAAATCTGCAACTTGTGACTCAACACCATACTTTGCCTTTTAGAATTACTTTAGTAGCATCTCCACACAACTGATTGTCATTACATATTGGGGAAAAATTCGTTATGAGTTCTCAGGGATCTATTAGTACATTGTTTTGTAGCTTTGTGAGCCTGTGTGTGTGAAGAAGTAATAAACAGCATGAAAGCAGGAAGAGGGGAGCAACACTCACAGATCTGTGAACCAGTGGTGAAGTGGTGATTTACATGCATTAAATCAAAGGCATTGTTCCATCTTGCTAGTCCTCCTCTAGCCAGTACTTACAGGTTAAATTTCATAGGGATAAATGTCACCACATTGTCTTTGAATAATCCCAACCCCACAGCAACATCAGTGAAATTTTTAATTATGGTGAATGGTTTCAGTATATATTTAGCTTCTATTTTGGATACACATGTTATGTCAGATAATGGTTCTGACAAATGCAGTAGAAAAAGTGGCCTACCTGTTAAAAATTGAAAAAAAAAATCATATTTGATTTTTGCATTTGTCTCCAAATACCAAGTAGCACTCTTCACTTCCAAAGTTTTATGTCCTAAGAACAGGTTATTTTCTCCCATTTCTGTTCCCTTTCTTTTCTTTCAGCAAACTTTGCATTGAAGAAAAGCCTGAATGCATTTGCAATCCTCCATGTGTAAAGTCTTGGATAATAATTTTCTGACAACAGCTCCACAATATGGTGTGCCAGTCCACTTGTAATCCTATTGTTCAGATTTGTCTGCACCAGCTGGAACTTGCCATGTTAACATTTTTACCCAAGATCTTTTTCCACTCTGTTATGACAAGCCAGCAGCAGAAGCTCTGCCTGTGGTAGCTCTGGCACCAAAAATGTACAAAAAACACTATTGCCATGTGGCAAAAGCAATCACAAAGCGAAAACAAACAAAAGAAACAAAGATGAAAACATTAGCAGTCTGAGGGAACATGGAGTAATGAATAATGAAAAACACCATCCCTTCAGTTCTCATTCTTGAAGAGAATTCTCGTGCAGAATAAATATTAGTCATTCCATCACACAGGGTGGAAGAATTAGACTTTCTGTGAGAAGAAGCAGAAGAAAACATACAGGAAATAGTAGTGGGTATGAGAAATAAAACAGATAAAATACCAATAAATTTTAAACATTGTAATTCTAAGGCAGGTAGTAGAATTACTCAAAGGTATAGCAATTTATCCCGCTATAATTAGCTTTGGAAACAACATTTATGTCTATTTTATCCAGGCATAAATGGCAGAGACAGGAGTTCCTAGAAGAGAGAAGCAAATGCTTTTTCATTTTGGACTTGCATGGAGTTGAAAACACATCTGTGCACATGACTACACAATTTTTTATCTACCTGGGTGTGACATTTCTGATGCCAAAAATGAAAGCTGATCTGAGCTGTTAAACAGCTGTAGATCTCCATCATCTTGCACCCACTTCAACAGCAAATGTATGTTTGCCATATCTCCTTTGATGAATGATGTCAGGCTGGCCACTGCAGTGTGGAATGCTGGAGGGAAGGACCAGAACAATACATTTGCATGGAGTTGTTGTTTGCCAGCTGTACCCATTGTTATGAACAAGTTTTACAAGTTGATCTATTAAACCCAGACTAATTTCAGCAATGTAAGATTGTTTTAAGACACACTAAAAATTTATAAATTTCTAGGAGACACTAACTACTGACCACAAATAAATGTAGTTTTCAGGAAAAAGAAATCTTTATATCGCAACTTCTGATTATCATATTGCAGAAAAAAATAAAGAACAAAGCCGGTAAACAATTTAGCCATTACAAAAAGGAGAAGACAGAAAAATAATCTTGGTCATTCAGATAGTATTTTAAAATCAATGCTCTGATTGCCAAGCTATTAAAGGAAAGTTAACATCTTTCTGCTTAGCAACTTAAAAGTAGTCATTTTTATCCAAAATTTTGATGTTTTTTTTTTAAGGTTTGAATTGTACAATCTGTGAGTTGTTACGCAATAAGTGAAAGCACCTTTAGCTCTGTATATTCCCTTTTTGCACTGAAGGGTATTCAGTGCTTGCCATTGTCAATTTGACCCTTACAAAGAATGAATGATGGCACCAGAAGTTTACACATAATACCCAGAAATGAAATCTATGTTGACTGTCAATGAAAACTACTCTATGCCCAAAAAGATCTGAGGGAAACTTAATAGAGAAAGAGAAAAAGCACAGCAAAAAAGTACTTCTACCTCGTGTCCTCCCTACACGAGGGGTCTGGAAAGGTCCAGCAAGAAACAATGAATCCACCAGAAAGTGATAAAAAAATAAAAGTAACTACATGCCATGTAGCAGAGCACTTGTCTATGAATTCAGAAACTAGTGAGGTTACAACACAGATGTTATTTATCCTTGCAGAATTGAGTACATTTGACAGCATTTTTCTAAGGTGTCTGAGTGTCATAAAATAATATCACTGAGCTGAATCACATGATCGATATATGATTTTTTTTTTGTTTTAAATTACACATTAAGCTTCAGATGGAAAAAAACATTTTTTCCCCATGCTTAAATAATTCAGGCTTGATTTTCTGGACAAGAATGCCTACTGCCTCTCTATTTCTTTAGTGACTACAAAATATCCTGAACGTTTCCCTTAGATAGCTTAAATTACTGTAATTGTAAAACCAAAACCAAACCAAACATCTAAAATACCCAAACAAACCAAAATATATTTTTTTTGCTCACCAAACTCAAAGTAGTAATGACTTGAAATAAACCATATGACGGAGATTTCAGCTCAGCTTACACCACCCTGCACATTTAACTCAGGTATCACTTAATTTTTCAGGACTGAGCAATTATGAAGGAAGAAATCAAGATAGATTCTAATAAAACTGAAGCTGATTATCCTGATGAAAGATCTGAGGGAATCCCATCTGTAAGCAAGTGTTAGCCTTGACTTTTTCTCAGTAGAGACACTATTCAGAAAATAAAGGCATATTATACACATTCCTTCTTGAAACTAAACATTGAAAACTCTGGATTTGTAGAGGCAATAATGTGGATTGTAATTGTAAGGAATTGATAGCATTCAGAAAAAATATTCACTTTGTGCTGTGGGCAATCAGATCTTGACAGTGTTTTTTTTTAGCTATAAACTTTGCCCTAATTTGTCACTTTCATAAGTCATTCAATTTTGCAGTACAGAATCAGTGGATGATGACAAGAGTACAAATGAACTTATTTTTATATTATTTCCCAATTGCCTTATATGAAAAGGAAGCATAAGGGCAGAACAAAGAAACAAAGGGAAAAAAAAAATACCACACAAACCAGAAGCGAGTAGGTTGTTTCTCAAGAACTTAATAAACACTAGCAGACTTGAAAGATGATGGAGTTTCCATCAGGTCATATTTCTGACATGTCTTAGAGGGGGAATACTAGGCTCAAGGAGTTGGGAGTGGATTGCAGATCTTCTGCTTTGTCCAAATAGAGTCTTAATGCTATTTAAATTTAGGAAGTTACTGTCAAATCATTATTTCTCACCTGTTTTGCATTTGTCCGAAATGAAATGATAGTTCAAACCAAACCTGTAGCAAACTAGAATACGAATCACAGAAGTATTACAAGCCACATAAATTGGCATTTTAGCAATACAGTTGGCCCTTACCCAAATGAACAAGTTACATAGCCTTTTAAATCTTAGTAGGGGACCCTCTGGGTAAAATATCACAGAATCAATTATGTTGGAAAACACCTGTGAGATCGCCAGGTCAACATCTGACCTAACACCATGTCAACTAGACAATGGCACTGAGTACCACACCCATTCTTCCCTTAAATCCCACGAGGACGGTGACTGCCCCGCTTCCCTTGGCAGTCCATTCCAGTGTCTAATCACCATGTCTGTGAAGAAATTCAATGTCCAACCTAAACCTCCTCCGGTGCAGCTTAAGAGTACATCCTCTTGTTCTGTTCTGTCACTGATTGCCTGGGAGCAGAGGCTGACACTCAGCTGTTCACAGCCTCCTTTCAGGTAGTTCTAGAGGTCTATGTAATGAAGCCTGAAGGACTTTCCAATTCAGTGCATTATGCTATGCCTACTCAGAGAATTAATAGCCAGACTTATAAAATCGGATTTCTTTATTAACAGAAAACCAGACTATTCTCTCTACTACTGTCCTATACTGGAGGAACCAGAAATGCCTAAAAGCCATCAATGGAAGGTGTTTTCAGAGCAATTCCCAAAGCAGTATACAGTATGTGTTGGAGTTGGGAAGGCTTTCTGCATAGACTGAGCATTCATAGAGAAACTGTTGTAAATTTAATCTCATCTATTCCCAAGTCTGTTCAGGGACATAATGTAACCCCAGCAGACCTTCCCTAATGTTTTATGCTTGAAGTTTGATCTCAAAGAGGAAACGTATTCTTTAATTGTTGATGGTTTTCACTTTTACCTTCAATTAAAGACCATGAAAGTAACAGTCAAAACATTATTCTCCCTGTAAAGATGTTTGGATACATCCAATATAGTAAACTAGTTATTTCCTAGCTCTGGAAATTAGAGCAACAAAATCCGCAAGAGTCAATAAAACTCAAAGCCCAGCTCCAATTTCACTTGCTCCACTCTAACAAAGGTATAATTCTCTCACAATTTAACTCACTGTTAAAGAAAAAAATATTGACTGCAGAAAAAAGTTTTAGAGACTATAAGCAACAGTAGCCATTGTAAGGGAAATTAAATTGTTGAGAAAGTATTTTTGCTATCATTTAAAATGACAATAAAGTCAGAGCTCTGCTGAAGTCAACTAGCCAGTCAGATAATCCATAGTAGAGAAAACCCTAAGAAATGTGTTTAGCCAAGGATGGGATAATAAGTTTGTGTGATGCTTGTGGCCTAACAAAATACAGATAAGCCTTACTGTTTCTTTGCCAGTCAAAAAGAACTCCATTTCAAAAGATGCAGACAGCTTCCTACACTCTTTCCCACTGATACACTTTCAAAAGACCTCATGGAATAACTCCACTGCTCATTCCATTGCAAAAGGACAATGAGAAATTGCACAAAGCTTCCCTAGGGAGTTATCCAGCTAAAGTTTCACAGGTTTGGGAGGAATGGTTTAGGAAACAGGTATGTGAAGACTGCTGCAATGCTTTTTGTGGAGTGGAGGGAAATAATACACTTGCTTTCAAAGTTTTTGTATTCCAAAGCAAAACCAGCCTAATTTCAGCTCAGGTAGAACCTCTGGTTTTAAAAGGCTTGTTGCTTCACTGTTTCTGAGTCATGTTATTATGAGATGTCTTTCCACATATAGAATTTCCAAAGCATTCATCAAGTGCACAATAACTGTCAGATTTAGAATCTGAATGAATTAGTTATTCATCAGTGCAGAAGGCTTTTCCAATCAAAACCCTTTGTCCATCTCTTCCTATAATGAGTATAATGGGCTACTTTTCCTTCCAGCACATCCCACTCTCACTTCCTCCTAACCCTTGGCAGAGCTGCTTGCAATGCTAGCATGGAGAGCTCTGAAGATTATGACATCTGGGAAAACCTGAAAAGCAGGGAGAGGTGGAAATATTTAACAACAGCAGCTGCATCTCATTCAGCTAGCTTGTCAAAGTACATCCTGATTGGAATAAATTACATCTCAGTCTCTGAACACTGGAGAGGAAACACACTGTTTACAACATAACACCTAGTTGGATCAATTCCAAACTGTGACATATGTCACACAAAGTTGTCATGATGGAGCTAACTACAGGTTTCTCTCCAAAATTGAAATCAGTGCATCAGCGTTAAAATATTGATCTTCATTTTGAATGACAGCATCATCACATTAGCATATAATCAACCTAACCTTGTAGAGAAATGAAAAATTGATTGTGTTGTTGGAAGACAGAGATGCATCTTGAAGAAATATGTTAATACTTTAAAATGGAATAAAGCCTACAGAAAATTATCAAATTTTCCAGATAAGGTATCAGATATGTTTTCCTCAGCTTCTATAAAATGGTCACTCTTAAGGAGATTGGCATTTGGAAAACAAATAAAAATCTAAAATATAAGTCCTGCCATGGGTAGTAAGAGCAGTTCAAAACCAGATTCTGGAAATCCAGCTGCAAGCTTTCATTGCAAGTTTCTCTTCCTCTGTCCCCAAAATGACAACTGAATTTTGTTAATTGTCAAACAATGATTGAAAATAGGCTAGAAGTTAAAGGCAAAGGCTGCCATGTTACATAAATTAACCATTTACAGCTCAGTGAAGACTTCTTGCATCTTAGTCATGTGTTGGGCTCTGTTAATCAGAAAAAAGTAGAGGCCTTCTGAATATACAAAATGCAGCTACCATGTGAACTAAAGTGATTCCTGAGAACCTGAGAGAAATGGAACCTGAGATAAACAGGTCTTAGACATCTCCAACTCTTGTTTTTATGACTATATCAGAGTATCAGTCATAACAAACAGGAAAGGACAACGATAACCATCTCTGCACAAGTTGTCTCTCCTTGCACACAGAACTCAACCATCACAAGCAAAAAAGGTAAATAAATAAGTCTTGTATTACAGCATTACAAGCATACATGCTTTTTTTGTTTGCTACAACAAGGATTTGACACTATATACTTCAGGTATTTTACATTCACACTGAATAGCTACATCTGCGCCAGCAGAAAAATATCATTTCTACCAATGGAGAATTTAAAATTTGGAAAGGAGAGAGAAGAATGTCATGGAGTCTTTGTTTCACTAGATTTATAGAACAACAGTGCTAAGATTTTAACATTAACCAAGATGATGTAACAAAACAGGTCCTGACCCCGAGTTATGGGAACTTCAACAAACATGAGCTAACGCTGAAAAATCATATTCCTTCTGCCCTCATGAGACATTTATCTAGTAATTTTAGGGCCCAGATCAAAGGTACCAAAGCATGTGTACACAGATGATTTTAGGCAAGTGCAAACTATTTGCACAAAGAGAATATTAAGGAGTTCTGTAAAGTTATTTATCCCCTAAAGTTCTGATTGTAGAATTGTAGTACTAATGGATATTTGTGTCAGGGTACATGCAGTTTAACTTCCTCAGTTTTGAGGCTGATGGCTGAGGATTGCTGTCTTTCAGCACAGTCCAGCTGGCCGATTTCCTCAATACCCTTCCAAAAGGTAGTTAAGATTATGCAATTCTGAGTGGTTCTGTGCTTACTCAGTGTTAGGGAGGCAGCCACTGCTAAGCAGGGATAGTTTGTCACCAGTCTTTTGAACCTCTAGCTCAATTATGGCAAAGAAATATTCCTGTTTACCACATCAAATGGCAGGTTATGGCAGTTCCCATCCTTTCTCCCCCTCTACCAGTCTCACTCAGACCAGCCTAATGGTCAACCTCCCATCTTCCTTCTGGATCTCAAGCATTATGAAGAGTGCAAATAGACCCCCTGACCTAACCCTTTGGCTTCACCTTCATCATTGGGTTGCTTGTTGCATTTCTAGATAGGCAACTGAATAAATGTGTTGAGCTGTCTGCATTTAAGCAGAAAATGACACTGATTGTCACTAAATATAGTGAGTGCCGTATGTATGTTTCATTGGAACCACAAGCTCAAATTAGCCTGTCAGAATTTGACTGTACCCTGATGCTAACCTGTCAAGTGACTCAATTAGCTCAAGAGAATAAAGAAAAGGCTTGTCAAAGCCATCAAGGCTTTCTACTTGCTCAAGCCCCATCCCTTTGCTCACTGCCTTTATTAAATCTAAATACATTTCATATCTGCAGATGGGTAGATGCTGTCTCTTCATTCTCTCTTCCTCAACTCCCTCTTCACCACCACTTTCTAACTGAAAAACTCATCAAATCTATGGAAAGGAATAGGAAGTAATTTCTTACAGGTCCCTAAAACCTGGTTTTCTCATGACGAAAGGAAATACTTACCTATAGATAAAACGTTGCTTTTCTTGCAGGGCACTAAAAAGCATTAAAATAATATTGGATTTAGAGATGAAATGAATGAGCAGAGATTTCAATCAGAAGTGCTGTGTCCTTATAATTCTTTCTTTCCCCACAAATGTATAAAGAAGCACAGCATTTCTTGTCACAGACGTCTTAGAAACTAGCAGAAGAAAAAGTGAAATCAAGCTTAGAATTGCTGTCTGTTGCCTCAAGGGCACAGCCATGCCTAATGCAAACTGCATAGTCACTAATCCCGAGCATGTCCAAAACTGACTCAGAGGCTGGCAACTCTGAGCTGCAGTTGGATCTACAAAGCAGCCAGCCTGTTCAGACACTCCTTATCAATAGCACTTTGCATCTTTTCCCAAACACCCCCTCTCATCTCCTTCCCAGCTCTTGGCTCTGACTCCACACCACCTCTGTGTAATGACAAAAACCCTGCAATGATACCAACTCATCAGCAATGAGGGAAAACAAAATAAAACAATTAATGACATATCCTCTTAATCAGTATGGTAGTGGTTTTCCTCCTCTGAAAATATTTTGATTTGTATGGCTGTTTAGAAAAAAAAAACAACTGATTAAAAATAACATCAGGTCTTATTTTGGCAAGGACAAGGCCCATAGAAAAGACTATGAGAGTGTCTTAGACATTCTAAAACAATCTATATTTCCTCTTTACATTGCTTATCTTACAACCAACATTTCTACACTTGAACAGAAAATAATTGCTCAGCTTAAAGGCTTCTCCTTTGGCTTTGTTCCTGAAGAGTCAAGTGCATCACGTCTTTTCGGAACTAAAATTCAAGAGGGCATTAGAGCACTTGCTCCAGTGCACCATTGTAAATGCCAGTCAAGCCAAAACAATCTTCACTGCTTCTGCAGTTATGCATGAAAATGCAGATCTGATGGATGCAACCTTTTTAAAATCAAATAATACCTTCCAAACCCTCTTCTGTATAATTAGTTGGCGATGCACAATAGCTTATATTTGTAAAGAAAGCATGCCTAAAGACTATTTCTCATGAACCTTACTTCTGAAGTACTTCGGGGTCCCTCAGGTCTTGTAGCCTCAAGTAGCCAAGTTTGTTCTATTTTTTGGTTTGTTGAAGCTTCAGCCAATGGCTGTTAAATGAAAAGAATTCAGCTGCACTGGGCAAGAGAAAAAAGAGCATAATCAGTGCATTAACATTTAAATATTAATTAGACAGGACTGAAACATGGAAACATTTAAAATAAATGTTCTTTTGGTATTATTAAATGTTAAATTTTATGCATACTAAATCATTTGTAGCCTGTTAAAACAGCTTCTTTCTGTGGTCTAGGAGATGTATAACTAACATATTTTTTCTAGCCATCCATGTTTAATTATTAAAAAGCTTGACTAACATTTAGATGGCAAAAACATAAAAATCTTTTGAAATGCCTAACCTTTTTGGGAAGAACAGGACTGAAATAAGTAATTTTTATTAGAATTTTTTTATAATAACTTATTTCAAAATAGTATATATCGATCTTTTTTGGTCCTTCTGAAATCTAGGGTGAAGAGAGGATTTTAATTTCTATTCTCTAGGTTCTTTTTGAATATATACAGCTCAAGTATTTTCTTGCATTAGGTGCAAGGAAGAGCTAGTTAAGTGTGAGACACTAACTTACAAAATAACTGGAATTTTTATTGTTATGTTGTCTTTGTACATACTAGCCAAAAGTGAGACATTTAATAACAGTAAAACATTTAACTACAAATATCACCTTACAAACTTATATCCTGTTTATTTGGTCAATACATCCCATATAAAATGAATCAAACGTAAGTTTATTAAGAAAACAGAAAAATGTCACACAAACTTGCTCTGCCAGAAAGAGAACCGAAAAAGTGCTGCCAGTTTTGAGAGGGGTTATGGAAGGAAATCCCTGTAGAGTTGGTACTGACCACACATCTGGCTGACACTACAGCTTACATCATGTAGCAAACAAAAGCCTTCCATGATTATTGAAGCTTGGCATGCACCTGTTCCAAACACCTATGTACTCATATAATCAATTTTATTATATCACTGGTGCATCACTGCCTTTTCTGGCTCCTATATACTGAAAAAAAATCAAGCAAAACTTAATTGCTAGATACATAACAAGGGAGTGGATGGATGTTCCCCAATAACTGTAGCACAAGTTTCTAATCTTGCCTTCACAAGGCAAGCCTGCTGGTTGCACATAAAAGCCCATAAAATAGGCAGAAATTCAGAGCAGCAGCCTCCAAGATTTAGGGTTTGAATGCAAGCAAACAAGCACAAAGACAAGGGTCTCAAACAAGGAGAAATGAGTACTTAGAACCACAGCTGATGCCAGCCAGCCTGATGGTGCCCCAACACATGGCAGACCAGCTCCTGTCAAGCCTCTGGTAGGGTATTATGAAAGTTTTCAGGAAAATTACAATCAGGCATTTGGAAGAGAGCAGTGAGGTCACTTCAAGGTGGTGGAGAGCACTGGAAGTGCTCACAAGAACCTGTGCTAACAGGAGACAGCACAAAAGTACTTGTCCAAGAACTTAAAAAAAATTAAGATGCGAGTGTCTGGCACTGATGGTTTCCATATGGTTACTGGAGATGGGAGTTGAGTTTTGGGGGCGTGGAGAAAGGCCAGTTAGGTCCTAAGAGTAAAACTATGGCTTATGTTTGATGTCACAGAGAAAAGAGCAAAGTGATGATAAATTCTGTGAAATACAAATTATGAGTGTAGGAGGAGTACACAGTTGCATCCCAAATGGAAGAGGAAAACACTGGGTTCTTGGAAATAGATTGATATGGAAAAGTGAGAGAATTCAGGGGAAAATACAAGGTTTTTTTCCTGTGGGAAGAAGACTCAAATCAAATGCATTTAAACAAAGGCATACAGATTTTAGTATGAAAAGAGAAAGAGAAACAAAATGCAACTTTGCAGCAGCTTTCTTATCACAGGCTAAAAGCTAATTCCTCTTTTTCCTTGCTTTTCAAAGAATCACAGCACCACAATTTCACAGGAGTCCAGTCAGAACCAGCCCAAGCCTGAATAAATGCAGCAGGAGCACTGCTGCTTTCCAATAGGCTTTTCTGGAGCATTCCTCCCACACCCTCTGAGGGAATAAAACAAGCTGATAGCTGAATAATGCAATCAACAGCTATTCATTGCCTTGAAGTTTAGTAAATAGGCAGAAAATATGGACTATGGGGTAACGTACTTTAGAAAAAAACCCACATTATTCTACAGAAGCAGACTGGGATTTCCTCTGCTAATGAAAATTTTAAATAGATAGTACTCAATGAATATACAGTTCAATGCTGCTCTTTTGGCAATGTACCATAATAGGTATAAAGTTAAAAAACATTAATGAATGCTGGTTGAAGCATATAGACCTTGTTAAACAATTTTTTCAGAAAATATGAAATTGCTAGCCCAGAAACTTCAATCCCATCCAAAACCAAAATTAAGCATCGCATTATCGAAATGCATGCAACTTCTTCCGCTAAAAGCAATGTCTGTTCTTAGTGACTAAAAGGTCCCACTGCCTTTGCTTTCCTAAAAACACTGGTGATGACAACTCATAATAGCAATTATTTCTTCTTTTTCTGTGCCAAAACTGGTTTTTTGCCACCCTGCTATATCCTACCTGGCAGTGTGGTGTTAGCAGATGACAGCTTCCATGTCCTCCTGCCCAGGTTTCTCACTGACAGAACCTGGGCTGACCATATCTACCCCAAGTGTCTATAAATTTGTCAGGAAGTCTTGAAGATTACTCCCTGGATTGTGTGACTCCAGGAGAAAATTCACCTACCATCACAAAAGGTTACACAGACAGGAGGAGACTTGAAAATACAAATACTGTTAAACAAAACAAAACACACAAACAGACCCCCCAAAAACAACAACAAAAATCCAAACCAAACACAACCCCAAAACAGACAAAAAAACCAAAACAAACAAAAAAAAAGTGCTCAAGTTTCTACCCAGTACCCATGTTCTTTAGATGCAAAAGCAAGTTGTCGGCAAGTAAAGCACGAGAACAGAGGGGAAAAACAGATTCTATCTTGTGAAAGAAGAAAAAAATGAGATAAACAATCTAACTGGGGGCGGGGGGGGGAGTGTGGGGGAAGATAAAATAGTGATTCAAAAGCATTTACAGTAGAATTTTCCAGCATAAAGCCAGAATCTGATATGTTTATTCACCAGAGAGCTTTTTAAATTTTTAGTTAAGCCCACAAAAGAAAGAAAATAGAAGAAATCTGAAGTAAGTCTGTAGGGTTGAGATTTTCACATTTATTCTTCATAACCACTCACAAGTGAATAAAACTCAGACTCTACTTACAAAAGAGTAAACTCAGCATTTAAAAATTAAACTGTTACCTTAAGAAATGTAGAGTTCAGCTCTGATGGGCTGAAGTATTCCTTTCTTTCTGAAAGATATCACAAGCTAGCTATTGTCAAGTCAGAAGCATAAAGGAGAAGACAAATCATAGATGTGAGTGTTCCAGCGCAAGAGCAAGATTTCAGACTTGTTGAGGGTGAAATAAAGGTTTCACACCTCAGATCAATATGAATACACTCAGAGCATTGATACAATTCATTACAAACAGTACTCCATAAAAAAGTTGCCCAAATGCACAAGTTCATCCTGAGCTTTGTCTTTGGAAAGTTGGTCACCATAACCTGTTGACACCACTGCAACATGGTAGGTAGACACCTTCTCCATGTGGACAGTTGAGGTAACAAACTCAGAATTCTTGCTTTGTAGAAATGAAGATGTTTCATCACAACTCAAAGTAAAATAAGTCAAATTTTTCCCTATTCTCATCTACTTCATGACATGAGAGGAGTAATACACTACAGACTTTACCATAGCTATCATAGTGATTCAAGACAATTTACAGCAAAACATGAAATGTTTTTCTCACCAGTTTATAAAGGTTGAAACATTTTCTTCTCAGTCAAAATCTGCTCTCATTGTTGTGAAATATTTTGACAGAACATTTTGATTTCTTCATTACAAGGAGGTGAAAACATGAAAAAGAAAATATTCTTTTATTTTCTATGGAGAAGCCTCCTTAATTATTAAAGCTAGAATTTTAACATCTGAATAACATCTCCTGAATTTTAGCTTTTAATAAAGTCTTAGAATGTGATTATACATCAAATATAAAATTACTGAAATAGCACCAAGCAGCGAAATTTCTGAGGGTAGAAACATGAACCTTATAGGACTTCACAGAGTAGCTCAGACTTAATTCATATCCTCAAACAGGTTCAATATTATTTTACATTGAGTCCAATATATTTTTCAAATACTCTGACACACCAGGCATGCAGATCCTTAGTGAGTAGTTAGTCTTTTCTCAGATTTTATATGGTCAACATCACAGTCCTTCCCTTTAATTCATCTTCTCTGGCCTTTACAAAACCACTTGTCAGTTGTTTTCATACTTTCTATCAGGGTCTCCAGCCATTGTTGCTACTTCAGTTTTTTGGTATTTAAAAATGCTTTCAACTATACACATTTCTGGTGAAGTATGTACACACAGTAGCAAGAAGCAGATAAACTTCCTGTATTTTCTCCCTTTCCAAGAGAGGTCACTGCCAACCACAGTACTCTTCCTCTGAGAATTATGCGTTCTCCTCCTCAAGCAACCTCATTTATATCTCTTCCTCCCTCATCATCATATAACTGGGATTTATTGCAACTGCTTTTTAGGACTCTAATAGCAGACTATACCACCTGTGACATAAAGTGTTTGAAAACGTTACTGCTGCTTGGATTAGTCTTTCCTTTCATTTTCAGCAAATCTAATCACCCACTCTGGGCTTTAGAACATTAATTGCTCATACTTGCATTTTTGATATTAAAGAAATCCCCATCAAGTTTAAAGATGAATGCAGGAAAGAACTAAAAAAAATATTTTAATTGTGCTCAGTCCCAGATCAATAATAAGAATGGTTAGGGCAGAGGTGTCAGGAGAGAACAGGAAAATTGGCCATGGCTGTTGGATGGTACCTTCCCCCAGCAGTCTGGAGCATAATAGTCCAAATACTATTTAGCAATTTCTCTCACTGCCTGTGGAGCTTAATTTCTTTTATATGTTTTTTTGCCCCTGTAATACCTTTAAACAAGGAACCAAATAAACATCACACAGTATTGCCACTCAGAAGCTAGGCCAATTCTACTACATGCTAATTTCAAGCACATGAAAAGGCAGAAGCTATTTGCCCTTAAGGTGCTAAAGCCTGCATGCATACACAAGTGACTGTCACTACAGTTCTGACATTTCTCTTGATGCTAGACATGGTGAGAATACCACATGAAAATTCCCAAGTTTTTTTAATGGAATTCATATTGTCTGGTTTCATATACATGAGAGAATATGTTTTTACTGGGGGGTGATGAGGGGGAGCAGAGAGTATAAAATTCATCAGGAAACTGAAATTTCTCATCTGCCCCAAAACCAAAACTGTTTTTATGCAGATGTTGCCTGCTGGGAGTTTTAATTAAGTGCCTTAGAGTTATCCTCAGCAGACAACCGTGCTCCTTGGACAGACTCAGCTCCCGGTATACCCTGTCATTTCCACATTTAACAAGTATTCAACCTTCATCACCTGTGGGGTCCCACTCCTGTTGGGAATGTTCACACTGAAGCAAAAGTGAATAGGAAACAGATACATCATTGTTTGTTCACCAAATAACCAGCTGACAGCATGAATTTTGAGGAGAAAGTCTGAAGCTATCTCCTGAGAGTAGACACTTTTCACAGACCAACATGTAAGTGAGTCAAAATAATTTTTCAAGAAAAACTATTTACTTAGGTCTAACATACACAAAATAAAATTTGTCTCTCTTAGAGACCATCTCTGGGAGTTGTAACAACATTGGTGGGCTGGGGGCAGTAGTAAAAGGAAATCATTTATCTGGCTTTCAGATCATGGGGAAGAAAAGTAAAAACAAGATTAGCCTGTTGCAGTCTATAGGCATAAGGCTTGGACACCACTGAAGTCCTACATAAAACATCAGCACTGATTTTGAGTGCATAGTGGTCCTCTTCAGATGGGTGAATATTACTCTCAAGTGAGATGATTATATCAATCAAAATATCTGAACCTATATTATCTCTCAGGATTATAGCATTATCACTTGTCTTTCCCCCATCACTCCCTGGCCTCATTGTACAATTTATTATCAAGTAGTAGAGATGTTTGCTGCAATAAATACATTGGAGGCGTATTTTCAAAGGTGGCAGAAACAGAATTTTGCCTAGTTTCAAACGCCACTGAAAATACATCGTCTGACACTAGGTGCAACAGCAGGTTTTGTTCAGCCATTCATACAATAAAAAAAATTACTTAGAATGCATAAATGTTACCAGAACAAAAGAAAAAAAAAAGAAAAAAAGAAAAAAAAGTCATCCTAGTTTCAGGCTTCAGTTCTGGGGGAAGTGAAAAGTTCAAGAGAGCAATTAATTTGCTCTAAACTTTTTTATACAAATGCTAATTCCATTTGTCTGACAATATTTTTCAGCTGCAGATTTATTGTCATTTTTTTTCATCCCCTGTGGCAAATAGTTTCCAGCAGGCTGCTCTTTCAATTCCTTTGTTTCACAAAGTCAGTCTGTGAGACCGCAGGTAAAAATTCTGTTTGGGGAATGCATATTTATTATTTCTCAATAAATACTTTATGTGCTTTATTCCACATCCAGCAGTACTCTGGTCACAGGGGTTAATAACAAAAGTCCACAATTATGGATGGTGACTGGTTGCTTAGGCTTTACAGCCTTACAAGTTCTCCCTGTGGTTGCTCCTGGATGATATAAATATGCTGTAAGTGCCCTTACATTCAAATGTACTTTGACTTTGCAGCAAGGAGCAACATTTGTTAAGATAACAGTGGGGATGTATTTCAAAATGTATAAGGGGCCTTTCAAGTTCACACAGAATTATGGTGAATCACAACACATGCACACTGAGAAAATAATTATTATATATATTTAACAATGATGATATATTGCATAATAGCCATTCACCTCTGTGGGTGTACACACTTCAGACAAATATATAGAAAATCCTGAAAGTGCTAATCAACCTAATTTGCATGCATAATACCAAATATTCCCAGCTAAAAATTGGAATATAATACTCACAGAAAATCCTTTTTCTTTGAGCACAAAGAGAATCATGCCCTTGCTAACTCAGTTAAAGCATTTTCAGTAGTAATACCATTGTTTGCCATTTCCATGTTCTTCAGTCTGGGGGCTTTTTTGTTTATAGGTGAAAGAGTATAAGATAGCAATTTTAAAGCCTCCAAATGAACAGATCAGAAGAAAACCACCTGAACATGAGGAAAAGATCATTACTGGCTGAGGAGAGAAATTTAGAGGCCAGATATAAGTTCCCTCCTCTGCCTGGACATAGCTGCATCATGCACAGGAAGACTTCCTAGCCATGGCAGCAGACTTTCCTGTGCATCCTGATTCTCTCTGATGAGATACTGAAGTGTTTCCAAGTGCTGGAGAGAGAAGTAAATAACTGATCACTGGGATATTCATCTGAGAATTGGGAAACTTCGGTTCTGGTCTTCAAAAATATTTCAGTATTTTATATCCAAGTGGAACATTTACAAAACAAAACAAAAAAACCACCTCAAAACCCCCAAACAAACAACAAAAAAACCCAACAAATCTCCCAACCAAACAAACCAACAAGCCAACATAAAAAAAAACTAACCATGAAAGCAACTGAGCCAGAATACCCTATAATCCAGAGAGCTAACTTGCAGGAGAAAAAAAGAGTTCAGATAGATGTCTTTACTACCTTCATCTAAGAAGGGAGCTGGAATTTAAAAACAAAGCATCCTAATGGTAGAATGCATGCGTTTCCTCTCCTCAACTAAGCAATAATAACAAAAGGCAACACTTAACAACACTGACTGAGAAAACATGTACAGTTGTGACAGAAATGAATGCAGTCTACTAAATAGCTTGGTTTTATACTGTTATGCTTGGTTTTATAATATGCAGGCATAGATACAGATGGCAGAATTATCCTTGTGCACATTTGCATGCTACAGAAATCCAGTCTTAGCTTAAAACTTACAAAAAGCATGAATAAAACAACATCTGCAGTTCTCAATCCAGTTACAGTGTTAGCAGTAGTATACACAGAAAGGTATTGTTCTATCACCTCAAATTAAGCTTTAATTTCAAAATGTTAGGCAAACATAACATAGTCAACTTTTTGACGCAGCCAAAATAGCTCTTCACTTTTCACAGAAGCAGCCAGGAATTCCCCAATTTCACACACACAAGCAGAAAAGAATTCATCAGCAGCCACCTTTCTCACAGGAGAGATCCTTTGAGCATTTCTGCAGGTGAGAGTCTCAAATCACATATTTACAGGTACTAGACAACTATCCAGACCATACTAGAATGTTTTTTTTATTAAATTATTCTTCCTAAAGGTCCAATTCTACTCAACGTTATTCATAACTTTACCTTGAAACACTTCTTAAAAATGTATGACCTGCTCCACTGTAAACAGCTCAGAGTGGAACTGTGCAGCTGCTTTGGGAGGTTCTGGACTGTTTAGCATCTCACAGGACATCACTCAGCTGCTGCTGAAAGTCAGAGGATTCAGACAGCTCATGGCAGACAAGGAAACACCAAGGAACTCAGTAAGATAGATCAGACATGGCAGGCACAGGCAGAAATCCTAAAAAAGGCTACCCTCTAGGAATGCTACAAACAAGCCATGAGCAATACACTGTGGGCAGTAAAGATTTCCCTTTGCAGGCACACCCTTGCCCCATAGCCAACAGAATATGGAAATTGCTGTCTTAAGATAACAAGAGGATACACTGGAAAGATATCTTCTTAAAACCCATATCTTGACCTGAATAATCACAGGATCACTCAGGTTGGAAAAGACCTTTAAGATCATTGAGTCCAACCCCTAGCTTAACGATGTCAAGTCCAAGACTAAACTGTGTCTCTAAGCACCACCTTTATATGTCTTTTGAGTACCTCTAGGGATGCTGATTCAACCACTTTCTTGGGCAGCCCATCCCAATGCTTAATAACCCTTTTGGTGAAGAAATTTTTCCTAATATCCAATTTAAATCTTGGTACAATTTCCTCTTGTCCCATTACTTGTTACATGGGAGAAGTAAGTAGATTTTATAACATTTTTGGATCCTTAACTAAAGATTAAATTGTTTCTCCACTTCTAACTTCATTTAAGAAAAATAAGGAACACAAGCTTATGTATAAATACTTTTTTAAAGCTATAGAGCATGCAAGTATATCTGTTCTATATAAAAATCTATCTCTTCCAAAAACCAGCTTTCTACTTTGAACTTACATTGCATCAGCAAGCTTAGTGCACCTTGCTCTTGGCAACTGCACATTTGCCTCATTTCCTTTTTGTTGTATTAGCACACCTGCAGAACAAAGTTCTTCTCCACCTTGGTCCTGTCTGGTAACCAGATCTGCCACATTATTACAACCTGAAATAAATGCTATGCAGGCCTAATACTAGAAAAACACTGATCGTAAACATGCAATTCTTCCTCTGCATTGCCAACTTCCCCGTGTGCTGCTGCCCTTTTATCCTACACAGCTGCACCTTTTCTGAAGGGAACTTGTGTGTGAGAACCAGGCAAAAGGCCCCTAAGAGCCCAGGAGCAAGCAGGCAGCATAGCAGAACACCTGTGTGATGCCTGAAACAGGGAGGAGGAGCAGAGCAAGCAGGTCTGAATGGAGAAAGGCTTGTTTGCCTTGGTATCAGGAGGGGCTGTAGATTTTTAAACCTCAAACAGTGGAGGGCAAGCTGACTCACAGACCCCAAAGGTCCCACTAGACTGTGATTTTTTTGCCCATAGCTTCACAAAAGCTGTAATACCTATTTCAATATACTCAACCTTTCACAAAATACCACTAGCTGCTCCCCCACCCAGCCCTTGGGCACATACCAATCCTGCCTATACCCACCTGTAGGTCCTGAACTGTCCAGGCTGCTCTCAGCTGTTATCTTGATTTCAGGATGTCCTGAATTGGCTCTATCCTGCAAATTCTTAAAGAACAGATAGAAGTAATTCACAGGGCTACCTAGCCTTTCCTAGTGAAGATGTTGGCCCAAAATACAGTGTTTTATGAAAACAAGCAAAGAGATAAGGATGATGGAGATTTTAGATACCTGAATCTGCTCCTAATTAGATGGTGCAATGTAGGCATTAACAATTGGATCACTTTGTTCATATCATCAAATAGTTTATGGTGACCTAGTAAAAAGTTTTCTCACTGCATAAACAGGCATTTTTAAATGTTCTGTTCTGAATTTATTTAGATAACTAATTTTATCATGTTTGGGTTCTTTTCTTTAATTATTAACAGAACTAAATGTTAATTACAATATATTATTACTGTTACTATTACCCTCTTCTTGCACTTCATTTATTGGAAAAAAGTAAAAGAGATTAAATATACCAACTGTTCTCGGTTAAATAATTTAATTGCTTTGGATAATGGCTTAATTAACTAGAAAAACAACATAGAAGAAATGCATGCCACACTATGATTGTATGTTATGTCCAGCTTTTGTGGTGAATTGAGGTAAGTGTCCCATTCCTAGCAGTTAATAAGCAGAATTATTTACTCATTTGAAGAAATAGAGTGCTGGAGTCTACAATAAAGTAGGTCACTACCACAGAACAAATAGACAAGTAAAAATCTGTGTAGTTTGAAATTGTTTATTTAAGGTAGTAGAGAATAGTGGGCCTTTTTTTTTTTTCCAGCCAGTGTTAATTTGCAATCCTGAACATTACCTGAGATATGAACCAAGCAAACCATGAGAACTGCAGAAATGGAAAACCATCCATGATACTATATAGACATGTCTAAGGGCAAGTAGCATCTAAAATTAAAGTGAAAAGAAAAGCTCTTTCTGCATAGTTAAAAAAAAAATACAAGTTGATAATCCTACAGAATGAGCCATTGAAGGAGATTTCCTCCAGTTTCAAATGAATTCTGCTGACAAAGCCTTCCTCATCCCAAAGTTCTCTCCCTGAGGTTCATCCCTTCAGGAGCAGGTGTTTTCTCATATTTCTCTATGTTTACCTGTTACAACACAAAATCTGACAATAAACAGACATTACCTCTGCATTATTTGGCCCATGATAACACAATTTATGAATGAAATCCTGGTACTGCTTGCACAGTGGTGAGATTTTGGCCATTGAACAAGCTCTGCTTTTATTTAAGATAAAGAGTCCACATGAGTATTCAGAAGCCTTGGTTCTTTTCTTTGTTAAAAAGATGTTTCACTTAGTGAAGGACAGTGTCTTTTTCTCTTCATCAAACTGCATGGCTGAAATCTCATTAAATGGTAATTCCCCTTGCAAAGCCTGCAAGAAGTCAGCCAGATGTGCTTCCATGAAGACTTTCTGAAAGAGAAAACTCTTTTAGGTAACAGTCAGGAAACTGAAGCACAAGATGAGACAAGCTACAGAGGGTGAGAATCTACTTCACCCTCTACATTTTAAAGATTTTAAGAACAGGCTAAACTAGCGTTAACACTCGGTAAATTTTCAGGAGCACTCTTCCAGCTCTGTGTTTCTGTGATGCAGGCATCCAACTAATCATTTATATTAAAAAACTTTGCAGGTTTCATCTTGCTGGATTAAGAATAGTTTGACATATCAGAATAGAACAGGGTAAAGAAGAAAATAACCATCTAAGCCTGTGTCATCTTTATCACTATAAGAATAATTCTGGCTTTAAAGATCATTCTTTTTCAATATAATTTCTCATTTTATAAATAGAGCTGGAATAAAATAATATTTATGTGGCATATTTAGTTGATTGTCAGAGTACAGGAGAAAAATACACATGAGAAGAAAATACCAATTCTACCACCAAAGGGAAACAGCTCTGTTTTTAAAAGTTGCAACAGAGTATCTTAAAGCCCAATCAGAAAGCCTGCTCTTCTGTGACTCACTGAGAGAAATGTTCTGTTTAGCGTCCTGTGGAAACTTCTACCAAAACCTTGCATGTTCAGGGGCAGAAAAATCTCTTCTGCTAATCTGCTTCCAGATCTGGGACAGATTTCTGGTTTCTTGAATGCATCAGAGCAGTGTGTTTTCTCTTTTAATACTTCATTTAATATACTTAATTTCATATTGTTTATTCTTCCATGCTTACCTTAATCAAAAGGCCCTTCTTTAGCTTATCCTCTGTAGCTGATGTAATGAATATTTTTATGCTTTCAACGTATAAGAATAAAAGCCTTTTGGGGTTGTTTTGTGGTTTTGGTTTTTTTGGGTGGCGGTGAGGGGTGGGAGCTTTTTTGAGAAAAGTGAAAAAGTGTTGCCTCCTTAATCTTGTAAAGTTGTTTGTAAATTAAATGTTGGATCCCAACTACTTTTTTGAGGATCAGACTATTCTGTTCTTAATTTACACCATTAGCCAAAAGATGCTTCTTTCACACAGATCTCTATCATCATCTTGCAAACTGGCCTATGCAGCTGGGAAGAGTCTAAGATTTTATTTTGGAAATGAAAACCAATACATTTACTGGACAATAAAAAAAAAAAAAATTCCTACAGTCAGTTCTGAAATTCCCTCCCCAAAAGAAGTAAGTGATCTTGACATTTGGCAGCACCCTGAAATCGACCTCAATCAAAATTAAGGTAAATGTAAAATAAACAATTTACTGACAGAAGCTAAATATTTTACTGAATAAATACATAAATAAGTTAAATATGTAAAGAAATCTTCCTACTTCTCTCAGCTCCAAAGGTTCACCTGGAACGCACTGTTAGACATTCATAGCTCAGGTACCAGCATCTAGTTGCTTGGCACAATCAGAGGACATAAAACTTTTAAACAGAACAGTATTTGATTTGGGATTCTCTACTTCCTGCTTCTCCTCACTTCAGATCTTCTTCTGCAAATCTTCTTCCCATCACTTCTTCCTTCAAAGCAGGCAGCTCATATCTGTTTGGGAAACATTGGTAATCCCTGGGCATGATTAAAATAATTACCACTTGTCCAAAAGGCAACAACTCAGCTACAAGTGCTGTGGTGCCCCTTGTGAAAGGAAAAGCCTGTCTAGGCAGAATCAAATCCTTATGCAGATCTTCTTTATGTTATTAACCTGTGTTCTTTAGACACAGGTAGCCTCATTAATCATACTTTGTAGAGCCACCCTGTTGGGATTAATGCATGCACCATATGATTGGATTTCACTTGGGAACAGACATAACAGTAACTACTCACCTCAGGGTGATACCAGCCCTTCCCTGACTGCCCCCTAAGCTAACACTTGAGGTGTAATCTGACAGATTTTTAAACAATAGTTTAAAGGTTGAAAGGATGGCTTCCTTCTGTGAGAATGTCCCTAAAATTTGGAAGCTATCACTAGAGTAACATACAAAGTTTTCTTTGGTGCCACCTTCTCTCCAGGAAAGGGAAGACCAGCAATCTGACAGTAATGACTCATTTTTCACGTGGAAGCATATCCTACAATGTTGTAGAGCAAATACTTTGGTAGTGGCCCTTATGCCTTTATAATTAATATCACGCATAAGGGAGAACTGAGACGACCTTTGAATCCCACCCCTACACAAAAATTCGAATTATCTAGAGCTGAAATGAGAAGATAACAATTTTAATAATTAGAAGCTTTGTATTTCTGCCTACAATTAGACACATCAGTATTAGGTTCAAAGGGCAACAATACAGGAAGAATACACAAAAGAAAAAAACCTCTCCTCATCCCTTGTGCATGCCTTATCAACCAAATATTAGAAACGTTTCTAAAAATCATTAGAAAAAGAAAACTAGTCTGTGCAAGGAAAAAATAAGCTAGCTGAGGAATTGAAGAGATCAATTTATAATATGACTATGAGAAATTGAACTAGAAGCTATTGTTGTCAGTGGAAAGTCTTTTTAAAGGGAATGACAAAAAATTATTTGTGCTTTGTCTGCTATCATCCTGTGTTAGCAGCATATACGAATCTTAGAACCAACCAAAAGTGAGGATAAACATTATATTTAACTATAAATATTGGCCTGAGCATTATTTATTAAAATAAAATGTTGGCAAGTTTTGGATGATTCAGAAGAAAAAAAAAACTTAGTTCATTAAAAACAGTCCAAAATGTAACTAAACTGTGTGGCAGCATGCTTACTGGTTAGACCTGAGTGAGGGACTGGGAGACAGTGTGAAATCCCCATTCCCAGTTGGCAATATCATCCTGGCCAAGTTATTTAGCTCCTGTTTGTTTATTCATCTGCAACATGGGTGTAAGAAGAGTTATTTCCCAGATGGCAGCATGGTGAAACCTAATTGATGTTTGTAAACTTCTGGCAGAGTCTCTGATGAGAGGTGAGCACAAAATAATATTATATTCGCCTTCTGGGAGCTCCTACATTTATTTCATAAATGCAATAATGATAAATTGAGGGTTACAAGAAGAGAATTATTAAAAATATGCTGTAATAATTAGTGCATTCCAAACACACATTTGTGTTCACAGAATACTAATCAGTACTCTTACATAAGTATAGATCAGAATCAGGTAGCAACTGTTTTATATTGTGAAGTGAATGCATATATTGCCCTTGTAAAGTTCAAATCACTTTCTTTCTTCTGCCCTTACTTTACTGAAATTGCCCAAAATGCTTAAAAAATTTAAAAATCATAATATATATTTTAAATTACCTTCACAGAATACATTCCAGGGCAATCACAAATTGCAGTAGCTCTCCATTTTCCATCTCTGAATCAGACATGGGAACTGACACCATGGGCCCAAAGTCAGAAAGCATTTTCCACAGAATGCTATCTCCAGCAGTGAGCAGCACCATATGCTGTCATAGGATGTTCCCTTCCTACTTCACTTATTAGATATTACTGAGGGATTCTGGCTTATTTTCAAGACTTTTCCTGTTTTCAGCCATAACTGTTATAACTCTGACTGCCCTTGTTACCCATAAAAAATCCTATCCTCCTCACTTCTTTCTAAAAATGTCATTCTATAGCAGATTTCCACTGACAAATGCAACAGCAACTTGGACAGCAACTCATGGAGATGATACTACTGTCTTTCTCTTTTCCTTTTTCATAATGACTTGTCTGAATTCTATCTAGTAGCATAGATGGCAGATCCAAAGAAAAACTCATTCGCTAGGATTTAGGAGATAGTGTTAATTCTCCTAATAATCCCTGTTCTTTTACTCTTTCTCAGAAGTCAGGATAAAGGGCCCAAAGGTCTAAATAAAATTTTTGAAAATATTGTAAGAGACATCTTTTAGGACAAGCTGGATTCATGATCTGAGATGTCTGAGTCCAATGCAAGTGACACACATCAGTGGTGAGACAGGACAGGTACCACTGAAGAATTTAGGCTTCATCTCAGACATGGCTTAAGCCAAAAAGAAGGTAGAGGAAGACAACTAAGGATATCTCTCTTTTAGCAGCTACAAATTTTTATGGTTCTGATTCTAAAACAAGGCAAAACCCTAAGAACTCAGCTCCATGACGCAACTTCCTCAACCTGATGTCTTACAACATTACCTACTACAGTGACAACCTTCTCATGAAACTCTAACAAAAAAAATATGCTTAACAAAACACAAACAAACCAAAGAAGCCCACAAAACCACAAATAAACAAAGCACCAGAAACAAAAAGGCAAAAACAAACCAAACAAAAAATAAAACAGATAAATGCACAAAAATTAAAACAAAACAAAACAAACAAACAAAAAAACAATAAAAAACAAAAAAACAAAACCAAACTCTCGAAAATCGTTTTTGATGTTTTCCCCGAGATGTGTAAAAGTTCTTGTCTGGCAGTTCGTGTGCCCGAAGTGGAACAAATCAGAGCTCTTTAGTTTTCTCGGTCTCAAGGTTATTTATTATTTTCTTATCTGTAATATTTTCTCTCAGCCCAGCGAGGTCTGTCTTGCAGGGCAGCCATGGCACACTCTCTGCCCCTCAGGGTGGTGTTATCTTTTTATACTAAAAACTACGTACATGATGTTTACAATTATTTCCCAATTACTATCATCTATGTTAGACAGTGAACTTCTACTCTAAACCAATCCAAAAGTGCCGACTCCACAATAGAAAATGGAGACGAAGAAGAAGAACAAAGACCAAACACGTGCTTTTTCCTCCATCTTGTGCTCTAAAATTCTCATTCCCAAAAATCCTACAATCTATATTTTCACTTTATGATAACACTACTTAAACTACTGTGACTTTTAGGTTCTCATATAAAGCTGCTAATTTGTTTCAAGGGCTATAACCAAACCCACAGATGTTTTGGGCATCATTCCAGGGTCTCAGAGCCCCTTGACCAGGGTCTCAGCAACTCTGGACTCCCAAAGGGATGTCTTAGACTCCAACACAAACAAACAAACAAACAAAAAAAACCCCAAACCAAAAGCCTCCAAGCAAATAATAAACAACTTCAAGCAATTTGAAGACCTCTGGGTTGCTGTTTTGGGGTAGGCATTTTATCTGTTTGAAAATGGTGGGTTTGATATTTCTTATTTGTCTTACGGTTTTTTGGTTGGGTTTTTTTAATAAGACTTATCCCAGGTTGCCAGCAATAGACTATGCATTTTGCTTAAATCAGGATGTTCTCTAGGAATTAACGTTCCTCCAATGAATACAAATACATCCATTTGACACAATGCCATCTCTGGGTTGTCTTGTTCACTACAAAGTGTAACTATTTCCATGTCCCCTTTCCATATAATTTGTCATTAAATTTTTAAAGAATTAAATAAAATAAAATTCCATTTTCCATGGGTTGATTGTGCATGGGAAAAAAGATGTTCCTCTAGTGTGGATAACGCTATATAGTTGGCATGATCTGTTTTCTTCCTACTTTTCCTTCACATTCCTTCATAAACAATCGGTCTTTATAGAAGAGGTAGAAAAACCAAAACAACAAAACTGCAGCCACAGTAAGATTTCATAAAATGAAAGTAAAAATTTGGGGGCCATGAAATGACTCACACAAGCAACATTCATATGCCAGTAGGTACCACCATAGTTCAAGGCATGATCCAAGGTCAGTATCCAGATTTTATTTAGAAGATGCAGCTTTGATATACCTAAATAAATTCCACATGGGAATTCTGTCCTGACAGTATAATTTCTAGCTGGTGCTCCCCTGTGGAAAGGAGCCATGATGGAAAGAGGGCAATTTCTATTGAAAACTGAAACAGAATACCACAGCTGCTTAATATAAGGATTACTAGCACTAGGAATTCTCTAAAAATGTTGTATGATAACATCTCTTTATGCAGTCAGTATAACTATCCACAATAGTGTATGCAAAAATGCAAACATATTTCTGATTTTGACATTTTGTTAATATGTGATTCCGGGGTTTAATAGCAGTTTTTCAAGCCTGGATTCCATTGGTTGGCATACCCTCAAGAAATTAGGAGCATGCTTGAAGTGGTGAGTATTTATCCTTCATTATTTATTTTCTTCTAGACTCTCAGAAATTAATTTTTCCTTTTCAGGTAACAAAAATCCCCCTACTAGCTCCTACATCTTTCTAAAAAGAAATATAGCATTCAACCAACACAAACATGGATCAGAAACAGATCTAAGCCTGTGCAGTCAACATTCCAATGTAAACACAGGCAGCACCCAGGGGCCTTCCCACTATGAGCCATAAAAAAGGAACCAAGACCAACTCATCTAATTTCAGGCACCCAAAGTGGCTTTTAAAGAGAGAAAGATTAATCTGCAGAGGATGGTTCATATTTCCTAACATCTTGCTAGATAACTTAAATTTGTTGGAATGGATCTGGGCAAAAAGCTACCTGCCTTGAGGCAGCAGCTCTAGAAAGCATCTCCCCTGCACCTTTCTAAATAAGAGAAACCTTTTCTAGATCTGGTATTATGTACTGAAAGTAAAAATAGTTTACGTCTGTGGCACTATCCCATAAAGTTTTATAATGCAGAGCATGGACACCATCATTTCAACAGAATAACTTGCTTTCCTGCTGCGTTCCTTTCCTACAATACTTAGCCAAGGATCAAATTGAGCTGTTAAGACCTGACAAGAATCGTTACTACAAAATATTTAGACAGCTGACCAATCCAAATTAGAATGAAAAGCTAAGTCCAAAATAGATTTTACTACTTCCACTAGACCTCTGGATGCAATCGTCTAACCAGGAAAATTACTAAAACCATATTATGACTTCATCCATTTAGAGGTAAAAAATAGCGTTCCAAATTTTGTATCTTGAACAGTTTTCTCAAATGAGAATTAAAATAAAATAATTTTCAAAGATAGCTGTTAAGCCTGAAGAAGTCATATTCTTACTGCAGAAACAGTAGAAATTTTATAAGTAAATTGCTGCAAATTGTTTGTCTGGCTACAGGCACAGGATGAAAATTTGCCCAACTCACTGGACAATCTCTTAGCACCTGAGGAAAGCTCCTACCAAAGCCATTAAATAAGTATTAATCCATGCTTTGCCTCTAATTAAATGCCATCTATGTTATCTTATGTGCATTAAAGGCAAAGGATGATACAGTTTTTAATTCAGATAATTAGATGCCTTCTGTCAATTATGCCTCAAGACAGACTTTGATTCAGAAATCTCATGCTACCATTAATGTTTCCATCTTCTTGATCTGTCCTGGAGAAAGAGAATAATGTCAGCCCTAGAAATGTGGTTCCTAACATTGTGGGGGAGATCAGAATTTTGGACATTCGTTTTACAAAGCAACTTATTATGCAAATATCCCAAGACAGCGTCCTACTTTAAAAGGTTTATACATAAGCTCTGCTTGAAGCAAAATGTAAAAATCCTTCTGTTACATGTTTTTAAAACATTTAGTGCGAGTGCTTCTGTAAGTATCCCAGGGCTGATTACATTCAATTATTAACATCATACAAATGAGACTAATTAACCTTGTATTCCACTATATCTATCACTGATTACCTTTTATGTTTTATTTCTAACAGCCTTTTGGCTGACCAATTGTGTCATGTTTATAAATGTTCTCAAATTCTAATTTTTACCAAAATTTATTCTATTATCCTCTCAGAAAGAACTGAGCTTTATTTTTGTCCAAGTTTTGTCTGTCAAATGGCATTGACATTTATCCACTAAGCCCCATACCTGACCTGCAGATCATGCAACTCTCTATTCAAAATCGAAGAAATACCAGCAAGTAGATTCATGCACTGTTCTGCAATTTATAAGCAGATGCAAGCGTGATCATGCCTTATAACCTTGTTTGTACCTTTTCTGTTGCTCCTGTTCATGGAACATAATTCATCAATACTTTTTGAAGAGAAAGAGCAAAGAACTCTTCTATTCATACAGGTCCTTTATATAATCTCTAACACTTAAGCTACACTGTTCAGTTCCTGAGGGGAATCTAACTATCAATAACCAAAATAGTTACTAATTTTGCACATAATTTTGTAATCATCTTTAACTTTTTAGATCTAGTACTCTGCTCTGCCAAAGAAATCCTTGCAAATTTAAGCAAGAAGCAAAATAGAAATCATTGCCTAGTAAGTGCTCTCCCTCCTGTTTGTGGGGAGACTGCTCATTTAGAATTCATGCTTTGCTTTAAGGTTTTTCTTCTTCAATTCCTCTCCTCCCCTTCATTAAGCCTAATGAATGCATCCATCCAGGAAATCGTAACTACATGATATACAATAACTTCATACCATAAAGTGGCTACCTTGCAAGTTCGTAAAATTATTGTGTGTTAGCGGTCTTAGATTATTAGGTAGCAGCTTCTGAATTGAGAGCTATTTGCATTGTGACCCTCCAACAACACAAGTGTATCATAACTGTACATACCACCTTATGAAACCTCACACAATTCTCAATCAAGAGCCAGAAACAGAAAATTAACAGAAGCTTAGCCTTAATTTTGAGATTTCATAGACTAATAGAATTGATTTTCCATCTTAAAATAAAAATATATTTTAAAAATAATTTAATTGAAAAAAATCTATATTTCATAAGATCTGAGTTCAGAATTTTTTTTGCTAAGATTCATAACTTCTTTGAAAAAAATTCTTCTCTTACTTCCCTAATAAAATTTAAAAGTAAAAATTTCTGTGAGTATCAGCAAATATAACATCCCCTTTGACACCAAATATTAGCAATAAGATGAAAACAGAGTTACTCTTTTCTATATGAATGGATCTTTTTCTTTGGAGTCTGTAACTATAATTTTGGATTCTTACCGACAATGTCATAATTGTGCATGGAAGTGTATAAGTCACAGACACAACAGGAACCTGCAGCAAAAGATTGGGGTCCATATGGCACAAAACACCACCTGCCACCTAAATTTGAGAAACCTTTCTCTTAGTGTCGTGTTATGACAAAAGGAGACAACTCCATAATGTCTGTCTAATGTTTGAAACCCTAAAAGGCTGACCCAAAATGCACTCATGTCAGTGAGCCTGTGTGTCCTCAGGCCTTTTACTAACTTATTATGTCCACCTCCAATTGATAGATTAAATCATTTGCATCACTCATGCAGATGTAAACTAACAAATTAGGCATGCAGCAAACCAAGGAATTAAATTTACTGCAGCCTGCCACTATCTGATTTGCCTGGTTGCAGTAATTTCTTATACTGATAAGCTAGGTACAAAAACGCTCATGGACAACAAACTAGACATTTCAAATATTTGATAGATATATCTTTTAACTCATGTAAAGCCTTAGTCCTGGCTGACATTGGCTCGGTTTCTGTAAAATTGTACTTCAGGTAAGAAAAACAAACCTCTAAGCAGCATAACAAACTTGCAACCACCAATCTGAAGCTATGTTAAATATGCTGAAACAAACATCTGTACAAGTATGTGCATTTCACGATCTTGACAGCAGATAAATAAGTAGGGATAGCCTCTCTTCCACCATGCTTTAGATTGGATGGCTCCTCATCCAAAGCTTTGGAGTATACAGAGCTTCAGAAGACTAAAAACAAGGCAGGAATAAACAGTCTTGTGCTAAAACAAAATACTGAAAGCCCACAGTAGCAAACATATTCAATAGTTACTTCTGACAGGCAGCAACAATAATCAAACATGCATGATCTAACTTCTTTAAATATGTCACTTCAAATGCTTGAGACACCCCGATAGTACCCTCCTTTTCGAATAAAGAAATTTTTTATGTCAAAAAAAGTTTAAAAAGCTCAAGGTAGTTACCAATATAAAGAAAACTGCATTGCACAAAAGTTACCAAAACTGGCACTAGTGAGCTATGCCAGAACACACAAAGGCTTGAACTTCTCCATTTCGGGTGTAAAAAGCATCAGCAGGATACTTCCAGAAAACTTCTAAGTCTTTAAGTACCACAGTGTGTCTGTTCTGTACCTGTATGGTCATACTACCAAGCCTGACAGAATTGAAGTGTTGGAACAATGCTCTTGGGCACACAGTGCCATTCTTGGAGGTCTCCTCTGCAGGGCCAAGAGTTGGACTTTGGTGATCCTTCTGGGTCTCTTCCAACTTTGAATATTCTGATTCTGTAAATAAAAAACTGAAGCAATCAGAATTTTAATTAAACTCTGTGCATAATTTTTATTATTTAATACTCTGAGCCACATTGAAGTCAAATCTATAATATCTGATTATGACTCCCAGCTGCTACTGTGTATGTTCTGCAATGAACACTTGAATGCATCTGCTATCAGTAACTAATTTGTCTTACTTTGGCACAAAGCTGTTATGACTGGCATTTCCATCACTCTAACACTTTCTGTGCCACCACACTGACATAGGTATTTGAACATTTCATACTTGCCTTTGATTTTCCTGAGTGATTTTCAGTTTTTTTAAAATATCTCTGCTATTTCCTTCAACTTCCTGTTAAAAAAGACATAAATGGTGAGAAACACTGAAATACCTTTCAGTATATAACAAAAAATCTGCAGCAATACTAATTGGCAACATATCTGATCAGCATTTAAAATACTCCAATACCTTTTACTCCATTAACCTTGACATAAATTACAGTAAGAAAGTCTCTGTGTGACAGGAGTTTTAATTTAGCACTACATCTCAAGTTACATACATCTCTGAGTCTGACATAGAGCCTCTCTTCTTGCCAGTTTTTTACCTTGAGGGAAACTAAACAGAGAGCAAAACCAGTTCTTGCCATGTAAACAAGGAAGGGTGTTCACAGCATCTTTTTTTGCTACAGCTGGTACTATGCTACAAATTACTTGATTTTGTCTTTCAGCTTCCATGACCATTTCTGGCTTTTAGATTGAGCTGCTAGACAAAGCTCTGAATGCAATGAGCATTGTACTTCACATTTCAACTATATCTGAAGAGATGCCTGCTTTTTTGGCCACTAACATAGAGCTTCAGACTTCAGAGTGTGCAGCAGAACCTAAAATTGTTTTATTCAAACTATTACTCACTTCTCTCAAGACATCTGTTAGTTCCTATATTTTACAGAAGTCTTTCCAAGTTCCTCTTGCTGAGCTGTTCTATGAATTTTATATGTCAGAGTTATCTACCACAGGCTTTTACCTCCTTCCAGTGCCTTCAGTACAGTTTGAAGGAAGAAGCTTTTGCAGCTTTTTATTTCCATAATTAGATCAAAGTACCCTAATAGGTCTCCACAGTCGTTTAGGGAAAGGAGAAAAAACAAAAAAAAAGAAGGAATTATATCCCATACCTTTCCATTTTCTAGAGGGCAAAGCACAGTAGGCCTAATCTGGAACTGGCTGGAGCCAAAGAGAAGATTTCCAGTCATTTGGGATCAGAGCCAATGAAGGTAACTCATGTATAAACTAGTTTTCCATATGCCTGAAGTACATTGGGTTCTAAGGAGATAACTTGCATTTGGCATTGGAGAAATGTGTTTGATGAGTTAACTTTAATAGTTTGAGCATGAAAAGGCAGTAACAGATCGTTAAACAGATCTGTTAACATTCCAGCAAAAGAAAATGCATGAGACACACTTATCTTTTTAAAAATAAAACCTCTGTGGCAAAGAACATGTTGTACTTATGTAGTATTAGGAAACGTTTTTAAAAGAATACAGCAATGAACTAGTTTAATTAGAATGCTGTTAAATTATAGTGGGTTTTCCCTTTCAATGAGAGATTTTAGATGTTGAATTGCTGTTACAAATGGTATGACAAATTCAGAAAGCCTACACAAGGATTCAGCCGAAGTATGCCTGAAGGGCCAAGTCTCCAAAGGCCTGCAGGGGCCATCCCAATTTCCCTTATGGCTACTTAAAGAGTGTAAGAGGTTTCCCTCCCTTGCTGATGTGGCTGTGTCCTGTTGGGACAACTATACAACATTGCCATCTGCTGACTTTCCTTTTTCATTACAGTTCAGACAAGCTCAGCCCCTCAAAAAGAACCCACTCCATAAACTAGCAATTTATATTTAAAGACCTTCTGAATATTCATATTTTTTTAAAAAAAAGCAAAAGGAAGAACTTCCCAAAGTGGATATTTTTTCAGAGGACCATATTTCATATTTCATTTGTTATCATGCTTGTGGGAGCATATCTTTAAGAGCTTACACAGGAACCTTATATAAGGCACATGGATCCTAACTTGTCCTGTTTGCTAGGAAAAAAGAAAATAAAAAGGAAAAAAAAGAAAGAATTCATTACTTATTGCTGCTGTTCATTGTTTTAATATCTTGATACCAAATAAATCTTCTAAACAAACCAAGAGTTCTCTTCATTCCCCAAAGCTCTCTGATGTTGAAGGCCTGCTAATTGCTTTACCAACAAGTGACAGACTTCTTTCTTGTACTCTTAGGTAGAAGTACACAGGGTTGGTTAAAAAATTAGGCAAGAAAAACAATAATTTTAAATATATGGTTGAATTTAAAGATGGTCAAACATATAACAAGAACACTGGCTGTACTTACACCTGCAATTTTCATGTTATGTGTTTTTCACAGATTTTTTCAGCTTTTCTGTGACTTTTTGGCACCTGTTTTATTCATAACATAATTAATTAAATTCATCTCCTGTCAACAGGTAGAACTGCTTCAGAGGACAGTAAGTTTGGAGATATGTTTGACCTTTTAGATGCTTAGTCAAACATAAGCCTTACATGAACAAGTGCTGTTTGCCCACCATTAGGAGTGACACATTATCCCCTACTCATGCTGACTGTACTTTCTGCTGCATGAAATTACCTCCTCACTTCACACAGCTGGAGCTCTTATCAGCATAACCAGTCACAAGGACGTGTTAAAGTGCCTTTATTGAAATCTTGTGCTATTTCTAACTGCACAACAGCCAGTAGAAAAGGAATACTGCTAGTAAATGCTGAATGCACTAATTCTGCAGAAATTTGCAAGCATCTGTCTTTTATAGTTTAAGTGGTCCTCACACAGGCCACTTTCAGTGTGCAAATTTTAGCATGAACAAATTTCTGCAAGTTCTGTACCTTGGATTACACAGTATTCCATACAAGCCTATCTCTCACTGCTTCCTTTGTACAGCATCAATGACCATGAGATCTGAACCAAAAATGATGGAGCCTAGTGAATTACAAAAAAAAAGGTAACAACTTTATTCTGTAAACAAGTATTCATGCTACTATTTGTCATTTTGTTAAAAATCAATTACTTGATATCAAGAATCCATCAGAGACTTCTGATTCAATCAAGATTTAAACTTGACCTTCCTGTCTGCATCTGTGCTCACAGCTATGGTCATTCCTATATACTAGTGAATAATCTTCAGAAATGTTTGGCTATTTCAGCAGCCAGAAATGAGATTTAAAAGTGAATCAGGAGACAGTCCTATCTCTCCCTCCTTGAAGCCACTAGGCATTTCAGCATGCATTTCAAGGATAGATGATACCAGCTTGGAATACTCAAAAATCCCACCCAGAACATTTCTGTTTCTCCCGACTAAGAAACAAACATGTTAAAAGTAATGATGCTGCTGCTTAATGTATATTTAATTGCAAATCCCCAAACTTGTAGCATGAATACAGAAATAACCCCTGTGTCCATAGATCATCATCTGACATAGTGAGGGTCAGCCTACAAGCCTCCCATTGCAGGGGCAGAGGCTAAGATGATGGGGTGAGCATAGAAGCACCCAAACTAGGCACATATTGTGTGTGAGGACAAAATAAAGACCACTGAGGGCCAATATCTCAGTGCTAAAATCCATGTGATAGTGCCTACATGGACTCCAGAAATCTTACTAGGACATGTTCAGAATTCATGACTTTTTTGGCCTGTATTTTTTAAAGAGTGTTTGCCATTATACGCGCTGTCACGGCATAAGCCACTATTTCTTTTTTCACAGTCCTAGTGTGTTCATTTCTTCCCATTTATCAAGAACTTTACACCTCATAGATTCAAGCTGTTCTGAAACAGAGAGCAGTTTTTTTCTATTCTCTTCGTCTCATGTCTGCTTCAGGTTTCCAGAAGTAAGAAAGGAACATGCACAGTTTAAAGGACAGAGCTGGCAGTGCAAAGCTAATTGCCATCTAAGGCAGTGTCCATAGGGTTTTTAATAGGTACACCCACATACAAGCTCGAATTAACCATGCCAAGAACCCTCAACATTGTCCCCAGTTCAGCTGGGTACACACACCCACTGTACCCACACTTCATTTCCACCAGGAAATGAATGCTGGCACATGAGCTGTGCCACTCAACTTCCACAGTCATTCCAACCAAGATCCTTTAGCACTTCATGCAAAAATAGTCAGGTTCTGGACACAATGGGAACAGAGCCAAGGAGGAAATCACTGACCCCCAGCACAGATAATAGCACACAAGGAGCAGAATAAACAAGTTGCAATCCCTTAGGAGAGTCCAGAAAAAAATGCACTTCAGAATTTCACTGGCCAACTTGACTGTCACTTACCCATTCACCTCACTACAAGTCAATAATGTTATGTTACAAGATCCTACATGGCCAGCTCATGATTCTGTCCAGCCAGGGTCTTATTTGAGGCAAAGACCTTTTTGGCTTTTCACAGCTTGTCAGCAAGCTTGTCTGCAGCCTGTCAGTGTCCATGCTGCTGCAGCCAGAGCTGTATTACAGGCCAGCTCCTCATCTAGGGGACGAGAAGGACTGCATGCACAAACAGTGCCCTTCACTCCAGTGCTCTGTACTAATACAAATAAATTGCTTTCTGCCCTGGTGGCGTGGCAGCCGAGGACCATCCTGTTTTGTGTCTCCCGCACTCGTGTCCATACGCAAGGGAAGCTATGGAGAATGGGATAGCCAGGAAAGATGGGTGCAGGGTTGCACCTCCAAGGCTTTGCAATTGCAGAAGGGAAGGGAGGAGGAAGGCAAGGCACAGGTGAAGGGAGTGAGAACACCGAAAGGAAGAACTGGCCTTTCTCTGCTGTGTGAGAGCTTCTAATCTTGCTCTCTGCCTTGTCTGACTCCTGCAATGAGCAGGTCAGGAAAATCCTGTTGACTGAGGGGCTGCCCCAGAGCTGGGAAGGGCTTTCAGAGTCTGAAGTTAATTCATTAGCCATATTTGACCTATAACAGCTTTGTGCCAGGGTGTCAGATTCAGGACTATATTACAAATTACTATATTGAGTAATAATGATGTTTCAGCACTAAAGATCACAGAACACCTACATTTCCTACTCTCTAAGCAGCTTGTAAGTGGCAGCCAGCCCTCCTCTTCATCCCTCTGGCTGGTGGTGCAATATCAGCACCCAGTTAATGGGTCCAGTGGGAGCCAACAGCTTTGGTAAAAAGTGAGGCAGGCTGGAGGAAGGGAGCATGAGCCAAATTTGAGGGAGGGGGGAAATGGGCCTAACTATGCTTCCTGCTGCTCCCTGCCACTAGCAACAACAGCCACTAGCTTCTCAAAGATCCTGCTTTTCGTGTGAAGCACTGTAAATGATAGAAGAGCATAGTCACTCTGTGGATCAGAATAAGTGACTGGTCCTGGAAGGACCTCAAAGAAGTGTTATCTAGAGAGAAGAAAATAATGCCTTCTGTTTTAAAAAATATTAAGAAAACTTTATTCAATTTTAAAATATACTCAGACGTCCCTCTTCTCCTTTGAGAAAATTGTGAAGTTCTCATTTCAGGTTAATGTTGATTGATCACTTTTTTAATTGCTTACCATCTCACATAAAAAAAACCAAACAAAAACAAAAAACCCATACAACAAAAGAAAAAAAAACTAAACAAACAAACAAACCCCCATCAAACAATATTTGAACAATGCTTGTAAAGCTTTGTTCCTTATAATGCCAGCACATGTGCCCCAAATTTCTTGGCTTGGGCTTCTAAATACAGCAGTAAGACAAAAAGAAGAACAGCAACATCTTTCTGAGCTGGCTAGTTTTAATTCCTCAATGTGTAATTGAGGAAGATAGGGAGGGGAAGTTTGAGGTTAACTGAGTTTGTACTTCCGAAATTAGTACCTGGCAAGGAGGAGAAAGGGAGAAACCTTTACTTATTGTTTAAATGCCTTTTAGCTCATTTTATGCAAAACTATTCCTCAGATATGCCTTGGCCTGGAGAGTTCTGTTTGTTTTATTCATTAGTCCTGTGGGAGATCCAGAGCTAATGACTGATTTTACGGGGTTTTTTTGTGGTTGACTGCAAAGCAATGGAATTCAAAATCTGTACCATGCTGTAGAAACAAGCATAGTCAGAGTGGCTGCATTGATGAGGCATGTTCATTGATAGGAAGACAGTTACACTAGTGAGAAATTTGGGGAAGTTTAGTTGCTGAAGAAAAAAAACAACCACAGCTGGTTTGGTCAGGCACTGTTCCTGACACTACACAGAAAGAAGATTAAGAAGATTTGGATCTCTCTTTTCTCTCAAAGAGGAACTTTACATCACCCCACGAACAGCTATTTCCTTATTTACTACTTTATAATTTATTATCCAGTATGTTCTCATGCTCTGGAAGAAAATGTCTTTCAGAACAGGTTTTCACTAAAGTCAAAGTGCAGGTGTGCTGCAGTCAGACTAGTTATACTTAATCCTGGTGACATTTCACAGGATTTTCTAGTTTTTCCTCAGTCAGCTTTTTTTTTTTTTTTACTCTTCCACAACTTTCCAGATTTACATTTTTTATCCTACTTGAAGATCCTAATACAGATTTCTTACAGATCAAAAGACTTACTTATCAGGAGACACGACTTTCTTGAGCAATACATAAATAGACTGTAAACCTCAGTGCTCTTACTGAATCAAAGCACTGAACAAACCTCCAAGAGGGACTGGACTATTGTATGGATGACTACAGCATTCAGGACTGATACAGTGAAGGCTGAAAAGAAGCTTAGGAAGGCACTTGAAGGCACATGATTCAGGGTTTAACCTCCTCATCATAAGCATGAAATCCAGTTATTATGTTTCTGCCAGCTGAAAGGTTTCATCCCCTGAGACATCTCTAACACTTTCCAAAGTCTTCCACTGACACCTACTGGTTTCAGATAAGGCCAGGAATAAGATAAGTATAAGAAATATTACACACCTGATTTCATTAGATATCAGCACATTTTGATCACACTAACAGGAAAAATCTCAACAGCTGAGGCAATTTTTGATTGATTTTCCTTCTGGCCTTTTAGAACCTTATTGCCATATTTCTTTTTATTTCTTTTCTGCTCAACTCAGAACTGTCCTATCACTCACATATTTTTTTTATTTTCTGCACTCTAATTCATCCATTGCACTGTTTCTAATTATTTCTTCTGTTTAGACTAGAACAAGAGAGGAGAACAGTTACACAAATATCTTTTCAAGATCCTATAAAAAGGTAGATGTAAGCAAATAGTTGTTACATACAATGAAGATTATTAAGCATGCCCAAAGGTCAAATGTTGCTCTAATAAGGCAGAGAGAAACTGAGGTTCAGTGAATTACAGCTAAGTGACTTCAGGTTTGAATGCCCAGTGATGCAAAGGAGAGAGGAATTAACACTCTGTAAGGAGCTAATTCATTCAGGATTCAATCACTCTCTTCTTTATTAAAAGCTTATTTTCCTATAAAGAAACCTTTTGTTCAGTGTATGAGTAAAGCAACTACGCATTATTAGATATCATAATAACATAAGGGGACAACTTAATTCTCTGCCTATATATCTATATTCCTATTTTCTCTCCATCATCAGATTTCAAAAATCCTACCAAATACTTTAATATCTACTAAGTAATGTTACATTAAAAAAAAAATCAGTCTTGTATAAAAAGCTTTTCCTCTGCCCACCCTCCAAGGATGGTTTTCCTACACATAGAAAGGACTACACATGATCCACAGCAAGAGAAAAAGTTCAGTCTTTGGTTGTTGGTAGTAAGTAATGCATGCAAATGACTCAAATTTCAATTGTAATTCTTCATGCAAAGGAAGTTGACATTAGGATAGCACATGTGCCCAGACTTCTCTGAAAACAGACTGCTCTTCAGAACTGAACAGTCTTATGGGGCATTGGATTTTTATACCAACAGCTGACAAACCTCCCAAGAACTCCTTTAGATAATTCTGGAATGTTTATCATGATTCCCTTTCACCACTTTGGCAGAAGACAAAATGTCATATTCTTCCCCTTTATCTCTGAAATATTTATAAAAGCTTGCACAAAAAATCAATTTCTGAATAGCCTAGATAAAATTTGCATGTGCATGAGCTATAAATATTCCACACTATGCCCTGATCCATCTTAAATTCATGTCAGCTTGACTATCCCACAGTAACACACTATGAATTCTCTCTTTGTAGACAAGTATAGACATGTAGATTATTGGGTCACTTTTAGTCATCTTTCTGCTTACCCTAATGAAAGCAAACGAGCCTGAGTCTCTTTAACAGTCCAGTATTTTAACTAAAGAATCATTCAAAATACCTTTTAAAAGCACAGTGTAAATATTGTATAGCACACACACTAAATACACTGGAAATAGCAATTGCAAAGATATGAAAGACCTCGAGTCATCCAGTCTTGTTACAGTTACAAGAAAAAGAGATGGGTATAAAAAAGGGAACCAGCAGCTTGGTAATTCTTCAGGTTCAGACAGTGGAGTGGGCAAGAACATGAAAGCTGGTAGGTTCCCACGACAGCTTCCAAGCCTAAAGGTTAGAGTTCTAGAATTAAACAAGCATAAGGTCAAATACTGAGAGTGGCAAGTCAGATCAGAGCTTAGAGCAGTGGTAAGGAGAATTGGAAGTTGTGATATAAAATACCAGGGGCACACACCAGTGGCATGGAAGCACTGGAACTGTCCAGAGAGCACAGGCAGCAGTAGAAGGCTAATTAGGCTTTGTTGCCTCCAAAGTAGGGAACAAAATCAACACCTCAGCAAAAGTGACACAGTCTGAAATTTAACAGTGCAGGCTGCAGTCTGTGTGAAGACTGTCACTGTGATGACATTCAACTCTTAGCTGGTAGTCAGCTGGGAATGGCAAAAGAAAGCCTTGGCCCTGCTCAGAATTTAACCGTTTCCCACAATGACTGGTACAAAAGAAAGATTTTTGCCCAGAACAGTTCATCCACAAGGTCTAGTCCTTTGGCCTTCCTTCAAGATGTGACATTTGAAAAACTTCCAGAACTCTAATTGTTTCTACTCTATCCCATCTACCTTGTTGTTGCTACAAGGGTTGAGAGTATGTGAAACATATTTTTTTTTTCTTTCCAGAGCAGTACTGGCTTTCTGCACGAGAACCTGTACACCTTTCCTGAGTCTCTGTATTTCATCCCTTTGTCCTGAGCCTTCAGAGCCCATGATAATGCATTAAAAAAGAGTTAAATGTGGACTAAGAGTAAAAAGTTGTGCAACTGAATTTGCTGGTTTTGCTTGGGTTTTTTGGGGGGAGGGTTGCTGCAAGCTCTGGAACCATTTTTAAAATGAAAATTTCAGTAAAATTCAATTCTGATGAAAACATTGAATGAGCTGTTGATGAGACTAATGGTTAACATAAAAAGAGTAAAACCTCTATGGTGGGTTTCAAACAAAAAACCTCAATGGCAGGCTGCAGCCATTGAAAGATCTTTCCATTTTTAAATATATTAAAGGTTTCTTACTGATTAAAAAAAACCCAAAAAGAATATGTACAGTTTTCTGCGTGTGTCACAGCCAGTAAATATGAAGACTCAGACTCATGCAAACCCCTTGCTTTTGAACAATCCTTTCTGGTGTCATGCCACTGAGCAGTGTGTTACTCAACCTAGGCAAAGCTCTTATGCTGTCAACTGTGCCATGCTCATCATTACATTTCATTTTCATTTCAACAGATTGTCAATATCACACAGGTACTCCCAGGCTCATCACTAAAGAGAGGATAACTAGGGTGAAATCCTCAGAGCAAATCCACAGGATTTTCTTTGGGTCGATGGAGAAGACAGGCCTAAGAAGCTGTCAGAAACAGATGGGTCTAGTTTTGGAGTAACGAAAGCAAAAAAAAGAAAGAGCACAAAAGGATGAGATAGGGAAATGGGCAGGGACTGACAGGTCCAGGATGAACTGAGATGAGATCCTGTGCCATGAGCATGACGGGAAGAGGCTCCAAGAGGGCTGGCCAGGGCCAGTCAGGTATAGCTCTGCCCTCAGAACTTGACATCTCCTCTCTGCTTCCCTTCTACACCCATACTGGAAGACACCTTTCCTGATGCATTTTTCTTTCACCAGAATTAAGATGTCACTGGAGGGAGAGGCAGGGGAAAGGAGTGGCACTGCTCCTGGAAGCCTGAGGCAGATACCACTCTGCTCAGCAGCAGTCCTCCAGTAAGCCTGGCAAAAGCCTGATGTGGCTCTAGCAAAGAGGAGACAGAAGGACAATAGGTCTGACACTTCAGAAATCCAGCACAGTCTATTCAGACAATGTTCTGCTTATTTTGTAAGCACCTGCTGTCTCAGATTTCTCTACTGTGGGCTGCTCCTACAGAAACTGTTGTCAACAATAAAGGAAAGGGTGAGCACTGGATCTCCAGTATCAAAGAAAAGGTCAGGGAGTGCCCATATATGACTTTAAATACTTCATTCTTCTGTAGCATCACCAAGGAAATGAGCTAATATTGACAAATAAATACTACCTTTTAATGTGTTATAAGCAGAGAGACCAGAAGAGCTCATGCTCTAAATAAATTGAGAGGAAGGAAGACTATAAAAAATGCTTAACAGTCCAGATTACAGACCCCTGTTTCAGTTTGGCTCCAGGAAAATCATACCTTTTGTGCTGTGACAGAAGGTTTGCTTACTCTGCCACATTTGGGTTTTTTCAAAACCTAGAGATAATCAATTGGATTTCAACTATAGTAATGTCATTCTCAGCACAGTTCACTTACCCAAGTAGCTCCTCTTCCCCAAGGATTTAGTGATTTCTCTGTCCTCCTCTTCCGTTTTCTTGCCTATAAATGTTGGATATTAATATGCAATTATTTCACCCAAAAATATGGAGGAATGATTTTTTTCCCCCTCATTTATCACTGGGAGTACCAATGTAGAATTTCTATCATGCCTACCATCACATCACAGAGTACAGAATCAGAGTGTAATTTTCAGTACAATATTTTAGTTGTGTTCCACAAGCAAATCACTGCCCTAAGTGCCCAAGAATAAAAACAAACAGATTTTGTCCCCAATAAAGGACTTCAAGTACTATAATTCAGCATAGTGAAAAAATCAAAAGGAAAAAAATAGAAACCTGCCGGGTAAGTCAGATAAGAAGTATCACTCATAGGCAACCATCAAAGTGAAAGATGCAGAAATAATTCACAAGTGGCTTACAAACAATTTTTTCCTAAACATTTCAAGGATTTTAACATTAGAGCTCAAAAGTTAGAAGGCTGGGGTTTTGGTGGAGTTGATTTTGTTTGGGGAAGGAGAGATTGTGCGTGTGTTTTTGTTTTTTTCTTAAATAATGTTTTTAACAAGGTGCTTAAACGATAACCAGATATTTAGTGTCAGTTTGTGTGACTCATAATTAAAGAAAACCAGGGAAAGAACTTGTCTATCTTTCCTAAACACTGTCTGCCCTTCTCTCCTGACCCCACAGAGATATTTCAGCAAGTGAAAATGTAAGTATGGCATGTGATGCCACTGTCCTGCAACCTGGGGAACACTGCAGGAAAAAAGAGTGATGGTTCTCTGCTGTGTGGGTAATTAAAAGGCATAAAGTCACAGTAGGAACACATGCAAGGGCTTGTCTCACCAGTAGGGCCAGAAACAGTACTGGGAATGCACTTGAGACAAAATCACACAGCTTTTGTAGCCATGCAGTTCAATTTGCTGGTCAGCCAAGAAAAATTGAAGGAAACAAGACACACACACAGACAGACACTTGTGACCCCAATTTAAATGAATGAAAAAGCAGTGACTGAAAGCATACCCTGCTCCTGAATCAATTAATATAAGTATTTGCAATTCACCTTTTTCTCCAGTGCTATTTCTTCCAGTCTTGTGGCCTGTGTATGTGCAGATGGTTTGCAGAGGTGTGCAATTCCTTGTGATTTCTCCTTTCTCCATTAACATGTTGAAGCTTATAGAATGAAATTATGTCAGTTCAAATGACTGAGAAGACTGGAAATCAACTTTCCATACAGGTATTTCTCTTAACATTGGTATTCTGTGTTCTTGTTTGCTTAACCGTGTGCAATAGGAAAAGGAGCAATAATGAGGAAGAAATTTGCTATCCTCTTTGAGACCACAAGTGATTAAATTTTAAAAAATTATGAAGCCCATGTTAGATATGTTTGATTTTAAAGTGTGAGCAAAGGGTAAGACAAGAAGCTCACCTTGGAACACACTGCATTCCCTAAAAGTAACTGTTTGGCTAGAAAGACATAAATAATACAGAGAATTCAATAACCCCTAGCTAAGGAATACAACAGTTAAAATACTGCACTAAGTTATACATTACCAAGTCAGAGTAAAATCTGGGCAAGAGAAAGAAGGGGGTCTCTTAGGCAACCTGTGCTGGGCTCCTCTGCTGTGGGAACTTTTTCTCAAGAGTGCTGTTGGCCTCACTTCAAAGTGCTCTGTGCCTAAGATTTAATTTTTCACAAGCCTTTTAGGTAGATATTATACCATAGCAATTTTTTACTTTGTGAATATTCTTGTTTAAAACCAAGGCTGGTAGAAAGTTCAACCCTTTCATCAAAGGGCAAAGATTGACATCACTGCTAGTTAGTATAGCTTTCTGTCAAGCTTTGTACTGGAGTTGCTCTATCTCACAAAAGTTGTACTGATTCAAATTGCTTCTGAGGAAAAGGCTTCCTGGGAAAAAATGCTTTTAAAATTACAAGATCAAGTTGTTATCCTGATATAATACTGCACTTTGCCTCTTCTATTCTCCCCTATCCCTTCTTCCTTTTACTCTGGCCTCTCAGCTCAGAGGCAGAGGAGAAAGGTTGCTTGACAATATTGACTGAGATGGGAAGTAGCCAACTTTCGTGGCAAGTTCATTAACTGCGTGGCAGGTGATACTTTCTAAAATCCAGTGGAGGTATGTTGGAGGTATACAGGACTAACAACCTCTGCTTATTTGCTTGATCATTACCGGTTCCTGGTGTACCTGGGCTTCTATTAGGATGGCTATTTCAGTCAAGCCCAATCTCTATCTTCCCTGTTAGCGGCCACAGTCCAGCAAACACCACTGCTAAATTCTCTGTAAAATACCCTTCATAAATAAGCTGGCATCTCACAAAGGATGAAAACCTGGCTATAAGTACCATAGTGAGGGGAAAAGCGCCAAATTCTTTTAAACATTTCTCTCATCTACATGAAATATCAGTTTTTGTCCAGACCACACTGGCCTAGTAATTTCTTAGTTCACCAACCCCCAAATGGTTTCATTAAGTTCCATCCCTAATTTCTATGAACCCAGTATCTAACTCTCACTCCTGTGTTTGGCTTTGGGTGCTGATAAGATTGCTAAAACTTCCTTCAGGGCAGCAACTCAAGAAAGACAAGCAACTTCTGCAAAATGTATGTCCTTCACGATCTAAATTCACTCCTCATCCCACTCATGATAAGGGGCCAGCCAGCTCCAGCTGCCTGTGTGTAAAGAGTCTGCAGCACACATAGAGAAGGCAGCTTCTTTAACAAATTATTTCAAATGTGCTGCTGGACAAGATGCTGAGAATACAATTCCGATATAGATGTTGACCAACAGTGATTTTTGTCCTACAGAGCACTAGCTTGCAAGATCCTGCTTTCCTGTCACTTCCATGTAACAGTGGAAGGGTAAACAGTGGTATAATAGATTTGGGCTCCGAGTTTTGTAACATGTAGCAGATGTGTCTCACAAGTGCTCAACTAAGCAAATTCAAGGGATTGCATCTTTCAAAAGAAGAGAGAGGTGATTTTGCTTAAACCTCTTTAATTTTCCTGGAACACACAACCAATCTACCCAGAAAGATAATGCAAAATTTACCTTTCCATCCACTTGGAGACTTTTTCTTACTTGCTTTCATGCTGCTCTAATATTCTGCCATTAAATAATTTGGTAATAGTTCATGGTTTGCTACAAAATTCTCCTGGAAATGCAAGAACTTGCTAAATTGTCCAGTTTTAGCTACAGCAGCCAAGTGCGAAGCTATGAACTGGCATTCCCCTTTGACAAGTTCTACAACCATAACCTCTGACATATCTATCCCATCTCTTTTGATGACTCTCGTGGAATCTGTCAGTTCCCTCCTCTTTCCTTTTAAGTGCTTTCAACTTTAGCATTTCCAGTGGAATAGAAAAATCTAACACAAGTCACAGGTGACTGTGGATATCTGTTGTTAGGACAGAAAAATTCAGGCTTTGCTGAAAGCAGAGGGATGCTGGAAGAAAAGTTACCTGAAAATCTTTTAATCTTCCTTGCTCTCTCACTTTCAGCTGGGAATTGATTTCTTTCTGTTATGGAACAAGTTTGTTTCCTGGCAGAGTACCATCATCCCTGTTTTATTTCCTCTGAAGGCTTATAAAACTCCTTATGATTTAAGTGTTCAGAGGTGTAAAGTTTAAGATTTGTTCTGTAAGCCATTTCCACACTAAGAGATGAGCCAGACTCCTTGCCTGACAGTTTCTTTCCATGGTGAATGGATTATTGCAGCACACACTTAAAAGAAAGAGGAAAGATAAAATATACTTTAAAAAGGGAAAAGTTTAGATGACAAAATCCTTCAACACACAATAAAAGTATTCTACTTTTGGAACAGAGTATTTTACACAGTTATGGCCTACAAAAAATGCTGCTTTCACCTACCTTCTCTGTAGGTGACCAAGAAGGCCAATGGCATTTGTCCTGTACCAAGAACAGTGTGGCCAGCAGGACCAGGGCAGTCCCTCTATACTCAGCACTGGTGAGGCTGCACCTCAAGTCCTGTGTTCTGTCCTAGTCCCCTCTCTACAAGTAACACATTGAGATGCTGGAGTGTATCCAGAGAGGGCAATGGAACCTCGTGAAGGATCTGGAGCACTTGTCTGATGAAAAAGAGCTGAGGGAACTCAGCACGAGTGGTGGTGGAATCACCATCCCTGAAAGTGTTCAAAAGCTGTGTGGGTATGGCACTTGGAGATATGGTTTTAGTGGTGAGCAGAGTGGTGCTAGGTTAATGGCTTGACTTGACAATCCTAAAGTTCTTTTCCTGCCTTAAGGATTCTATGATTCTTATCCACAGCAGTATACAAATAGCCAGACAAACCTGGAGGTACCTGTGGGTTCCTGCGAAGCTCAGCCTCTGCCCACATTCCTTGGCAACACAGTCTCTGGCTTTTTTCCCCCCCTAGGTCTCCCCATGCTTGTGAGTGTAGCTTTTCCTACCAGTTCGTTTACATTGGGCCTAAGGCTGATACTTTTCTCTGGTTTGCCAAATGATTCCTTTTTCCTCATTCAGCACTGGAAAGGTGATAGGCAACATCAGCAAGAGAAGGCCAAATAAATGCTAGAAATCCTAATAGCCTGAATGACCAGATTAAGTAGCACTCAAAATGTTGCTAATTTGGCTAAACCTGATGAATATCTGCCTACCATATGTGAAAAACTGCCTGAAAGAGTCTCAAACAGGTTAGCACTTACTTTTGAGGACAGCTGTGGGCTGTAGAGCTACCAGCTGTGAGAACACTGTAAGTTTGGGGTCTGTATTTAAAAGAAGTAAGGAAGGGAGAAAGGAAATGAGTAGAAAATTTAATCAACTTTACCTTCAACTTCCAAAAAAAAAAAAAAAAAAAAAAAAAGAGCTGGGAAAAAGAAGTAAACTTGCTCACTTGCTCTAAACCTCCACATGACAAAAACAGAGCTAGCAAGGGCTAGCAAGGAGCTGAATAACAGCCAGTATGATGGTTCAAGAGCATTAGTGCAGGAGAAGCAATTGCTGTTGCATTTTTTGACTCTACTTAGGCTTTTGGCATTGTCTTTTGTACTACTGTTTTAAGTAAACAAAAAAAAAAAAAAAAAAAAATTGTCTGGATCAACAGGCTATCATGGGTGCAAAATAAAAACATCAAGACCTCCATACAATTATATTCAAGGAGTACTTATAAAGACTCTCTGTCCAAATGGAAGAAGTAACAAGCAATTCTATATGGAGATTTATCCTGAATCTGTATCTAAATTTTCCCAGCATTTTTGTTTACACTACGGATGATGGAATACACAGTATGCTTGTTAAATTTGCAGAGGACATTAAATTGAGAGGGGATACTCTTAGAGACAGGATTGGAACTGAAAATGCTCTTGATAAACTGGAAAATTCTCAGAGAACAGCTGGATGAACTCCAATATCTGCAGCAATAAGCAGCTTCCCAGTGGCCAGCAGCAGCTGACTCAGTAGAAACTCAGGAACACAGTGGATGAGTTGGTCAGCACAAATCAAGTGTCAGTGTGGTGAGCAGAACAAATGTCATTTTGGGGTATACAGAACCATCAATGTTCAACACATAGCAAGTGGGAATACTTTTGTCAGTGTTCCCAACACAGAAGAGGCTTTGGCCAAATGTTCAGTTTCAGTCACCATGCTTCAGGAAACATTTCAGACAACTGGAGGATTCCAGAAGGGAGTAAGTTGAAACCGTAACTGAGAAGAAAATGTACGTGGGTGCAAGAATTCAATTTAGCCTGGAGAAGAGACTACAGGAGGGAACACAGCAGAAAACACGCTTGTAGCACGGCTGGAAAGATTTTAGGAGTTCAGGAATTAAAAAAAACTATCACGAGCGTTACAGACCATGTCTTGCTTTTTCCAGTTTTACCAATTTCAAGCTGAGCAGTCTGAGGTGACCAAAAACAGACTCTAACTGCTCTTGCTACCCAGGAAAACATATTATGAAACTGAAAGACACAGTAAATTTTATAAACTGTCATTTGATAGAGCAGAACTATATTATTGTTTCATCAACAATATGACACAAAGAGGAAGGGGAAAGAAATTTAATTTTCCCTCCTTAGTGCCCAATTTTTTACCTGTTTCTTTCTAAAATATCACTTTTAATTCCAGAACTATTTAATTGTTCCTATGATTGACTTGTGCTGGAGGGATGGAAACGAGCATTCTAAGAAGGTCGTGATTTTTCTCATAAAAACATGCAAGAGAAAAAGCATATTACCTCCTGTTGAATAAAGGACAAGCAGTGACTGCTGCAACTGAGGAGAATCTGCCTAACTGATCATATTTGCTCCTCTTTTCTGTCTTTAAACTGACATAAAACCATCTTGTGTAGACTACTGTTATTATTCTAGAAATGTAACGTTAGGCTGGCTAGGTATGTAGCAGAGAAGGGGACTGTGTTTTCCCATTCAGAATACAGCCTGGGTTGGTCCTGAAGGGAAATCTCAAGCTGGGTTAGGATAAGTTCATACTCAGATGCTGTCCCTTCATTTCCTCTCTGGGCAGAACACAGTAGTCTGAAAACTTCTACACAAAATCAGCTTTAATTCAGTGCTTGTTTAAGCTGAAGCTTTAAGACCTAGGCAGATAGGAGGTAAAGTACAAGGTAAGGCATGAAGCAAAAGAAAGCAAATCTGAAATGGCTTTCTTGAAGAGTTGAAGAGCAGGAATTTTCTACTTTTTTCTCCTTAGTGAGTCTCTCAATGAGCAGATAGCAAAGATGAGCACCTGAGGGCCTGTAGCTCCTGCTAAGGGCATATGTCTGCATCCTGTCAAGCAAAAGCTTCCAAAGGCACTGGGCAGCACAAGCCCTTCCCCTTCCAAGACCATCTCCCATGCAATTAAGACTAGTCTGCTTCTACAAACCAATCCCACCACGCATCTGTAGTCTATAATACAAGAAAACACTGCTGTGAAGGGGAACTATGTCTTTGAACATGTCTGCATCACAAAGGGACAAGCACAAAGGGGCAGGAAACTAAATGCTTAACAAAAAGTAGGGAGATTAAAAAAAAAAGCCGTTTGGGAAATCTTGACAGGCAGGAGGAATTGGCCAATAGAAACCTCCTGAGGAGCAAAAAGAAGCAGCGTAACATCTACAGCTGGGGTGCTCTAACCCCACACAGCTGTACATGCTAGAGATGAGCTGAGTGTGTAAGAGCTATGCAGAAGGGTACTTAGGAGATTCTTTTTGGCAAATTGCCCAAGAGCCAGTCATGTGCCTTGCAATGAAGGCAGCTAATCACATACTAGGCCACACAAGCAAGTACAAAGCCAGCAGACAGAGGAAAACTCTCCTCCCCCTATACTTTACACATGGCTAGGTCATGCCTGGTGCATGGTGTCCAGTCTGTAGAGCAAGCAAGACAATGAAAAACCAGAGAAAGTCCAGCAAAGGAACATTAAAATTGCTGAGAGGCTGAAGCACAGGCCACCCCTGGAGGAGCTCTTCTGTATCACCCAGAGACTAGACCACTAATGAGAGGCAGGAATAGTAGGTTGGATGTAAAGAAAATATCTGCATAGAAAGAGTGGTTCAGTACTGAAGTAACATGCACACAGAGGTTGTGAAAGCTCCATGCTTGGAAGTGTTGGCAACTTCACTGGATATGGTGCTGAGCATCCAATCAAAACGTCTTAGTCCAGCATGGAATAGGGCTGTACTAGGGGAGCTCCAGAGCTCCTTTCCGACTTAACTTTTACTGTGTTTCCAGGAAGATCTTTAAGCTTGCAAATGAAACACTGTAAAGTCAGGAAATACCTTCATGTGCTTCCCCTCGTCTTGTGTCCTGTACATTTAAGCTGCACACTGCAGGTGGCAGAGAAGCAGCAGCAAAGATGAGCAAGCATCGTTGGTGTAGTCACAGTGCCTGAAGAATGTGAGGCAAGGTCCGTAGGAAGAGGTAATCTCTTTTATTAGACTGACTGATATACTTACAAGAATTTGGATGGGATTTCAGGCACATAAATTCTTCTTCAGCCTGAAAATAGAAGCATCCCACTTCAGTGCTAAACACAGGTTGAAAATGGTTACTCTGAATTTAGCTAGCTATATTTATCATTTAGACCATCTGAGAAAAACCCCCACATAATTGGCACTTGTGGAGTGAAAGATTTGTTAACTAAATTTTCATCTCTCCTCTTGATATAACTCCTGAAGGAGGCAGAGGGATATTTTTGCCTGCAGAACACAAGGGTGGAAGGGAGTTTAAAAGTGTGACAAAGCAGCTCAGTACAGTTCAGCATAGCTTCCCAAGAGTCCGGGAAGTTTGGGATGCACATAGCAAAAGACACAGACACACATGTGCCAAGCTCAGTGTCAGGTTTTGTATATGGGCACTGAGCAGGGGCAGCCCTGCTGCGTGTCATGTCAGTCATTGAGAATTATGCTCAGCTTTTCCTGCTGCAGCAAAACTTCATGCATCACCCTCAGACTGACACAAAGGCCTCACCTTCTTCATCCCATGTGGCTTCCCCTCCTAAACTTCCCACCTGTAGCCCTTCAGCCACATCTGGCTGACAGGAACCAGCATATCAGCACTGAGGTGCACACCTGATCCTCCTGCTGCCAAGCAGCCAGGCAGAGACTCAAGGACATGCTCATCACAGGTCCCCTCCATCCCCACAGACACTGTCTGGATGCCCCATTGTCCCCAGGGCTCCCACCTGGCACTGGGATGAGCTCCTGGGCTTGGTGTTCCTCAGTCATGCCTCTGCCTGGGACTTAAGGCCAGGACCCAGGCTTGGTTTCAGACTGGCCCTGTCAGGCACTGGTCTGCACCCCACTGCCCTCTTCCAGGGTCCCCAAATTTACCACAGGCTCTTCTTGCTCCTGCACAAGAACTAGGGTCCAGTTACAAACCGTCCTGGAGGGTGGGTGCTAAGACATGCAATGCCCTCAGCCAGGGGTTTGGGATAGCCTCTTCCCCTTCCCCTTCCCATTCACTGTTGCTTCTTTCAATTTCCCTTCCAAGCCTTGCACCAGCCTTTCTGTCAACACAGGAGTGCAGAGGACTTTGACTACCATCCTCATCTCCATGCAGGTTGAGGCTTCATCTGGTTCTAAAGAGATCGTGTGACTCAGATATTACAACCAAGATTCTGAAGGACCAAGACCTTGCATCTAGACCTCCAATAAGGCTTGAGGTTTTCCTCCACACTGGCTAACCTCCAAAAATACAGTGCTAAGGAAACTTCTTTCATCCACAGAGCACCAAATCTTTTGTCAAAAATACTTTAATCTTCAAGGAAAGGGGTATTTGTATTGCTGACAGCAGTCAGTGGCTGAAGATTTTTAGTCTTGGACCAAGATGAAGCATTGAGTAGATGCAGAATGGAGTACCAGTGAAAGGCCAAATCCAGAAAAACTGAATTCCCATATCCTTACCAATTCACACCAGTATCTAGTGAGGGACTAAAACACAGAATCAAGCCAAGACATGGGCCTCTCCAGAATTATTTCAGGTGACTTGAGCTAACTGTGTACCTGAGAAACATGATATTAGCAAGTCTGTACACTTAAAACCAAAGAGGGGGGAAAACCACACAGTAAACGGTCTGTGGAAGAGGTGAAAGACAAAAAGTGATAGAAAGTCTTAAGAGCATGATATCTAACAAAGATACAGAGAAATCAAACTTCCTTAGTGTCAGACCAGAGTTCTGCACCGGCATCAAGCTGTTGAATCAAAATATAGACAAGCTGATGACACAGTGAGAGTGCATGAGAAATAAAGTGGAAGACAGCTTCTTTCCTGGCAGATGGCAACAGATACATTTGACTGGCTTTAGGGTTGTGATCAAGGCCCTTAACTCCTTAGCATAGTTATCCTATCACGTATGCATTAGCTTGACAATCCCTTAATTTGTTTCCAGTGCAGACGGAAGGAATCTAAACCCAAACAAATGGAAAAACAAAATAAAATAAACCCACAAACCAAACAAAATCAAGAAAAAAAATCCTGCAATCAAATAAATAAATAAACAAACCCAAACTGCTATACTGATGTTGTATACTAATCTTAAAAGCATACCTAATTAATCCATTTCTTAGAAGTTTGAGCAGCATTGCACTGCACGCCTGATCCCTCACAAACTAGATGACAATCACTTTAGCACATTTTGAGCACAGCACCAGTCATATCTGCCTGACTCAAAAGTCTGTCCTTAAACTGGCATTCATTGTGCAGATTGGCATAGAACAGTTTGAGCTCCTCCTCTCAAAGAATCTCTGTTTTATGCTCAAGAGCCACAGAACAGCTGGACCCAGTTATAGTTTAGAATAAACATGAAACCTCCCATCTGTGCCCAGCAGTGATCATTCCCAGCCAGCTCTTCTGTGTATGATGACCACAAACATACATCAGTATAGTTTTGTTACTCTTGAAACATGGCACCAAAAACAAAGCCTCTCTTACCTCTGAGCTATTGCTCCTGCTTCTCAAACTATGATTGTGTAAAGGGAAAAGAAGTGATAGCATTCCTTCTATTACTGTTATTTCTACAGTGGAACTTTTGTTTGCAATTAACAGCAGAAAAGGCTGCCAAGAAATCAGATCTAGTGGTGTAAGTTTTATGGATATTATCTTTTCCCCAAACACCCCAAAATGCAAATATCTTATGGTTGTTATGTACTCTGTCACAGTCGCGAGTTCAATTTGCTTTAATTTCATATTGTTATTACATTAAAAGACACCATCAAGCAGAGGGCAGGGGATCCATTGGAAGGATTTGTTATATTTGTTCTCTAAGCCCTGGTGAGGAGCCTGAACCAGACTAATGCAGCTGGAGTGGCCTTGTGCTCAGATCTATGGAGCAGCTCAGAGCTGCACAGGCCCATGGCATTAACCAGAGGCAGACTGTGGTTATGGAAGAGGCAGAATGAGGATAGACTTTCTCAGTTATCTCTGGCACAGAAGCAGGCTGGATGCTGCATTGAGTCAGATGTGTAATCTGTGCTCTGTAATGGGCCCACACTGGTACTTGTGCCAAAGGCAAGATCCAGAGCTGGGGAATGGGAGCAATCAGCATTTGCATTATTAGAGTAGGTCTTCTGAGGTCACTGCCAGTAATTACACTCCTACCTTTGGAGTCTAAATGGGCATTAACTTCAGGAGCTGACCATAATTACACCTGTCCCAATCCCACTTTAAGGCTGATCTTTATGAAAGGAGTCAGCAGGACCCTCTGTGAAAACTGACATGAACACAGCCAGAATCCAGCCCAAATTTTTTCACATGTCACCATGAAAGAGCTGAAAGCTCTAGACTGCAGAGGGAAAACAGCAGGAAGATGAGCGAGGGAGTTTTACCATCAAACTGGGATAATTCAAACCCGATTGCTGTGCAGGGCAGGCTTTATACAAAGGAAAAAATGGAACCCTTAAATAAAACCCATCCATCAAAAAGTGTTTGCAGAATCTGTAAACAGCACACAGTCCAGATATTCAACAGTCACAGCATCCAGTTTCATCAGTATCACAGAGAAGGCTCATGCCATCACCAGCTCCAAGATCCAGGATTAGATTTAAGAGAATTTCTGATCTTAAATCCTTAAACAAAATCAGAATTCCTTAAGAAGACAATATCTAAGATAGCTTTTAAATAACTGCTACATAGCTGTTTGTGTCCATCCCAGTTTCCTACTCACTCTTTTGCACTAGAAACATAACCTCTATGTAGTCCAAAGTCCTAAAATCCAGGCTTGTCTGTTAGGAACATACATTGCTCCTCATGGCAGAGAGAGATAAAGTGTCTCTACACAATGCATCTTACACAGAAAAAAACAAGGTGCCCAGACTTGGCATGAGAAACTACTGGCAACTTGCAGTATTTAGTTTGTGTATTAGGAATGGCAAAAGTTTGCCAGCATTCATACTGTATGTGGGGCTTCAATAGATCTTATTATTTGACTATAGATCTAAAGACAAAGTTTGAACTGTAAGGCACTGAATGATATCTTAGGTGGCTTTTCAGCAATGTCACATTGGACATCCTACTCCCTGACACCTTCATTCTGCCACCATAAACCTTTTGAAAACATTGGCTGATTACATTCAAACTTCAGAGAACAGCCTCCTAAATAAAAAAAGTTCCATATTTGATAAAAGAGGTGGCTTTTTAGGGAGAAGACTGGGGACCACTCCATAACTTTTCATTCTTTCATCCAGCTTCTACAGAATATCTGTGTCTGATAGCCAAAGCACAGCAAGTGATTAATTGCAATAGAGAACAAAGGAGAATTCAAAAAGCACATGTAAAGATAGCAGAAAGGCTAACTTAAATTTTTCAAATCTAAGGACAATAATGCAAATCAATAGGAAGCTGGGCTTCATCACCCCTGTGATCAGAGGAGTACCTGTTTGGGAACACAGCTAGGAATAGGCAGCCTCAGGCCATCTGGGCAGGATTTCACATCAGCTCTGCCCCTGTGGATTTTACCAGTTAAAAATGCTGGGAGCAGAGATGATGACCATGGTCTCATGGTCTCTTGTCTCAAAGACTTTTCTGAACAGGGGTACAGCTGGTTTGGTTGATTCTTACCTTGTGACTTTGGTGAGAGCTGGAGACGACCTTACGATTGGTACTTACCTTTGCCAAACAGAGAGGACTTACCTAACACCCTCTGATCCTGTTGGTGCAGTGACAATGATGTGCAGAACAGTTCCAGGTGAGATCTCACAGTCACAGCTGTATGTGACTACAAGAGAGAAAAGTGACTGCAGCTTTTTTAAGCTCTCCCTGCTCTGCAAACACATAATTTTCAGCAAGCTGGGGATAGGCCCACATGTTAAAAATTTTGAAAAAGTTATTTCTCAGCATTTTAAAACCTCACTGTTTTGCCTTTGTACATTGTTTTTCATAATTTATTTAGAAAGCATGTTTCTGCATATTCTCAGCCTGTTGCTGTCATAAATGTTGATATTCTACGATTTGCAATGATCACAATAGCTACTTGGAGTCTACATAACCTGCAGAAGTATCCAGGCAGTTTATTATCAAGTTAAATGCAACTATACTCAGAGGAAAAAGAAATTGGGGTTTTTTGGACGTTTGGGGTTTTTTTTCCCTAAAATATCACTCTCTAGAGGAATCTTCACAAGCATTTTCCTCTCATCATTTCTCGGCATGTAGAAATTAGAGCATGTTACATTTTTCTCCTAGGTTACTTCTATTTTAAACAGATAGTGGTTGCAATGTGGGTATGATGCTGAAGAACAACACAGGCTGTGGGAAACCATGTATTTTAAAAATAGTTGCTTTTATGGACATGCACAGGAAAAAGCATGTGAAAAATTTGCACTACTCCTGTAGTGTACTGTGGAGAATTACACAATTCATATTTGGTTTTAAATTATTTCTAAACTTATACAGAATATGACATACTCTATTTATTTTACTTTCTTTTTCAAGGTGAAAGTATTACTAGTGAAACTCATGTTCCCAACCAGTTTATCTCCAGGAAAACTTGAAGAGACAAGCTCTAGAGAGGAAAAGAATTCTGTCTGTTCCAGCCCATCCTCTCTCTCTACTGAAGTTTCCAGTATTCCCCTCACTTCAGCACAAAAATGGCAGTAATGTCTCTTATGGAAGGAAAGAAAATGGGTTACAGCCATCAGCCTACCCTGTAAAGTTCATAGAAAAGACAATTCCAGGCTGCATCAACCCCATTAGCCTTGACTGCAGCAGCATAAACATCAAATTATAGCATTCTCAGTCACAGGATTCTTTTGTTTAAAATATAGAGTTGCTACTAAAACACTGAAAAACAGCTAGTGTAAGTCTGACAAAAAGCCTTCCCACATCTGCAAAAGGAGTAATGTTCCACTTCAGTTTTCCCATGGTATGTTTTATATTGACTGACTTGACTGAAAATGATGACAAATATCCTCTCTTGGTACATGTTCCAGTTGAAAGAATGTGAAAAAAATCTTTCCTGTTTACCATGTGAATGTCTGCTACAGCATTTCCCATAGCATCAGTATTCCTGGGGAGGGGAAATATCTGTGTCAGAAGTATTTTGTCAGATGGAGGTTAGATACTAAACAAAATGGAAGCTCAAGCTAATCCTGCAAACTCTGTTTTACTGTGACTAAAAGCTAGCAGCAAAAGGAGTAAGATACACAAATGGCGTCATCTATGACGGGCTACGCGGGATCAATTAAATTCAAGAAAAATGGTAAAAGGTCTCATAAATGAAAAATCATCTTGATCTCACTCTGTAGTCCTTTCTTCTCACTTCCTAAACAGGTTCATAACACAGCTTCAGCTTCAAAAGGAAGTACCAGGATTCCCAAATACATTCATTTAATCCATGCCAGCATGAAGACACCATCTGAAGCATTTCAGAAAGCTCTTGGTAAGCATTACATGATACTTCTATGAGGCAGAGAGTGATTCTGCATTAGGGCTTTATGCAATCTACAGGAAAATTTACTGTGCAGAAGAGCTGAGAGTTCAGATCAGCTTTCTTAGTTTAGGCTGACCAGTGGCATATCTCATCTTTCATTTCCCATCAGCCCTCATCTTACTCTCATATGTCACAGCACTCACTTCATTCCAAGCCTTTCAGGTATGGAATACTGGATGAAAATTATTTCTCTCAGGGCAGGAAGAAACGAAGATCTCCTTTGCAAATTCCAGCCCATTAATTCAGTCTTCAGTAGACACTCTGCTCTCTGTACTTTACATAAACCTTGGAAACAGAGCCCTGCAGAATAGTTTTACACTTTTAATTTCCAATCACTGGGAATAAATTCAGCTCACAGAAACTGAAAAGATGGAAGAGGCTGTAGAGATGGCAGTCTGTTGTACTCATGCAGTCCTCAAAGGGGAAAAAAGAAAAAAATTGCTCTACCATAAAATTCATAGTACAAAAAGAGCAAAAAGTAAGAGTTGTCTGATGACTGGAGTTGAATGAGATAGTTTAAAGGATCCAAAGAATTATTTTTACCAGCAGCCCTCGAACAGGACCTGCAAAATGACTGCAGAACAGGAACTATACAGGTGTGGTACCCAAACCAATTTGCCATTGGTGCTCAAATAGAAGTCAGTAAAAATTTAAAACAAAATTTGCTACAGTGTTTAGTTATAGGACTTCGAATTTTTTAAGATTATACATCACTTTAGCAGCCCAAACATTAAAGGTGCAACCATAAATGCAAGCTTGAAAGCTTTCAGTGTGACTTCTTAATCTTCCCCTCACATCCAGAGAAAATGGAAAAGGAGGTACTCATCAGCAGCATACCTGAGACATCACAACCCTGTGATATTTGTCCTCATCTGACAGGAAAGTAAATATCTTCCTCGACATATATTTTGAATTCTAAACTGCACAGAATCAGGAGAATTTCCCAATATGCATAACACACAAAAAAGAAAGTGTTTAGAGGCTTAAATGAATTGAAAAAAAACAAACAAAATAACCCAATGACAACAAAAAAACCCCCAAACCATCCAATATCTGGCAACTTGAACAAGGTTATAATGAAAATCTGTCACAGAACAATTTTGTTCCTTCAAGTCCATAAGTAGCATCATAACAGATGTCCATTGTCTTTTAAAATGAACTGAAAATATTCTTCTCTTCCAGCATGAGTATATTTTAATGTTCAGAAGAAAAGCACATCTTGCTGGCTTTTTTCTCAAACTTCTCACATGGGAAACTACTTTTTTTTTTCACAAGGTGGCTTTCTTTTTGTCTCAATATGTAAATACACCTGATATCGAATATGCTTTTCTTTCTACAAGACAGTAGCAGAAAACAACTTGGACTTCACTAGCTGGAAATAAACATTAGCTATCATACCACTTCTATTCTGTATGATTAACTTGTTCATCAAAACTCTCCATATTTATCATTGTACCACATTCACTACTGCTATTTACATTGATGGCAAAATTTTCTGAAGCTTCTGACAGCACTCTTAGCTGCTTCCAAAAGGTTTTTGGTCTTTTTTTCCTTCTTTTTTCTACTTTATTTTTACTTGCTTTTGTTTTTTTAATTTTTTATTATTTTACAAATCCTATTTCTTTAATTTCCAATGGGCTAATTAAGTAATGTGTATTAACAACTGATGTTGTTTTTAAAAGCAGCAGAAATACAGCTAAAGGAACAGAAGGAACACTACAAAAATATTCTCACCTGTATTCACAGGGCTTACAATGCTGTAAAAAAGAGAAACAATTAATGCCAGCTGCATGTTAACAAACGATACGGTTAAAATAATTTAGTCCTGCCAGCAACGTTACCAAAAAAAGCAAAAAAACCCTTTACCTGCTATAATTCATTGTTTTCATATTTCTTGAGTCTCAGATTTCTCCTTTTTTTAGACTTTTATATAGGTATAATGCACGCACAAGCTACTTTCTGATGCATTTCTCTGTAACTCATTCTTGAGCCAAAGATCTTCATCTTTGGAAGCAGCTTCTGTGGTACAGGTAGCTCTTCCAGAGAGCTACTGAAACACACTGCAAAAAACTTTTCTCCCTAACATCAGGAAGGCAGACTATGGATTGAGGAAGGGGAATTTTGCCCTTAATAATTGTCTTCAGCAAAATAAGTACAACAAAGTAATCTCCAATACTTGTTGAGCAGGTGAAAGCCATTGATATTTCTGTCCCAGAGTGCTTGGATACTTTCAAGACAAATTCAAAGTTCCTCAAAACTAACAGAATACTAATTTCCTCTACAAACATCAATGAACTTAAGTTAAGGTGCTTTTATATTTATATATTCCATTATCTGCAAGGGAATATATACCGAGGCTTGATTTTTCTAAGTTTCTGATTATGTTCTTCAATGTCAAAGGGCTAAAAATGCTAAGGAAAGCACATCAAATGGACAGTGACCACCAATAGAAAAGCACCATGCTGTGCTACAAGAGCTAAGTCTGCACAACGAGCAGAAAAATATGAAAAGGCATGTGATTGACTGCCACCGATGTTAAAATCTTGTCCAAAATGTCATTAATTGACCTCAGCCTATAGATCTTTGCCAACAATACAGAAACAGGTGCAAAGTACTAAATTAATCGTATTTGGAGAAACATTCCTCTTCTATTGCCTTTCCCTCAAAATAATTCAGAAAGTTTGGAATTCAATCAACAAAACCTAAAAAATGCATTAAATATCAGTGCAGTTTCTCTCTGATCACCAAAGCTGGCTGTCGCAGCAAACAGAGCTTTCTGGAAGCGCTGGTCACAAGAGTATATAAGTGGATATAAGAGTGTATAAGTATATAATTGGAGAAATATACAGATTTTTTTTTTCAGCTATTTTTTAATTAAATTTTTCATGTGTTACTCAGAATTTTGCTTTACAGTTCTCTGAACCGACCTTGTATTTTCAGGATACTGGCAGCTGTTAAAGCCCTATATTGCTTTGGACTAGACCTTACAAATTTGGGCGCAGGATTACTTTTTTACAATTCAGCATCCGAGTATCACAATAATTCCCAAAGGTAGCAAATGATTCTATATCAACTGCACTGACGTTAGACAGTGGCAAAGCAAGTATCTGTGTGGAAGTTATCTATCAACAGCAAGGTAAGCTGCTGGCAGCAGGAGGGCAAACAGAAAAAGAGATCCCTTTGCAGTTTGTGACAACATGAACCTGCAAGAGGTGATAAAACTGCATTGAAAAAAAGTCTTATGTTGGGAAAACATACCTTAAGCAGGGAACAACAAGCACTGCCTATTCAAAAGACTCCATCATGTTTTGAATCACTTTGTGCTGTGGTTTACTTGTGGTATAAACACATATATATGCACACACATTCCCATCCCTCACTTGCACTCCCAATAATAGCAAAAATAAACATGAAAAATAATATTAAAAAACTCTGTATTCAGTAATATTCACACCAAAGTATATGTATAGATATATCCATTAAAATTATGAACATTTCTAAATATATTTTATGTATCATACATATATTTATATGTATAATTACATATCCACAGAAGTTGTCTTGCTGTGCTAAAGCCAGCAGTAAAAGCAAAAACAGGTTTCACAATAGGACACCCATATATGCATATGTACTGGCTGTTTGGTTTGTGAATTTATTTACAACTTAACTATATCATAATAAATGCTTACTGTTCTATTGTACAAACGGAATAGTAAAGGTTTAGGTTTGTTTTTTAAATACAAAGACTGCAAATGAATACATGAAAAAAATTACACACCATGTACAGTATTTATAATTTATAAATGCAAAGTTAAGACCTCTTTAAATTATTGCACTTGCATATTTTTTACAAAGATAGTTTATATGTATCATATATATATATATGTAAGTGTAAATATATATATATATAAAACAAATTTTTCAGCTCACTAAATGTAGTAAAGTTGAATGTTGTTACCTTGAAGTTCTTTCTTCTCCACATAACAGCCCAACCTGAATTTGGAATATTTATGAAACTACTCTACAAATCAGTTTGATCTACCCTAGAAAGCAGTCCATTATTTTAGGTTTATTTGACAGAGTATACACCCGTATTACAATCGAGCACAGTTTTTGGTCAAAAAGCAAACAAAAGTTATGATGTGCCTTTGCCAGATTGGGATATATAACCTAAAGTTTCAACATGAACTTCCTTGTAGAAGTGTGCAGAAAAGCTTTTTCTGTGTTTAGAATGAATAAATTAATTTTTCCACTTCACAGACCTGGTCCAATATCACAGTGTTTGAGGCAAATGCATTATTTCAAGAGGGTCATGACTGATTTGAGTATCTAACAATCTCTATTTTTTAACATGAATAGTGCTTTTTGTTACTCCTACAATTTTAACATTAAATGCTCTAAGTGCAGTCACAGCAAACTGATCACACTGTTTTAAGTTTAAACACAAGAAAGAAATCTGTGTCACATAAAAAGATGAATTTCACTCTGCATATCCCCTCCAAGTTAATACGCTTGATCATATACTCCAGCTAAAAAAAAAAAACATTTCATTTCTCTAGTGGTCGCTTATAGAAAAAAATTACTTCCATGAGTTGAACCATTACAGCAGAATGTTGCAAAATCATGCAAATATATAGATTAATCATAACAATGGAACTTGTCATGCTGTAATAAAATATGCAACATCTCTGATGAGTATCATGCTATGTCAACTATTTTTCTCACTTAGTGCATACCTTTCAGGCACCTTTTCATAATACATTACAAATGCTCAGTTACAACTTCAAACAGTGCTTTTACCTTTACTAGATGTAGGAGGAAAAAGCAGCTGGAATTATTATCAAGAAAAATGTAATTCCAGGAATATAAAATCTCACACTTCTAGGAAAGGAAAGATCTGTTAAGCTTTTTATACATTCTTTTGAGCAAGATCAGTTTTAGTAGGATAAAAATGGAAGCAAGAATGAATTTTGATAATTTAACTTAAAGTCAGATGTCTTACAAACCTAGATGTCTTAATCGAGTGTGATTTTGAGTCCAGAACTTTGAACAGTTAAATCTCCACATGTCTTTAAGCCCCATGAAATTCAAATGCAGCTCCAAAGTTCTAACTTTTGGTTCGTTTGACTTTGGAAGTACAGGTACAAGTCTTTTTTCTACAAAATATTTACACTTACAAATCTGTACTCAGTAAATGCTAAGACAGACAACATTTGCTTAAAAATAAAAAACAGCTCGTCATGACTTATTTTTGTTGGTCTCGGTCCTACCAAGGAGTTATATTTTGTCATGACCTTTCTCCTTTTACACACCAGAAAAATTAAACCAAACCACAGCCACTGGAGCTGATTTTTAAAAATTCTAATAAACATTATACTATAACAAACGTGTATTTTAAGTGGTTTGGATAGTTTTATATTAGAAACAGTAGCTGATTCACTTGAAACAGTAATAGAACAACTTACTGCCAATTTGACAAATTTGCCAGGGAAATATAACCTATATCAGTACTTCCAAACTTCAAAACATAACATAGTGTATGATACTGCCAAGCATTTTCAATGGTAAGAAACAGAACTAGTGAAGTTATCTTTATTGTCAGTGAGTAAAAGATAGATGAGAAAAGCTTTCCATACACAGATAGAGTGATAAGGTATGCTTTTGCAATGCTTTTAAGATCAGCATTTTTAAATAGAAAGGGAAAAAGAAGGGAAAATAATAGCAAATATATTTAATGCAAATATGCTTAAGCAAATATACTTAACCCATGAAGGAAAACATTACATCCAGTATCTGAATTTCAAAGAGCATTTTTATAGTCACTATAGATTTAGATAATTTCCATGCAAATTAAGAACCATGGATTTGGTCTCAAGTACTTAGTGGATGAAAGTTGCATCTGCATTATTTAGCTGAAACAGAATGGCTAAGGAGGAAAGTAGAGGACACAGCATGAGACATTATTCATTCTACTTTGGTGTAATTGTTTCCTGCCATCTTCTTCTCTTTTGTTTTTGCTGTTTTTCAACTCCAAACCAGTTTGCTGTGATGACCAAAGAATTTTTGCACTTAGAATTGGTAAGGCAAAGTAAAAAAAAAAAAATTAAGGGGCTGTTGCTAGGTAACATGCATCATATAAATAAGATAACTTCATATTGAATTCTCAGCCTGTGGGATCTCTATGTACAGCAAAGGCTTAGGTGCATTTATACATTTTGCGATACGGATCACGTACTCTACACATAAACAGATACTGGCATGTGCTCGACCATAACAGAAGGCAAAACTCAAGAGGCCAAGTTTTTCACATGAAATCCAAAAGCTGGCATGCCTATTAGAGCAATAGAGCCCAAAAGACAGGAGATGGAAAAAGAGAACCTGTGTTGTGTCTTTAGGTCACTACCATTACTCACTGTGGTTCACAATGGCCATGTTATCACGGAACCTCCACAAGAGTGCATTATCTGTGAAAAAGCACATAATGCAGTATAGGCTGTATGTGAAAGGTATGCAAAGACTGTGTTTTCATCTACTGTGTGGATCACTATGAAGATTTTTTTTTTCTCATTTTTAAGAGAAAGACAAAGGCAAATTAAGTGTTGTGAAACATATTCTGTACAATTGCACTAAATTTAAGAGTGGTGTTACATATAAGTCTGTGCATAAGTTTGCAAGGCTGAGGCCTAAATCAGCACAGAACTGTAAACACACCATTTAGTATACTTTTCTTCAGTCAGCTATTCTGTCACTATGAAAGGCTTTTCTAAACTTGGAAATTTCGCTAACTAGGGGAAAAAACAAACAGACAAATGGAGAAGTTACCTAATTTCACTCATCTTGGGATGGGGGGGGAAAAAGCAGTAGAAGACATGCAGTGTTACTGTGTAACACAAAAGCTAGTCAATACAAACACATTTTTGATTTATTGTGATGGTACCACAATCCCTCTTATCAGACCTGACTTTTTTGACAAGGCTTTTGTTCCCAGCAGATAGCATACTTCAGGTATGTCTCCAATACCTTTTAAAATACAGCTTAGTAGGTAGAAATAAAAATGATGACTTTACTTAATTGTGAGCTAGGCAAGGAAACCTTTGCTGTCACATTTAAATTTTAACCCAATATTTCTGTCACTATGGATACAAAAACTGCAACCTGAAACTCACTCTCACATCGGAGATAATTAACCAGTACTTCCAGTGTTTTAAGGGAGGAGTTGTCTAGGTTTAAAAAACATCCTAAAGAACAAAGCACCTTCACTAGTTCTATCAGCATTTCCCTTGTGAGTGACAGACAATTGGCGTCATGATGCTTAATGAAGTACTTTAAAACTTTAACCTGAATGTTGGTTTTCCTTTAGTTTGCAGCAAGAGAATTCACTGTAACCTAAGCATAAATTATAGTCTCCAAGGATTCTGCTGGAGTTCAAACTGATTACAAGTAGATCACACATAAACATTCACAATAGCAATGGGTATATTGTTCTATTTATAGCCAAGAACTCCCAAGTGACACTGGTGTTAAAGCCAGCCACAGTACGGTATAATAAAAGTACCATTGAAACCCTTACTAGAAAGATACAATTTAGAAGTACCCCATAAGATTTCCCCCCACCCCTATCAGTTTTAAATTAAGGCCTCAGCAATGTAGCCCATGAGATAAGGCCAGTCTTTTATATTCACAAGTTGTAAGTTCTCTTTTGATAGCTGACTCCAAAATATCTGGGTTGTCATTTTCCCTCTGTTTATGTTGTGTCACTGGTGTAGGTCAGGAGATTGGGTGCCAGAGTCATTTAGCTGAGGTAACTCCATGGGTGTTACCTTCCTAGGCAGGTCTACTTCTTAGCTTTGTAGCTTTCCTTCTTCCTTTTTTTTTATTTTTCAAATAAAAATGAAACAAAAACAAAAAACAATCCCCAAAACAAGAAGGGGTGCTTTTCAGGCTAAAGCAATCTGTTGTGGCTGTTCAGTCATCAATCTTCACAGGAAGAGAATCTGAGGTCCCAGGAGCAAGGGATTGAGAAGAAATCCATATAGAGGCTTCCTCACCTCTTGTTACCTTCTCCCATTGACTGAGATTGTCCCTGGAGATGCAAAAAAAGTCTAAGGTAAGACACTGCTCATAAATTTGCTGGGATTTATTTCTTCCTCACAATAATGTCTACTGTACTATACTTTGAGATGTATATTTATGTAAGTATATTTATATTAGTACCTGTATGTCATCAAGCATTTATCATCTGTACATTATTTCAGCCTTCAACTTCAGTTATCCCATTTTGTAATTCTGACTCATATCCACGTTAACTGCATCCTAGCCTACAGTACACCTTCCTTCCCCAAGGCAAGCCCTGAAAGCTAGAGGCTACCAACTGCTTCCACAACAAATTTATAGCCCTGCTGGCTGCAGAAAAGCCCAGCTGTGATGCAAGAGATTCATGTTTGCAGAGACCAAAACAGCACCCTGGAGCACAAGAGTAGATTAAACTTTCTGAAACTCCTGCAAAAGGGCTGCCTGACAGCTTATAAAATGTTGCATGCCAAGATCATAGTATCAGTTTTCAATTACCATTGTGGTGATCAAGTTATCAGTCTACTACATTTAAAGGGTACCCTTTTCTTGGGACATAAATGTCGAGAAAGAGAGCAAACCCAACTATTATATCTTCATTCTGCCAGATCCCTAGTTTTACTAAAGCAACAGTTCTAAGATGCCTTCAGTACACAAACAGGATGGCAACAGTACTAAAAAGTCTCCCATGGTATGTTGTACCATGATATTACATCAGAATTTATGTGGCAGAGATTTTCTGATTTTTGTGTCACAGCCTTGCCAAAACATTTGATAAACCAGTAAATATTGATCTGAAAGCACAGCTAACAGGTGAGAAGAGAAAATGTTGCATTTTCTGGGGATGGTGGAAGGCAGGATCTGATGAAGTCTACCAAAGAAAGCTGGTGCCCTCTAGGGTAACACCGACACCATTTTCTGCAGGAAAATGCTCTGCCAGTGCTTTGGGCCAACTGGAAGTTATGAAGACAGCATAATTATGGCATTGAATCTCAGCTAATACAATCAGGCACTAAGGATCAGAAAAAATGAAACATCACAATTTCTGTCTCCTTCCTGGAACGGGGAAAGTAATGAGAATTGCAGTCAAAATATTTTTAAATTATATCAATTTCAGCAAGAATTGAGAGATGCAAAAGTACATGGAAAATAGTTTTAAATTATTTGGTCTAAAATAAAGGAAAAAAAATCATTTCATCCTCCAAATGAATACACTACCATTTATACTTTGGTAGGCCTACTGAGTACATGGGCTACAAAAGTTACCCAGGACTTATTCTGAACACTGTAGCACAGTGGGCTAATAGTTTTGATCTACACAGGATGAGGAGAAAGCATTTAAAATGTGGAATAAATTACCAGACAAGAAAATCCTCTAGACTGTTAGTTGCTACCTTACTTTAGGGAAATCAGAGTTGGAAATTTGATTTTTTTATAAGGTATAGATAATATGATTCATTTGGCTTTGAGCTCCCAATGAAGCACTGGCTCCTAGAGTCTGAAATAAATACCCAGAGGTTCTAAAAATATAAGCCTTGATGCTGACATGCTGCTTTGGCTGCTTTTGCTGCTACTATTTGCAGCTGGTGTCTGAGTTTCAAAGAACTCAAGGACACAGCAGCTTAAATATTGTGGTCCAAGAATGAGCACTGCTGCTGAAGAGGTGATATCAAAATTGGCTCAGTCCACAACTAAGGAAACACCAAACAAGAATAAGGTTGTATGCCTCTGATCACACCAAATACCAGGTACCTATCAAAAATAAAAGTGTAGTGCAAAATCAGCCATTTGAAACACTCTGAAGTATTCTAGACCCTGCAATAACATTTTTTTCTAACTGGGCACCTGAAGTAATATCTGTGTTTTGATTTCCTATGCTTCATCTCCAAGTCTTAACCCTTAAACTTCCTTTTCATTCTCTTCAAAGAAAAAGCAGAGGATAATATCAAGAATAAGAGAAAGCTACCAAACTGCTCCTCAGAAGACTTTATGCCAGGGTGTGAATTTTCAAGAAGCTCTTTAATCCTGCAGAAGCTTTATCTACTCATCTGTGTTTCAGTTCTGCATTAGCATAATTTAAATTGAAGAATACACAACAGCAAGACAGGGAGCTGTCTGTCCAGAGCTCTATCCAGTGTGGAGACTGTGCCAGTGTAGCTTTCAGAAGTATCTTTTTAACAATCGGAATTACAAACAACAAAGATAATTTCTGTAATAGAAAAATATCATATCATGTCTGCCAGGAGTCTGATTGCTTTTACTTCAGACATCACACCTTCTGCAGAGAAACAAACACTTGGAAAGATGTTCATGCTTGATCTTCAGAATTAGGGAGAACCTTTATCTAGAGCACATCCCTTCATGGGTGTTTGATATCCACAATTCAACTTGAAATATCCTCAGCTGAGTTCTAAAATATGAACCACCAGGAAAAACGGGCTGCTTTTGCAAATAAGCCTCATTGGGATATCCATGTGCCCAGAAATCAAAAGACATGTCTTCCCGGATTGTTGCTCCCATAAAAGATACTGTGCAGTCTTAAGCACTCCACCTAGCCTCTCTAAGGCCCAGTTTCCATTAAGTGGAATAAAAATTTGATTTAGATTGAGTCTTTACTGTAAGGGTGGTGAGGCACTGGAACAACTTGCCCAGAGAAGCTGTGGATGCCGTATCCCTGGAAGTGCTCAAGGCCAGGTTGGGTGAAGCTCCGGGCCCTGTTCTAGCAGATGTCCATTCCCACAGAGGGGAGACTGAACTAGATGATCTCTTCCAAGGGATCTTCCAATCCAACCATTGTGAGAGTCTGTGATTTTCTTTAATAAACCAAATACATAACTCAGTCTCTCTCTACTAAGGTCTCAAAACATTCCTTCAGCTCTTTATATTCTCTTGTTTTTTCATGTCTTTATCTACTCTTCTTAAAGAGAAAATATTTCTTAAAAAGAAATATTTTTTTCCACAAGATCCACAAGAGGAGGCAGCTGTGCCATAAAGGACAAAGAAAAAGTTCAAAGATAGAATTTAGGAACCACAACAAAAGAAAAAAGATGAGAAAGTTCTAGTAAGAGCATAGAAAAACAGACCTTTAACCACCTGATATGATTAGAGATTGCTGGGATTTTGTCAAACAACTGGGGTTTTCTAGAAAATATGGATTAACCTGAAAGTGGAACATTTTCATGAAGCATACAGTGGTTTCAGCAAAATTTTTGTCAGGAAAGATTGCTAAGGCCCAGGATATAATTACTGTACAGAACTACCTACAAAGCAATCCACCTTCATTCAAGTGGAGAAGCAGCTAACAGGTAAAGGACTCTGCTTCTTTTTCAGAACAACCCAAGCAATAGGAGAAAGTTACATTTGCTTCTCCCGTACCCCAATGTTACTACTCCTATGCTCTCAACTACTGAATATTTTCTGGATATTTCTTTTTCTGTTTTTTAATAGAGATTTTCTGATATAAAATAAAACATTTTTAATTAAAAGAATACTAGCCAATTCTTTTTGTGGGAACCACAGTGAAGTAAAAAGGACACAGAGGGACATTGCACTGAACCAGGACAGATAGGGATGCATAAACACTCAACTGTTTCTCTCTAAACACTTTTGGCATCCAACACATTTTAATCAGCTGTGTCTGTAGATCTACAGTGGATGGTCCCAAACAGTAGTTATCACCTCTAGGTTTATGAATAGATTCATGTGAGATGTGTATCCCTGTTAATGTTCACGCAAATTCTAAAATTAAAAATTTGTATTTCCACACAAACTTGCAAAGCACTCTTGCTTTTTCCTTGACAAGCTATAAGCTATGCATATTTACTCACCTGCATGCTCGGAGTAGTGGCCCAGTTGGAGGAAAGATCTGTGCAAGGGTGGTATAACATGGGATGGCTACAGCATTGTAGAACCCAATCTATGAAAAACAAGAATGAAAAAAAAATAGTTAAATTGTTGCCAAACTACAACAGTGGAAGCTAACAGCTCAAAGTTTTTTACTTAATTACTATTTATATTAGTTAATCATACTTCTGCATCTACTTTTAATATCCAAATACTTAAAACAAGCAGCAACAGTGAAATCTTTGGTAATTACAAGCTGCTTACATGCCTTTCTTTTATGACCGATATGGTGGCTTCTGGTAGGGTTTTCTACAGAACTTTTTATTATTCAACTGATTGATTTCATTTGTTCAGGATATGTCTACCTGTTTGGTGTCAGTAGTGGTGGGAAGTAGGTGGAGACATTAGAGACATTTCTGCAAACATTATTCATGTGATGATTTTATTTTTTAAAAAAGGAAGGTTGTGCAGCGTTCACAAAATATGGTCAGATTATGGATTATTATGATGTCCTCCAGGGTATGCATTGCATAGCTCAATGTACTTAAAATGCTGGAACCTTTGCACACTTGTGAACGGTGTGCATTGTGATCCATGATTGGTTTGCAGTTGCTTCTTATGTATGCAGTTCAATAATGTATTTTTACCATTATCATATCTAGGGAACACCAAACGAGCACATTTTTAATGATATCTGGGTCATACAGCCTCAGGGGCCTGTGATGGCTATGATGTCACAGCTGAATTGTCATGACATGAAGAAATTTTTAGCAAATATTATCAAGGATGACAGATTACATTCAGATTCGTTATAATATCACTCACTTATCCCAGGCTCTTATGGCAGTTACAATAGTGCACTTCCTTTGGACAGAATTTTTAAATGCCTTTTAGTGAAATACTATGTATTGTACCATGACCAGACTTTGATCCTTATTTAGAAATTGAAGAGCAGCTCTTGTCTTCATCAATACAAATATTCCTCCCATACTGCTATGTAGCCAAGTCCTCTGTGTACTTTAAACACAAATAAGTTAGATTTTCTGAGCTGTAACCCCAAGACTCTGAGATTAAGTACTTACAGTTCAACCAACAGAAAGAAACTGCAGCTGTTTAGAAGGCAAGGCTACATGTAGATGGGCTGTCTGCTCACCCACACTATTTCACATACTGCCTAATTTTCTTCCCATTTGTTTTGGATTTTCTTTTCTTGTTTTCTAGTTTTTAAGGGGGGCTATTTTATTTCAGTAGAAAAAGGAGATTACCCCATAATTGTCAAAAAATAAAATAGGATATAAGATACAGTCACACTGTAGATCTTGTGGCTCAATGAAAAACACAGAATCAAAGAATATGATGAGCTGGAAAGGACTCTCAAAGTCCAGCTTTGCATAGGCCCATTCCCAAGAGCCACACCATTGGCCCAAGAGCATTGTCCAAACACTTCTTGAACTCTGTTAGGTTTGGTGCTGTGACCACTTCCCTGGGGAGCTGTTCAGTGCCCAATCACCCTCTGGGTGAAGAACCTTTTCCTCATATCCAACCTAAACCTCCCCTGACTTGGCTTCAGGCCATTCCCTCAGGTCCTATCACTGGTCAGCACAGAGCAGAGATCAGTGCCTGCCCCTCCTCTTCCTCTCCCAAGGAAGTTGTAACTGCAGTGAGGTCTCCCCTCAGTCTCCTTCAGAATGAACAGACCAAGTGACCTCAGCTGAGGCTTCCCCTCAAGGTCTGTCATCATCTTTCTCACCCTCCTTTGGGCACTAACTAAGGGCTCGAACACCACTTACTAAGATAAAAAGCATTATTGACACTTGTAAAAATTTAAAGTGATTGTGGTCTTAGCGAGAGCTACAAGTACAAAGAAAAGAAAAAAAATTATTACAGCAAACAGCACATTGTCATTTAAGCAAAAATTTGAAAACAAATTTTCCACTGCTACTTCAAAAATAACATAGTTGCATGCAGAACATAGAATTCAGCACTCTGAATAACCCAATTTCAAAAGCAACATTCACTAATATATGAAATGTTTTTTCCATACATGTTTTATTCATAAACAAGTACCATTTTCCTGAGAGAGTTCATACCTGACCCTGAGGGACTTCATCTTTCTTATCTCTGTCCATCATAGGAATAGGCTGAATACCTGTTTTCTTCATTTCATCGCCCTGGAGAAAAGTAGAGAGAGAGAGAGATTAAGAAAACAAAAACAAGACTATTGAGACCTGAATTCATTTCCATCTTCGTTTCTATGTCAATCTAAAAATCCAGAATTTAAAATAACATGTGCTATCACTCTGAGGCAATCTCAGAAAAATGCCCAAGGAGAGACTCATTTTGTACATTCACCTAAGTGATAATGTAAACAGCACATGCTGTAAGTCAATGTATACACGTTTTCCTCTTTTCCAAGTGCATCTTCATAATAAAAAGCAACTAGAAGACTAAACACAAAGAAATCATTCTATTCTGATCTATCTGCTCAGTCTCATCTTTCAAAATACATAATACAATGACTAGTAGAACACAACTCACCCATCCAAGGAAAAGCTGAGGAAGCTAGATGAATTTACAGTGTACTCTCTTGGTCAAAAATTTTGTCTCTTCAATATATATCAATATATCAATACCTACCTTTATTAACTCATCCCTGGATTACAAAAAAATTAACATCTGGGCAGGCGCAATTACGCCCATATTTCCATCTTTACTATTTTTTTAGTATGGAAAATCAGTTTCATTCTTCCTTCTCCACTGAGATCACAAGATTTGCATTGAAAACTTTTTACTTATAAGCCAAAAAGTTGATATGTAATCAGTGAGGCATGTCAACATTATACCTCCGTTCTACCACTCCTAAGAACACTCACTTTCAGAAAGTGAGTGCTGAACTAGATCTCTGAGTTTATACAGTTAGCATTTTTCAAATATTTTGTTGTAGTCTGAGCTGTTTATAATTAAGAGAACAAGAACATGTGAGTATGAAATACACCCACAAGAAGCGCACATCTGGAATTTCATAATGAACACGCAACAGGCAGGGTAACAATCTCCACACTATATGCATGCTACACCAACTCCATGGGTCTGATTTCTATTTTATGCCTGTGTAAAACAGAAACAAGTCCACTGAATACTGCAAGATTCCACAGGGCATATAACAGAAAAGAAAAACACTTTATCATACACACATGCAATAGTAGTCCTGAAAACACAATGCATCTCCTAAAGTTGCATAACTCCATTCCATATATAAATAATATTAAATTTATTCCTTATCCCCAGAGCAGTCACTTCCACTTTTAAAATTACACAATTAGGATATTTATGCCTCAGCATATGACATGAGAGAGACCGAATATTTATTTATGAACATTGATTACATTACTACAGCTTAATTCCTTGTTTCAATTCTCAGTACACATTAACTGTTGAGTAAATTTCAATTATTGAAGACCCAGCTCTCTGAGATGATGTTGTTGAGCTGGCTCACAGAGAAGACTCAAAAAAAATGTAACATTTTTCATATTTGCTTTAGCATTTTCTGTACTCACACTAGCTACATAAGTATGTTTCAAGGCAGCTGATGTGGAAGGTGGTTTCATATTTTGCATTTCTACAAAAGCTACAGTTAGTGACTTCTTCTTTGTTCTGTTGCTTGGTCACTTTATGTTAGGACAAACTTTTTACATGATCTTGAACAGAGAGAAAAAACACTGCCTGAAAATTAGACAGTTAACTCAGCTCTTATTAAATAACTGCAGAGTAAGCAATGAACACACACATGTCCCAGTGAATTCTCTTTAGAACAAGCACACCAAGATGTTGATTGAAAAATACTTATAAGTTGGGTTTTTCCTTCCTGGATGCTTCTGTTCATAAGGAGAGTAAACAAAAGTATCACACGTACCTCGGCCCAGAACTCCGCATATATATCGTTGGCCGTCAGTCTGGTAACTGGCCACAACTTTGTTACAGAACACAGATCACAAGCTGTCATCATCAGGCCAATCACTCTATCTCTAAAATAGAAAAAAATAACAAGAAATTATAAGTTTCATGGAGAATTAATGATCGCTCTGCAACGTTTTCATTTGCCCTTCCTCAGTTTAATCAGCAGCTACGTATAATCACTGCGGATTTTCTCCCACCTATTGTTTCTTCCTCATTTGCTTATGATTCAGTGGTAAGGCATGGCACAGATTCCTTACTGTATTCCTTGTTGTATTCCCTATATTGTTTGCAACCAGAGTTCATCGACCATCCCCTACACAATCACATACATAGACAAGGGCACAGAATGCCTACCTGTTAAAACACTCATATACCTCTATAATTTTCTGAATATACAGTACAAGTCTATAAAAATAAAGATGGCGTATATTATTGCTGCATTTCTTTGTTGCTTAAAGAGAGAGGAAAAAAGGCTCCTAAAAAACTGAAAGACTACTGAGTCTGTCTCAAGATGCTGTCATTGCTTTGTTGGAATGAATATGACAGAGCAAGAATCCAATGCGTAACTCTGTCAATATATGCTGACAAACCTGTTCACAGAGTAACTGAACAACACCAGTAGTAGTAAAATCATTATTAGACTAAGGCACACACACAAAAAAATCCTACTTAACCAATTTTATAGCACAAATCTATGGTTTGTGAATCTAAGTTTTATAAAGAAAGCTGGCAATTTAATTTAAATTCACTTGTTTTCATTCAATGAAGATTTTAGGATGGCTCTTTAGTTCAACTGCATCTTTGTTAATAATGCCTATTCCATGTGAAAAAGCACAGAGCTTGCTAAACTGCATGCCAGTGTGAAGGCAGTCATTAAAACTGTGCCAACAGACAAATATACCAGAGGAAATACACAAATACACAGAAAAATCAATCACTAAATGCAAAGTGCACTTCCCCTAAATTAAGACAGAGAAGTCATCAGCCATGTAAGGGTCAACACAAACACAAAGCAATGGAAATTACTGTTATATATGTAGAATTTCGCACACTGCTGGTCTTAGAGATCACATATGTAAGAAAATTAGCATTCAGAGACAATTATTTTTAAAAAAATAAGGTTTCTCTTTCTACACTAACACCACAGGGATCTACTACCGGTTTGCTGCTTTACCTGTGTGTTTGGTTCTTAAGGTTTAATGCTCCCGTCTGATGCAGCTCTTCAAGTTGTTTTCTGTTTCCAAAATACAGGGCAAGGTCTGTGGCAATGATGGCTTTCCGGATGATCTCGAGTACTTGCTCATATTCACTGGAGCTCAGATTGGAGAAGACATTGTGCCCTTCCAGCTATGAAAAAGTAAAAAACCAATAAAAAGCACAAGCTCTAATTCTGAGATGATTTCAGTCTTTACTTCACCAGACAGATTACAACGGTTCAACAGCCCAATGACAAATTTTGTTGCAAATTCAAATGTTAATAGCCTGAAATTCCCATTTTAATTTTTCCTTTGTAAACAGTGTCATGAAAAAAACTATGACTAAGCCACCAATTTGGTTTTGGGACTGATCCTTCTGAAGCCTGAAGGTATTACTAAAGAAAATTGATTTAAATATTTTTCTTTGATTTAAAAGCACTATGGACACAACACTTCCAGACAGTGTTAACGTGGAGTAATTAAATTCTGGTCCAGAGTTTGAAGTCAAGTTGGTAAACTGAGTACCTGTACCAGTAAACTGATTTGCTTAAGCATAGTTTTGATACTGCATTATATAAAGTATGGATAAAGAAACACTCAAGTTAAAAATAAAAAATAATTTTGTTTTCCTCATGTTCCAAATGAAATGGGCCTGAAATCGCTGCATTTACTGACATAATTTTCAATATAAAAATTATTTTAATGCATGTGAACATCTAGGGGGAAAAGCTGCTTTGTTCAACCTTAAGTTGAATGACTCATAAACTAAAGATAACCATCTCCTCTGGAGGCTCTGGTAACACACCACTACCATCACTTTTCAATTTCCACTAGATATTATTGTGCATTTAACTGACAATAGCCATGCACTGTGATCACTCACAAAGCTATATCACATTTTGAACAGTCAAGACTATCTGCTCTCTCTAAGATTTGGAAAACAGCTTGTCAAATGTCTTCCTACTGTTGAAAGGAAGCAGACAAAAAAAAGAAAGAATGAGCTAGCCATGTCAAGGTGTGCACATTCAGAAAAAGAAAATAGCACTAAAATATATCAAATGCAGAGGTGTTTTGACATTTAATTGGCATTTGGGCTGAAGCTCAAAAAGTTTCCCTGACTTTCGTCAAACATTTACATAATTTGCTCAAAATAAATCCTCTGCAGTACAGATAGGCTTGGTTTCTCTCACCATCCGGAACATAAACATCATTTTCCAGGACTTTTACTTAGACAAATAGATTTATTGTGCATAATGAATAGAAAATACAATCCATCTATGTCTCAATGCTTCTTTGACAGATTTTTAAGTCCTAGAACATGATGTTGAAAAAAAAATTCAGAACATTTTAACCCATCATCAGCACTTTGGGAGCAAAAAACTATTACTCACGATTTAGGGTTTTGGATACCCTCAACTCCCTGACCTTGTTGTCTAATTCCTGGGACCAGGCTATTTGTCCTAATATTTAAATTTTTCTGGATTCTACTCTTGGACTTTAGAAGCTGCACTATCAGAAAGACCACTGTGACAGCTTCTGTGCAGACTATTCAAAAATAACTGATTCTGTAAAGTGCTGCCAGTTATGAGGGTGTCACTTAGGCTTTTGAGTAGTACATACAAAGTACAACTCCAAAGATTTTGTTCTCTGCCTGCTGAGCTAAAGCTAGTGAATAGAATCCTGTGTCCTAAGTATGGTGTACACTACAACTGCAGGTGGATGAGCAAAGTAGCTCAAATTTCAAGCAGTTAAAAGTACTGCAGGTTACTAATGCAAAATGAAACCTTAATCAGATAAACACTAAAGAGCTTGGTGGATTGGTTTGGCTTTTTTTTATCAGTCCATTAATCTAGTAAGACTTTTTGATCCAAATAAAACCCAGCAAGTCCAAAAGGCTGCTTTAGTCTGCCTTTGCTGGTAATTACCACCCATGGATGCTTCAGCAGCTGTTGTCTTGAATCCACTCTACAGCCCTGGCCACTTATTCCCCTTCCCTCACTCACATTGACAGCAAATGCTGGAGGTGCCAGGGAAGCAAAAGGGTTCCCTGCCTTCATGGCAAATGGGATTTTCATCGATTACAACATTTTTGCCAGAAAAAATGCAAAATGATTGGGACAGTGAAGTGTTAATGACTGAGGAACATGCTCACTGTGCACAAATTCACATGAAGAATGAACACTAAACATCTAATGCCATACCACCACTGAAGGATTCAATTACACCCTCCTACATGAAGGAGCATTCAGAAATAAAGCTTCCATTCTGGGATTAAATGTATATGATACCTAAAACCATACTCATAAGATGTGATTCTGAATACAAGACAAAATATGCATTTTTCCTAAAAGGTGTTTACATATTTAAGGAAATAAATATCTTCCCCTGAAAAACCAGAAAAAAAGAAAGGTTAAAAATGAATTAGTGGCACAGTAGCAAGGTAAGGCTGTAACTTTTGAGTGTGCACAGAAAACTAAAACTAGTGACTACAGGTATGTTATGGACTGGCAGTGGTTTGCAGGTAAGAGCTCTCACTCTTCTAATTGAGAATTATAAAAATTTCACTAATGAGAAAATATGTGTGTGTTAGTAGCCCACCTGTATTTTCCCAAAAAGTGTCAGCATGTTTTCTTGCAGTTTTCTCTTCATTAAACATAAAGACACATGACCTTATACTAGGAACTCTTTCACAGAATATTACCTTACTCAGGTTTTTTTATTTCAAATTGCCAAGTAACACAAAAGCACAGAATAACATAATGAAATAAGCTTACAATTTTCATGCATGGAAAATTAGCATCTCCCCTTTCATGCCACACATTCAATGTTCACAGAATTTATTACAGCACGTTTTCAAGTTTCTCATAGAAAGTTTTGCTAGTACTTGAGTTTTTATTCAAAATTTCAGGATGGTTGAAGACTGTTGAAATACATTATGAAAAAAAAATATATATGTAACTGAGAAAACAATTTTTCTTCATTTTCAAAGTTTCTATTCCACATGGCCATGGGAAAAACCTCCAGAGAAGGAGAAGCTAAAAACTTCAAAGGCAGGCCATAAGTAAATACCTTCAAATATGCAATATTTTCATAACTTCAAGATTTTGAGAAAGCTGGGTTTTGTCCTATTGTAGAATCCTTAGGTTGCTAATTGTGAAACCCAGCTTGCTGTAATAAATATTCTACTCTTCCAAATGAGTACTATAATAGAGAAATTAAACTAAGCATGCTTCAGAAAATCTACTTGGTAATGATGTGACTCCTCTTTCCACCACTGGACACTAATGCACAGAACATACAATTTCAATAATCCTACCTGCAGGATGGACACAGTCTGTGAGAAGTGGTGCTGTTCCATCGTTGATGTGGAATAGAGAGCAGCTAAGGGATGATCAAATTTCTGAAGATAGCTGTTGCTGTAACCTCTGTGATCCAGGTCATGACACAGGCATGCAACTAAAAGACCCTTTCGCTACAAAAAATTGACACAAGCATGAAAAGTACGATGTATTTCCTGCCCCTAGATGTCACTCTCTACCCAAAATACTGTAGAAGTTGCAGTATGCTAACTCTACCCTCAAACAGTGCATGTAGAAATATCCTAAAACATGAGAGAAACATCACAGTAAGGACATGCTGAATTAAAATTCTTGGTCCAACCGTAATTATATTAAGCATTTTAAAATCATTATTCGACAGTAACATATTACTAGATGGACAGTGCTTCAGAAGAAATCTGCATATTAAACAGTCTGGTTATCCACTGAATCCTTACAATGTTTATTAAAACAATAAAAAGAGCAGTTATTGAGGGAGAAAAAACGTACAAGATGTATGATCTGCTGGTCAAGACAGGTGCACTGAAGTTCAATGCCAGATCTGCCTCTGCAACATTCCTAGAGACATTAACCAAATTTCATAGTGGGGTTTTTTCTAGGAAGTCACTAGCATGAGTCACAAATGCTGGACAATGCAATTGTAAACAAATAAAGACAGTAAGCGGGGTTTTTATATAATTAATCCTTAATATCCTGAAGAAATGGAGGTTTTCACACAGCTTTTGTGTTTGGAAAAAAAAAATCATTAATGTTCATGAAGTATCATGAAAATTTCTTCAGAGACCCAATAGCTTTGTCTTATAATTGGTTCTTATGAGTGTTCAGTAAACAAGGATAAGGCTACAAAATAAAGGAGAAAAAGAATATTGATTAGCCATCTATTAAGTGCACAACATCCAACCTGGATACTACACTAAGAGACCAATGATTCTGTGGAAAAATAGCAATGATGTAATTAGAAATATTATTACGAATACACCATGTGCAGAAATAAGGCTGTAGCAACGCTAACTGTATTTCTGATTTTGAGACATTCAATTCTATTTTGAATGATGCCTTTTCTATATTGCATCTGGTGAAGTGTATTTTTTAAAAGCATATAAAAAGCCCCAGGTGATGCAGCAGCACGTGTCCACATAGATCCTCAGCAGAGGTTCCTAAGAACCCTATGGAACATAACACACACCTTTATCCCTTGAAGTTGTGCAGTAACAGCTGGTCCCAGTCCCCATGTCTCAGGAAGTCATTCTTGTCCCAGTCCTCCAGGATTATACAATGCCTAATAACTGTGCTCTTGTCCTTATATCTAGCATCCCTGCTTGGATCTCAAATCTTTAACCACTGCATTTTTCTCTATTTTTATCCAGATTATGGTCTCCTCTACAATGTTTTATACTTCTCTTCCCATCTCTAAATCTACTGAGGTTTGTGTCAGCATTCCTCACCATCCCTAGATCTCCAAACTTTCTTTCAGCAGTTTCCTGTATTTTTATTGGATTCATCTCCAGTATCAAGAAAGGAGGCTGCTGAAAAGACCTGGAACATAAACACTCAAACAGATGAAGGCTGGCTGGAGTCTACAGGGAAAAAAGACTACTGCCATCTCTCTTAACAGCTGTCTCTTTTGCTCTCCCTTTCTTTCTTACCCTGCATCTCTAAAGAGATGGGGTTTACTACTTCATTAGTACTGAATGCTGTCAGAGCTTTAAAAATTCTCTGAGGCTGTACTCCACAAATTTTTGTTGTAAATACTGTTTGGTTTTTTTCAAACTTGTATAGCTTGGCCAAATTTCAGCATATGCTGAAAAACTTTCTCATTTCAGTGCCAATTTTCAAGTCTCTGCTTTTACAGCAGGACAAACTAGACCTTTTCAAATGAAAGTTCATCAAGTTTCATTTTACTCTAATACACTGAACAAAACTTTGATTTCTACTAGCATGTCGCTTTTAAACAGCCAAACAATTGTGCCTGAAATTTCCCCAAATTAATCACCTTGAGGAAGTTAACAAAGCCTGGAAAATTACAGCCCAGATGGATAATATTTGGCAGAGTTATACACAACTGAAAACAGGTTTATCAAGTTAGAAGTTTCATATAACATCAATAGACAGCACTCTCTGTTGTACATACCATAATTCAGAAGAAAAACAAGTGACAGTTTTCCATACTGTGTATTAATATTCTAAGCCTTCCATTTTACTAGTTATCTTAGTGATCACTTAGTGATCAGTTTGGCTCTTCTCCTTTACTCACATATGTCAGCTGTCTCTGCAATCCTTGTCCTCCTATTCAGCATCTCCTAAACCTCACAGAATTCAAGATCTAAGTTGTTTCCCTCTCTCACAACAGATCTGACAGTTAGTTAAATATTTAAAACTGTGGCTGTAAGTGGACAGGAGAACCCCAAAACTTTGACACAGATTTATAGCAAATCTACCCCTGCTTTTCAAGGGGCAGTCTTAAAAAACATGACAAGGATTAGGAATCTGAGTAATCCTCCTCCCTTAAACTCTTTACTCGCATCTGCTCCTCCATGAAGAGCTTTACATACACTCTGCCCGACCTGACCAAAAAACTCTAGCACAGAAAATGTACTTGTATAACAGCTGACAGCTCTTGTGATGTGTGGTGACTAATACCATCACGTCACCTACCTCTAGATCAGTGAAAAGCCCCTGATTGTTCTGCAGTATGGCATACATGCAATGTGCGACGGTAACTGCGTGCTTCCAGTTGTGGTAGGGCACGCGGCGATAATTCTTCTTTACAGACATAGTAAATCGGCACAGCTTTTCAAGTTCAAAGCTAGGAAGAAAATAATTTGGTTAGAGACAAGAAATAAGAACAGGAAAAACAACCAGCAGAGGAGAAAATATTGTCTTTGGTTTACCCTTCTTGCTAGGATTGACTCTCACTGTGCATGACTCATTGAATGCCATGAAGAGTCACTCAAGTTTGGCAAGGACAGAGGAGTGTGGATGCCTGACAATGATCTTAATTTAATCTGTTAAATTCAGGAACATAAGTCATGCTACCCAGCTCAGTCAACACAATTGCATGACCTTCTCTACTCCCAGAAACTTTAAGTGATTTCTTTCAATTGCTTATTCAACTTGAAATATAGTACAACTCCTCATCTAACGGGCAATTTGAAAACATGATTTGTGATGAAAACAGAAAATGCAGGGTTTTTTAAGCAAAAGACCCAGAAGAAATAAACCTGTTTAAATAGAGATGTTTCATATTGACATTGTGGGAAGTAAAAGATTTTATTTTTCCAATGCTTGTAGATTTTTTCTTCCTGTTTAGACCAACATAACAAAAATTCACATCTCATAGTTTCTTCACTTCTCACCAAACCATATTTTGTTAAGTCCTAAATAAATTACTTTTTCCCTCAAAAAAACAGCAGTTTTCTTTTATTCCATTTTTCTCCCCTGTTGCTGCAATTTGACTAAGTTCCACATTTTAATAATTTCTTGGATACATGAGGAAAGTCGTGCTAATGCTTTAGATTTGCAATACTTCTGAGGTGAGAAAAAAAGCTGAATCTCTCTGACTTATGTGTAAAAATGTAGGCACATCTACTACATGGAAACAGGAAGAAATGTGTATTTCTACAGTTGTATGCTGAGCAATACAATTATTATTCTCAGCCTTAATCTGACATTAGGATAAACCAGAGGCATATTATCTTAAAAAAAACCTTGAAGTTTTCTTTTTTAATTCTAGAAAGTCAGATAGCAATAGAACTATTGTTTAAAGTAGTACATCATAATTTGGAATATCACAATAGCACTTCTATCTATACCCAATCTTAATTCAATGGTTATTTCACGATAGCACAATTATAGCCAAAGGGAAAATCATTATCTGTGGTGCCCCAACATAGACTATTATTACTGCTGTACTTTGTATACTTGATTAAAGCAGTAAAATATTATTTCTTCAGAAGAGAAAATGTAGTGAGTATGATAGACTTTTCTCTGATATCCTTCCAGGACAGGACAATTATACATTAAATAGGTAAAGGCATAACCTAATTTGTCAATATATTAAAATCAAATTTTAGTCCTAATTTTTCGGTTTTGTTTCAAAGATTTGAGAAGTTTTGTTCTTTCAGAAACTAAATACAAGTCCTGTTCCAACAGTCTAATTTTCAAATATTTTCCTCACTTTTGTTTCCCTAATTTTATATGTGAAAGCTGAGGCTCATTGAAAAAACATCAAGTAGATATCAAATTCTTTCTCATCAAAGCTACACATTGAAAGGAAGAGACTGGGAGTCAGAGAGAGAGAAGAGAACAGAACCTGACTGAAAACAGGAACCCCAGCCCTGCATCCACAGCCATTCAGTCTGGAATGGAAACAAGCTACACTGAGCAGTAGAGAGCTGTGTTCAGAGGAGTCACCCACTTTGCAGCATTGTGGGAAGATCCTCTGGTTTGACTGCACACTTTGAGTGCACATTCATTCAGTTAGCAAAATATAATGAAACACCAGCAAACATTTCCAGAATGTTGCTCCCTTTTGTAGCAATGTACCTCCCTTTTCAATTGACCATCTATAGGTTTTTCCTTGTAATTTGGAGCAGTTCCTTTCTTGTAGCAATGGGCCATACTTACCCTACTGACCTTAGTAATGATAAGGAACACTGAGAGAAAGGACAGCAAATGAAGCTTTTAATTCGAAAACAATTCACTTCCATAATTAATGCACAACTATGCAAATAAGTGATTAATTTAGCAAGATAAGATCTGATCTTGGTTTACTTTTACTATATACATTATTAATTTCAGCAACTACATATCTGAAAATCAGTTTTCATACACCTTCTCTCCTTTTTGGGAAGAGTGCTTTTCATGTCTTTACTATCTTCTGTCTGAAAATCAAACTCATCTCAGAACCAAACAATTTTTCTGTATATTGGAAGGACAACTGTTAGGATGATATAACGAGTTTTTTAACCTCACTGTTCCTAGATTTTATTAACTGAGGACCAAGAAGGTGGGACAAGAAATCCAGACTGTTTATTACAGTCCTGTACAGACCAAACATAGTAAATAAACATCAAAGAAGACAGATCTTGAATAGGAAGTAATTATCTCAAAAATTATAAGTAAATAAACATAGACTTAACAGCTAAATAAAGAAATAATATACTTCATACCAGGCTGTCCCACAGGACTGGTGAACCATGTAGACAAAAATGGCAGGCCAAACATCTTCATATGGACTGATATCAAAATGGTATCTAAGAAGAAAGTTTCAGTTTAGAAAAGACAAATACCTTTTCATCACTAAAAACAAGTGAAAATTACTAGGAAATGTACACACAGCAAGATTCACTTCTTTCTGAATACACAGAGAAAGCTGAATTTACAGGCCATACTTTTCAGTAATGTCAAGTTACATATTTCTACTAAGCTCAGTGGAACTATGCTCATATTTTCATACAATCATTTAGTAATTTATGTTGGAAAAGACCCTTATGATAGAGTCAAACAGCTTTTGGCTTTGTTCACGTAACAGAAAGATATATCTTTACTAAGGATCTGCAGATTAAGAAATAGACACAAAAAAAAAATCTGGATGACAATGAGAGGTTTACAGACATTCCTAAAACATTCAGGACTTTCTTCCCAGGAACAGTAAAGATGGTGTCTCTAATAATATATTTACTGTCTTTTTTTCCAATAATTTCTGTCATAAACTGCAAGAGACTTGTTCAAGTTTTGATAGAGGAAAAGGTCAGTTTTTAGTGGCTAATAGAAATCAAGACAAAACTTGAAAAATTCAACATTTACTAACATACTTTTAGTGTTTCATTACCTGAAGACTTCTCCCCCTCCCCTGATAACAATACTGAGGCCTAATTTTAGGGACCCAGCAGAATAGAACTGTTTTTTTCCAATTATTAATTAACCCTTTCCATGCACTTTCTGTACTGCAAGTCCACTATTTTTTCTCCCTGGAACCTTAGCTACTTAGCACATTAAACAGCAGAGCAGCTGTGAGAGGACTGAAAGCAGATGAATTGCTTGGAAAATGGTTAAATGTATTCTGCTTGAACTAAAGGATGCTAATATAATTTAGAATGAAACCTGTCATCTTTGCAAGTAAAATTCATTTTTGCTGAGGAGGTGGGTTATATAATATCACCTAACAAAGCACAAGAAATTGTATGGGAAAGAATAAGCTTCTATTAGGGTGTAATCCCGCAAGCTGTTAATGCCCTGGCATTCAAGCAAATCACTTCAGCATGTAATGAACTTTAACTATAGGCAGTCCTTGTTAAGCACAGCTTTCACATTGCTCACAGCTACGATGCTCAGTGCCGAACAGAAGTGAGCAAGCTCTGAAGATGAGGTTTAAAAAGACAACTTCGATTTTCTGACTCAATAGCTGATTTTAAGGCACCTGGTTACTAGAGTAGAATTTATTGTCCTGGACCAAAAAGAGTGACTTAAAAATGTGATGACTCCCATTTTTAGCGTTGAGTGGGGACTGGCCCAGATGGAGGTTCTTCTTCAGCACAGAGCAGCTGAAAATAACTAAATTATGTCAGAGAAAGTCTAAAAGTCTGGATGGGAAGTTCTCCTCTGAAGGTAGGCTGCAACTCTACCTTCTAGCATCCAGGATTTGTAGCCTTGAGTATAATTTTCCCCTTCTTCAATAAGCTCAAGCAGATGCACAACACACACAGACATCCATACTCGAAATGCACAAAAAAAACCCAAACACCCCCTACAGCCTCCCACCCCCCCTCCCCCCAAAACCAAGCCTAAAAACCTCACAGAACCCAGAAAAGCCCAGGAATGAGCTGGGAGATATATGTTTCATTTTAAAACATATCCAAGGGGATACAATCATGCATTTGGTCTTAAGCATTGATGTTCCAAGCTCGGCTTCCTCTCTGGCTCTGAGCTGACAGTGACTTGGGACTATAAGAATAAAAGCTCTTCTCTACAAATCCTAGGTAAAAACTAATGCAACTACTGTATCTACCCATGCCTGTAGAAAAATCCTGTGTGCATATAATTTTATACCTTTGATGGATAAATTTTGTTCACAGATCATTAAGTATAGCTAAGTATAAGAAACCAGAGATAAAAGCGCCATGATATTGCTGTAGTTCAATAACAAAAGTGCTTCCTAAAAAACTCCACTACAAATAAGAAAAAAAAAAAAAACTGGCTATATACAACTACTGCTACATTGCAAAAATACTTACAGCTCAATTTCTTTATAAATATGTGGAGGCAGTGTACAGTGCATGAGGTTTTGCCACTCTTCTGCTGTACAAACACTATGGTAGGATAACTTTTCCATTGTTACACGGTAAATACACTCTGAATGACGAATTCTGTGGTACATCTGAAAAAGAGAAGTCATGCGTGAATGTGGAATTTTATTAAAGAAAAAAAATTACTTCCTGTATTCAAGCAGTGATTATTTACAATACGCATCAGCAAAAATGATAGTGCTTTTGGCTGCACAACTTCACACATTAGAAAAGTGACAGATTACATTGAAGTCACTACTTTTGGGAAACCAGGCCTTCTATCACATTATTTTTCATCTACTCACTTGGGTAAATATCTAAGGCTCAGCTGACTTTTAACTGCATATGTGCTCTCCCAAGAAAAACAATCCAGGTTCAGGAGTCAAAAACAGAGCTAAGCCCCTTGCAAAATTCTAACAGACAGAAAACCTATAACATGACACAATTCATATTTTCTGCCCCTGTATGAATTCTATTAATTGGTACAGATTACTGCTATCTATGCACAGCAAAAAGTATGTGGGATGTTTATCATACCTACATTACCATTCAGTATGAAAAGTAAGTACTGCGAGGTTCAGACATGGCATGGTTTGCAAACAAGTGAGGACGTAACAATGTACTAGTTAAACCACCCCCTGGAGCAGTACGCCCTGAATGGCAACATTCACCATTTAAAAGCAGTGAACTCACACACTACTGAGCTTGCATAGTCCCAAGTGTCATCTATATGCAAGGCCATTCTACCTGCCTTGACCCAAGTGAAACAACTTGAGGCACCTGGTAAAAATATCTGCTGCCCCAGTGTACCACTGGGATAATACTGGTAAAATTACTTAATGTAAATCACCAGGCTTGACTGGCATTGCATTTTATCTTACCTCCCATGAATATAACTCAGTTCCTCTGCATTGCATTTTTTACTGTATTGCATTTCTATACTAAAATTGTAAGATCATTACACTGCTTATGTTTCCTAGAGGCATAGTAAATTTTGAGTTGATAAAGAGTTTGAGGACAAAAATAGCTACCCACTCTTATCCAGAAGCATGGATAATTATAAGTGTATACCACAACATATAAGTGTAAAATTTGATCTTTGACTATTAGGAATATGGAATTGAGAAAATATATAGCATATCTCCATTCCCCAATTAAATTTATAAAGTACAATCTGAATTTATAAAAGTAAATAAGAATCCTACTTTTTAGTGGAAAGGGAAGACAGATATCATTCACAATTCAGAGCTTGCTCTGGCAGTTTAGCTAAACATAATTCATATATCCAGAGTATGCTTATTTAAAATTAAATCCCTATCATCCTGTTAAAATAAAATTATTTACTAAGGAATACAATGTTAATTCAATGAAACAGACTTACAAATAATTTTAATAATCTGTAACATCAAAATACTTAAGTACTCTTATTATAACTTACAAAACCGTAAATAAAACTTACATTAGCACAGTGTAAGGCTAAAGCACAAAAGACTGCAAACATTTTAAAGTTGTTCTCATCAGTTTTAGAGAAGGCACTTCCACTTATTTTGTTCACCATCTGCACAACACCTATTACACTTCCTCGGCTCACAATAGGCATGCACAGGATGTTTCTGGTTGTGTAGCCTGTGTAGAGGTCTACTTCTCTGGAGAGCCATAAACGAGAAAGAAAGAAGAGAGTTAATATCAATGGGTATCTAGTCCTTGATTATCAGAAATGTTGATGTACAATATGCTGAATCGTTTACAAGTAGACCTGATTAGTACCTGCAAGAATTTCACCCCCAAAACCCTAAAATACTTTTATCTTCTGTGTCATACTTAGAAAGAACGTTTTAATCCTTTATTCTCCATTTGCAAGATAAAGAATTAATATTGCCTCAAACAGAGTTAAAGAACATTTGGGTACTCTTAGGCATGCTATTTGTTAGTGAACTTTTTTACCTTTTACTTTTTTAGCTTTTTACCCCCTGAAACTAGTGAGATTGCACAGAGACTGATAATGAAAATTAGCAACAACCTAACTAAATTTTTCGCCATTATATTAATATTACATTAAGATTTGATAAATACTTTTATTTGTATCTTAAAAGTATCTCTGATGGCTAAATCATTTCATAAACATCTCTAAGTTACCTCCTCATCAGAGAAACACAGGTCCATGAATGCATCTCAATATGAAATGTAAATAGTAATTTTATGTAAGAGGTTTGATGAGCTATCTTCCCCTCCAGTGAAGAGCATCCTACCTGTTAAAGCGTGGGTCTGCATAGGCATCAGGGATGTTAAGGACTTCTCCTGTTCTTGCCACTTGACCAGCTATTCCTTTTTCTATAGAAAATCTGGAGAAAATAAAAATGTGTATTAGCCAAAATATGGAAAATACATTTTTCTAGTGGAGTCTGTCTTGGGCACAGTAATGGGTGTTCCCAACCAGCGCCATTTTCTTGCTTTGAGGAGAAAAATCTTACAACAACTAGTAGCACATAGCAAAACAAAAAGCACATCCTAACAGATACTTTCTAAAAACATTTCATATAGCTATACAGTTTAATACAAAACATGTCATAACATGACAGTTTTAGTGACAAATTTCAGAATCTTCATTAACCCAGGGGGTTATCCCTAACAAACATAACATTTGTACAGAACCTGAGACTTGTGTTTACACTTAAAAGCTATTGATTTTATTATAGCTTTTACATATTCATTGCTTGTTTAGACAAAACAAAGGCAACACAGAACCTGTTTCTTTGGGTAGAGTAGGTGTGTGGATTTAGTAACAAAATTTTGGAAAAAAAACATTTTCCACTGTTAGCTAAACATTATAAGTATTTGACATGTAGACTTGGTAAATGACTAGCTTGTTTCATGACAATCAAACAATGCCGCTAACTGCGTCCCTTAATGACCACAATTAACGACCACAAGATTAAACACAAATATATTCCTAAGTTATATCAGAAAAATCTGTACATCTGTCTTGTGAGTAAATAATTTTCAATATTTCAACATAAAGCAGTTATGACATAAAAGCAGAAGATAATTTATGGAGAAAAACACATAAAAAGAATCATATGTGGAACGCTTTGAAGTCTAAATGTACCCTGACAGTACCCTGATGCCTGGTATTGAAGTTAGTGATAAAGCTGTCAGGATTTCACCCTGCACACCTGACTTTAAGTTAGATTTTTCTGTTGCTTCTTATGATAGGTACATCACACCAACTTAAGACTCCTTCCTGATGACTCACTAAGTGTCACTTTCTTACAGATATTTAAGTTGCATTTCACTTTTAACATACAGTACCTGTGAAATGGTTCGCACCCTTGCACTTAGAATCAACATTTTAATAACACAGAAAAGACAGAAAGATATAAGCAAGAAAAACAATTATCAAGGAGTATGAAAGCGCATGTTAAAGCAGACCAGCTTCTTTAATTTACACCACCTCCTTGCTTGTCAGTATGCAAATTGCACCAATTTTGACTCCTTCCATTCTCACTCACACAATGGTAAGTGGGAGTAAGTTTGTCTAAAGGAGTCTTAGTGAAGACATGAATCACATCTCATATTGGCCCAGAACTTTAAAGTATAAGGAGGAAATGAAAAAAGTTCTGATAAAAATCAACACTGAATATTTTAGGAAAATTTCAGTACAGGATACTTAGTCAAACAATTCTTTACTTTTAAGAAGCTGAAAATCTGAAACCTGTGTGCCTTTGAAAATCTTAGTCTGGATCTATTAGGGATTCATAATTTTTGAAAAGTGAAAACCACTGCATTTACTTTGTTGTTTAGCTTCTTTCATTAAAAGGGTGAGTAAGTGTAAAAATTAGGTACCTATGACATGAAGCAGAAATACACATAACCTTTTGGCAGAGAATTCTTTCTAGTCATTACCAGACAATATACATTTTCAAATTCACCACTTCAAGTATTGTTCAGTATCACAATTAAAAATTTGAAAATCTAAATCCACATGAGAAAATTAAAATTAAATTATTGAGCTTGAAATCTTCAAAATCAATGATCAATCCATACTCAATTCTACATTTGCCAAACCATCCATAAGAAGTACAAATTGTGATTTCCTTGCTCTGGATGTGCTTGAATTGCACAAATTTTAATTCCTCTTGGGAACCCTCTTGGGAAAAAAAGTCCCAAACTGGCAGACTATGGATTAGGTGCACTATTACCTGCACCTTTACCTACCTCAGAACACCTGTGTTTTTTTCCCAACATGATTTCCAAAAGGACCGCCTCCGGAAGACGGCATTTCCAGGAGTGACGTTATAGCTTCAGAGACGCTGTTTCGATGGCACTGCAATGTCATTCCCAGAAGTACTACCTTCTGGAGGCGGGTCCTGGTGGGAATGATATCACAGTATGACAAGTATTGTCAGGGTACCTGCAGATAGGCACAGAAACTGGGTAATAAAATGCCTGCACATCCATAGATAAAATGAAACTGCACTCTTCTGCTAGCTATTCTTACCTTATTTCTTTGGTCTTCTTGAAGACAGGTTTTCCATCATTTTCTTCTCCAATATCAAAAAGGTCTGAATACAGCTCCTTATTTTTGTGGTCAACCTGGAAGAGTGCACACCTATCTGCATTCACCAGGTTTTTTGCATATATCTACAGACAGAAAACAAAACTAGAGTTAACGGTCATGAGTTGGATTATCTCCAGTCATTTACCTGATAAAAACATATATCCCTGTACGATAAAAGTTTTGAGAAGCTATCCAGTATGGAAATCTGTTTGAAGGAGCAATCTTTTAGGATACAATTCAAAAGTAAAATCTTGAATTCAATATTTTCTCTGTAAATTTGAGTGTTTTCTTCGAGAAATGCAGGAATATTTTTAGAGACTTGAAAGTTTTCTAAAAGAAAATAGGCTTTCCTATTTAATTGTTTTTCAAGACTTTCCAAAATAGTACATAGGGCTTTCCTCCCTCCACGTTTAGATGCTATTCATCTTTACTTGATTTTAAATAAATAAGTTAGAGCAAGACCTAAGAATAATTTTGGCTTTTTGCCTTCATCCTCAATGCAAAGAGATTGGTATTTAATACCTAGAAAAGACAGACATAACAGAGAGGGTAATGTTTGCTTCTAAAAAAAGCTAAGCGTGCCTGTAATACGTAACAATGACCAAACCATCCTTTTGGGTCCCTTCCAAGTCAGAAATATTCTGTGAAACTGTGATTCTGTCATTAGAGGCATCATTATGGACTACCCTGTGCAGAGGGATAGGAAATGACTGCACCCTCCTCATATCAGGGACAGTACTTGCATGAGAGCTAAGACTTAGAAATTGTGCATGAACAAAGCCCAAAGGTACCAGCCACAGCCAAGGAAGTACCATAGTACAGCAACAGACTTGCATGGTCTCTATCTTACTTTGAACCAACAAAGATAGTTTTATCTCAGCAAAAGTAACTCCCAAAAGCACTGACTGTCAGAACAGAATCTTGTCTTGGGAACACAGCAACTCCTCACTGAACTATTTCTCAGACATACAATAGTCTTTCCAAGAAAAAGAGGGAAAAGTGAGACAAAAATCAAACAAGGATCACTGTGTTAAAATGCCAATACACAGGCACAAGAACCTACTCTATCCAATTCACATAAGTCTCCTGTGTCTCTTATTTGCCCTGAAAGTACAGTAACTGTTTGGTAGAGTATGATCTGAGGTGAGTCTCTCTCCACTTTATATAAAAGTACCTACCTAGTCATTCAGCTACAGAAAGAGGCTAACAATAACAAAATCTTGGTGTGCAATGCATGCAGTTGGCATGTTTTAAGGATTCACAAGACTTCCAAACGAATGATCGCCCTCTCTCCTTCTCTCTTGTCTTCCACAAAAGAAAAAAAATTAAACAATAAAGTATTTCATTCATACTAATGCAGATGGACAAATGTTACACCTCGGCAGGAAAAAAGCTGTATGAGATGAAAAATCATTAGCTTAGACTCTAGTTCTATGCTATATGAGGGGAACTGCACAGATACCATCTAGCCCAAGTCCAAAACCTCCCATACAGACTGAATCTGTGTTCAGGAAGGTTCTGTTGTCTTCTACTCCATTTACTGCATCAGAACAAATAAATCAGGGAGACTGCGATCTAAGAGGTAATTTGTGAAATTTTTCCCCCTTAGAGCCTTAAGAAATTTAAAGGCCTTAACCACTTGGATTTCTTATTCATTTGCTCAAAAGAGAGTGAACAAAAACTGCGAAAAGGACAAGGGGTCCATTAAATGCTTCTATTCAGATACTGTATCAGGTTTCTTTGTAAAATCTACAGCACAGTGTTGATTTTATACAATTAATCTTTTGTGGTTTAATGCATATGACTCAAGAACTTGTCTTGGTCACGACTCACGCTTTAAAAAAATTATTACTTAAACAGTATTAATTTAGAAAAAGTTAATGGGATAAGAGAGTTTTACTTCTCTAAATCCCTTGCACAAATCCTGACTATTGGTTGAAAGAGAATATCAGTACAAAAATTATATTCTGTCAACAGGGAAGTCAGGGGCTACCGTTTGCACAAGCTGCTTGTAACTACTGCTGCTTGTGCATGGGCAAGAAAACTTGTAAGGTAACGAACTTTTACTTCTCTTTCTTGCATTTACATTCATAAACACCCTTATATCACTAGCTTTGCTGAGAGGTTTTGATTAAAATAAAAATTAAAATAATGGAAAGAAACACACATTATTTTTTTCTTTAGTATTGCAGGAACAAATCAAACCATAAGTGCAGTCACCAAAGGGGGAAGTAGTGAGGTGTAACTGAGTTCTGGTCTTTTCTCAGTGAGACACAGAGTAACCACATAATGATAAAATCACACTCCCATAAATTGGTGATAAATGTACAAGCATCATTCAGCTAATAGGCTCAAGAAAGAGACAACAGCTATAGCTTAAAAGGAAGCTGAGTATGAAACATCACACAGGTTAAAATACAGAATCATGATGCAGCCAAGTGTTGGAAAAGATGATGAAAGAGTAAGCATATTTTACTGCCAATTGTGTTTTCCACCAGATCTCTATTCACAGGGAAGAACAGGGAAGAATATCAATATTTGTTCTCAATGCCATATGTTACGTTACACCAGTTCTTTTAAATGCTAAGCTGTTTCTAAGAGGTTCATTTAAACTGGAAAAGTCAATGTTCAGAAATGTGTCCTATGTGCAGAATTCTTGACTGTGTACTAACTAGAATAACACAAACACTGTAGAATATTTTCCATTCCTAATTCACGTTTCTAAATAAAACCACTTTAATGTTGTTTGCATTCTAACATTGCTGTCTTTGAATAGTCTAGCTAAGAATATCACTTTGAAGACAGGCATCTATCAGTTGGAAAGTAATTTTTTGAATGTGAAAATTTTAAACAATGGTATCACAGACCTGATTCAGGTTTACACTTAAGAAAAAGAACTGCAGAAGGCAATGACTGTTCATAAAGCTAAAAAACATAATTCGCATATCCAACACTCTAAACATGTTATAAGCAACCAGTTCACATACATTTGCTAACACAATTCAGGAAATAATCCTGAATTCAAAATTGATTTAGAAAGTCATAAACTTTTTCTGAACATTTCTTTAATTCATTAATTAGTTATTTCAAAGGGAAGAACTAATCATTTGGCTTTAGTGATTTCTGTAAGATGTCTATAAGTTATGGGTAGAGTTTTTCCAAAGTCTTACAGACCTCATTCAGCAACTGGATAAAATACCCTAGGAGTAATTTTTAAACTCTATCCTTTGCTACAGAAAGTAACTTCTTCAGCAGTGTTTTGCAGCATGTAGTAAATTGAATTTAGGTAGAAGGAACCAATACAACATGCTGAAATAAAAAGAAAACCAGAAGCCTTTCTGTTACAATTTTCAAATTTTCTCAGAACAAAATAGTAACGATTTGGTTCAGAGACAGTCATGTTTCATTCCTTACAGAAGCTGAATGGAAGTTGTTGCAAAAATGGCAAATCAAGCCATCCTTTACCACTTTTTCTGTGTAGACACATTTATCCTGTTTGTATTATGTATTCACAACAAACAGCTTGTATATTTCAATGACATAATGTCTTCAAGGGAAGGAGAATGAAGGGCTTTAATAACTACAACTAATAAACTTAGAAGTGAAAAAGACAACTTACCATTATATGTTCAAGTAGAGAATCTATTGCAACTATATTATCAAAATATGTTCTGCAGAGAAAGAGAAGTCAGTAAACATTGGCATTTAGTCAAACACTTCTCAAAAGGGTGTCAGGGGCTCTTGTTTCACTACAGCTTAACATAGAGCCAGAAAAGGTGAGGACAAACCACTGGACCTTGAAACTCACTGACTGGCTTGCTACAGCACAAGGGAATTAAGAAATGGTCCTACCTCTGTTCCCCTAAGCCATTATTCAACAGAATTGAGAATATTCTTTATTATACATAGAATTTTCTCTGTAGAAAAATAAAAGACTACCAAATATTGCCTGTCGTGAACTGAATAGGCTCCTGCTGAGCAACACCAAGAATGCATCAAAATGCTTTGGCACCTCTAACACACTGAAAATTTTAAAAGCAGAAGTAAAAAGGAAAAGAAAAGAAGTAGAGAACAACAAAAAAATCCACTTCTTTCAAAATATCAAAATATCTCATTTTATGCTCTGAGAACTGAATAAAAGTATGTATTGCAGCTAAATCCACATATTACCTAATCCTTAACACTAGTTAAAAGGTAACTATTTAAGAAACTCTTACTGAGTCTTCTCTATCAACACCAGCTGAAGTTGAAGAAAGGGAATGATCTTGTAACTTAAAAAATAAAAAAGAATAAAAAGAATTCCAGCTTCACAGCAAAGTGGTAACTGTTCAAGGACAGTCAAGAACATTGAAAGATAAAGGTCAAATTTAGTAGTAAAAGAAGACTTAATCTTCTACATGCCAAGTATTAATAACCCTTGGATTACAATGTTCCCAGCAGACAAAAGGCATTGTCCTATGGCCTTGAATATATACATAGCTCAGTTCTGTTTGGGTCTAGTGGAAAGGAGATACATAATACACTGGTCTTATATCATCAGGGACATGAAGAGGTGGAGCACTGCATACTCTGCCCTTTCTAAAATGTTACAGAACATGTCCTGGTGACATTGTACACTAACAATTTCCTCACTGAAAAAGAAATTCTCCTTCCATTTTAAAAGCTACAGACCACTTCCAAGAGGGAACTAATTATTTTCTTGCTGATACAAGTCTTTGCCTACATAAAGTCCATAAAGATATTATTAAATGATATCCCAGTTTTGTGCCTTAAAGCACAGACTTTCTTTTTTTGTTGAAACTAAAAAACTCAAGCAACTGATAATGCTGCATGAGAATTATTTTTTATAGAAAGGCATAATAAATATCTGCAGTATTTATTGTCATTTTTATCTTAAAAATGTAAAACAATTACAAAGTTCTTTAAAACAATCTCAGTGATATGCCAGTCCATAAATCTGGGTAGATTAATATAGTTTTTTGGTAAACTAGTTCAGTATGGATGTTAGCAACATAAAAGCACTCTGGAAAGGAATATAATGGTGCAAGACTTGGTAAGAGTGCCCTTTGGGAGGCATGCTCTGAATTATGCTGAAATTAAAAAAAGGCCATCCTGAGGAAAAAAGCTCGGAAAAACATCTGGCTACAACCAGCTTGCCCTTCTTGCAAGGGGCAAACTCCTCCCTGTGGTTTAGTACTCTCCCTTCCAGCTGGGTCAGCTTGGCTGCCTACATTCCTGAGCAATGGCATAGGAATCTTGGACATCCTCTAATCTCATCAGCTGGAGAATTGTTCATCAAGACACACAGAAGTGTTTGCAGCAAAAATCCAAGACATCTCATTTTTCCACAGTATTATCACTACTTTGTGATGCAGTTTGAAATTCTTCTACCAGCTAGTTTCATAAAGCATTGTTAAGCACTCCAGACTGACTTACCAGAAGTACAGCTCTGGCTTATCTTTTAATTTATTGGTTATCTTTGCTATTTAAAGGTCCTAATAGCAGTGACAAGAGATGAATGAAGAGCAGATGACCTAAGACACTAAATTGATTTTCTAAGTGTAAGCTCAAGCTTTCACACATTTTCTGTGCTTTCAAATTAATCTTGCCTTATAGTGACAAGAAATTAAAAGCAAACATATTACATGCAGTAAAAGTCTTTGAAAATTAAAACAAAGCCTTCAGAAAATGTACAGGAAGAGCAACCATATGGCAGCCCTGATTTTTCAAGGATTTAACTCTTAAATCCATATATTTATGAATACATGCGTTCATGTCCAAAAATTTTTTGGGAGAACAGGGGAAGCTGAAGCACACTAAATAACTTGCTGTAAAGTCCTTTCAAGCCTTCTAAAATTGCCATGAGACATCAAGCCTGTCACTTCTCAAAAGATGGCCACATTTAACTCTGACAGAAGAGATGGGAAAAGAGCAGAAAACCCCTGCAAAAGGCCACAAGAATACACAAACTCTGTAACGTATCAATGAATGTCACATTTTCATCTGCACCACCACCACAAGAAAAAATTATGAAAGGTATACCTCACTGCCACACATACCACCTTGTTCTTGCCCACATTCTGAAGTGTGCCTTTGTGTCTGCTTCTGAGCTACAGTGGGTAGCTTCCACTACTGCTATTGAGTGAACACAGGTAGATTGGAAGAGCTAGAAAAGCTCATCAAAAACTCATGATGCAAAACAAACTTACTTCGATACATCAAGCAAGAAGTCATTCAGTTCAGTCTGCTTGGCAAGGCCCCGGCACACCTGGAAGCACAGATCATAAAACCATTTGCTCCATAACACTGATGTCAGAGGGAAACTGAAGTTCCTTCCCTTTGATTTGTATGAAAATTTAATTTAATTTGTATTAAAAAATACCAGTACTTGTGTGTGTGTACACACACATATATATATATCCACTTATATGCTACAGCACTGTATAAAATTAAAGCTGAATTTGTGTGCTGGGTTTCAATCTTAGATATCTAGCCGCCGAGTTAAAACTGTGAAACACAAGTAAAATCTCTCCTAAGACTCACTGAAAACTGTTGGTTTTTACACTTGTTCATGCTGTCTCAAAGGCTGTCACTGACTGATTATGGAATGAACATTTCCTTATCCAGACCCTCAGATCTTCTGAGAATGTCAAATATTTTGTTTCCCTTCTCCCTTACCACATTTTTACCATTTCTTTTCCAGGCTGCAAAGTAGCATATAGACACAACTGTAGACTGACATCAGGCAAGTTTAACTAAGCTAAGCAACAGATGATATATGCTCAACTTAGGGAGAAATCAGCATGAATATGAATACAAAAAAAGAGTATGCATACTTCTTTTTAGAAGCAAAACGTTAGCTGAAGCAAAGCTTTCAACTGTATCTTTACTTCATCTATTTGCATAGTCTGTATCTGAAGCACAACTGTACATCTGTATATTACTAGAGCAAGCAGTGAGGCCAAAAGTAAAACAAACCTCTACTGCTTGTACGTTTTACACTCACTTGGGACTAGCAATATCTTTCATCTGTGCAATGCAGATACAAAATGCCACCTCAAAACTCTGGCATTCTTCTCATGCAAAAAAGCTTGAGAAGAAGGAAGAGAAATAAAAATGATCAATGGACAATCTCGAACTTAACTTTCCCTGTTGTGTTTTGTTAGATGTGAAAGACTTCTTAGTAAAGGAAGGTGAAGCTTCAACTGCATGCAATTGCAATTCTACTAGTATACAACAGTCTCTGCTAGCTAAATCTGCCTAGATATGAATGACCACCCCAAAATCACTGACTTCCAGCACTGAGACAGAAAAGACTAGAGCCTGGAAGAGAAAAGCAGGAAACTTTTTGCATGTCTTCTGACAAGTCTATGAAAGACACCTCAAAAAAAAGAATGTCATGAATTTCCTCCTGGGAGTTGACAGAAGAATCTATTTTAGCATCTTCCCTGAGTTGAGAGAATATGTTTAGTTTCAGTGTTACCATCTTCTGCTAGATGAAGTAACGAAACCTATTAGCAAAGCTGCTGGGGTTTGCTGGAGCAGCTCAGCACTGTGTGAAGCTCCATTAGGCACCCAGCTAGGGACAGCATGAAGCGTCCTTAGTGGCAGTAGTTACAGGACTATGAAGCAGCTAGCGAGGATGGCTTAAAATAGGCTTTGCTAGAAACAGTTCATGATTTCAAACTGAATACTAAAGCAAGAGGAAAGCAACCAGTTAGCCTACCAGTTGCCATTCCACAAGAAAAAGAAAACAAAACAACCCTGCAAAGCTGTTACGATAAATCTGCTTTAATCATTATTTATCTACTTTGCTCAAATTTCTTTCCTTTCGTACAAATATTGTTTGTTATTTGATCTATGATTACAAGTGAGGAAAATTAGTTCAATGAACACCAAAAATGTTAGCATATTTTTACAGGGTCAAGGAAGGAGCTTTAATCAATGCTTTAGCAATGACCTCCACTTAAATCTGATCACAATCCATGCTCCTACTAAACAAGTTCTAGAAGACAAGTTACACAATGAAAAAATGAAAAACCACTCACACTTACTTGTACTTGATGTATTGCTACTGAAGCCCATGCAAGATTTGCTGTTGCAACCTGCAACAAAAGAGAAGAAACTCTCTCTGAAGAAACTCTGAAAGCTTCACATTAGTGACATGCCTCTTTTCTCTATCTACTTGCTGAGTAAATTGACTGAGCTGTTTTAGACAGGCAGGCAGTAATAATTTAAGGGAAGACAGTTATTTTGCAAAAGTCTCAGTGTACTTGCAAGTATTTCAATTTTAGAGCTTACTAATGGTTTTCAGAAACAGAATAGGACACCCATCAGCTCAGAAATACAACATCAAAACTAACATCCCATAAGCTGAGGGCTTTAAAAATTACACTGTTGAAAGGCATCTGCCATACAAATAAAATATGCCTTAACAGCTTTCTGGAGCTATATCTCTTCAGCAATAGCTACTTCCAGCTGTAAACAGGCACTGTTTCTTTCATTACTGTTTTTGTGGCAGAAGAACCAGACCTGATCCCTCTGCTCAAGTGTTTGAAGTATGACAGTTTCTAGGCAACATTTCAAACAAATGTCATGTAAACTGAAGCTAACTATGATGTGCTACCATGCATAATCTCCTGTCCTTGAAGCACAGGAGCTTTATAGGAACACAGGGAACTGAAGCACAAGAGGTCAGCTTTTGTGTACCCTCCTAAGGTACTTTTTTATTTTATATTTTTAAACAGAACACTTTGCACACATTTCATAAAAATTGCTAATGGCATCCAAAGGCTTTCTGAGACCTGAAAATTAAAAGAATGCTTTAGAACACTCAGAAAGTGACCTTAAAATATTTTTAATTTACTAATAAAATACTTTCATTTAGTAGGCAGTCTTTTCCAAGTAGAACATTAATGAACTTTAGCTACGGAAGCTATTTCACGTAACATAAAACATTCATATTGTCACAAAACAATGCATGTCTGAGACAAATCTGAATTATAGATTGATTAATGTAGTAGGACAATTTTAAAAATTAAATACATTTTGTGTAGGCTGCAGAATTAATGAAGCCTGGTTTTGTATGAATGCCTGTTCTTTGTTCTCCTACCAAGGACAGTGGCACCACCACACTAATATAGTCTTCTACCCTGACCTCTGTCTACCAGTAAAAAAATACAAGGTGTGACAAGCTAACGTGGCATTGTCTACCCAACTAATATACACATGTAAACATCAGATGAATGCTAGGGTACTTAGCTTACTGATAAACAAAATATACACTTGCAAATATTGCTGCAATTTTCTGTCTTTGGGAGAGCTAGTTTAAGTATCTCTTGCCTGAATATCTTCTGTCTTTTTTACACAAATAATTCCTCTTCAGTACAGCTAAACTGCACCATGGTGAATCTCATACCACTGGCAAATCAACACACCTGGCTAGATCTCACTCCATTTTGCCCTAATTGTGTGTCCAGTTTCCCTTCTCTGGGGGATGGCACAGAGAGAAATTCATCAGAGACATCTTAATGGGACATAACAGGGATCCTCACCCTGACATGAGAGCAAAGATGAACTTTGAACACTTTTAGTACAGCAACAGCCTTTGCCACACCTGCTCCATTTCCAAATCCACATGTATTTGGCTAACAGCTCTTAACTTCAGATTGACAAATGGACATGTATGGACAATGCAGCTATACAGGACTTATATGAGCAGAGAATTACGCATGCAGAACAGTCATGGAAAGGGGAAGATGAGAATGAATGGGAATATCTGGATAGGGAAGCATCAGAAGTTAAAAAAAGCAGAAGAGAGCTTTACAAGCGTCACCTAGACTGGCAAGTCATCCAGGTACCAGCACTTCTATACAGTTTCTAAAGACATCTAAGTCAGGAGACAAAGGACAGTGGTCCTGACAACTCACAGAGATGGGACAGACTAGACAGAGACAAAAGCTATCAGCTCCTAAAAGCTAAAGAAAAGCCTGACACAAAAGCACATAGTTGTCAACCGAGAAAGAAACCAGGACACCATAAAGACTCAGCATACAGCATCCCATGTCTTTCTGTTGCAAGGAACTCTGGAGGGTCTACCTGGATACCTGGTACTGGAAATACCACCTAGACAGACACATCTTGGTGCTGGAGAGCGTGTGGCAGTAAAAATATGAATGCAAATATCAAAATCGCTTTTGCTTCACGTTTGATTGAAAGTAAAATCACTTCCCCTCCTGTGAGACCCAGCATTGGGACTTAGTAAACTGTTGCTATAATGTTGCAGCAGTCTGTTTTGCAATAGAGCTCATTCCGTGAGAGGCCACACCAAAAAGGAAACTAAAATAAATTTTAAAATCTTACCATAACGTAAAATAAAGTGGTACTGGAAATTTGAGTCTCAGGATAACTGAGAATTGTCTTTCTTTATATAAAGTGATTTTGAGTTTTGATGCTTGATTAGCACTTAGATTTAATTTACCTGCCCTGTATTAGCTTTTATAATAACTCTGTATTTATAATCAATAAAGAAACCTTGAATCTGTTTATCCACAAAAGAGCACAAGGTAAAATTCTTGATGTGTCCCTGTACTTGTATATTTTACCTTAATATATATATTTTATATATATTTACCTTGTATATTTTACCTCTGACTGAAAATACAAATCACTACCTATTTTCTTAATAAGAACTAAAATCAAGGATGAAAAAGGTATAAGCTCATGAGAAGAGTGAGAGAAGGAAGTTTGGAGTGGAGGGAGGGACAGTGGTGAAGTCCTGACCATCGTGGGGATGTGGGCAAAGGCTGCACATGAGCTCACCTCTTGGTGACTGTGGTGGAAGGCTTCTTTGCCCCAGTGACGGTAAAGCTCCAGGATACCAATCAGGTCACCAATTGCTGTGACAATTGGCAAACACAGAACGGATTGGATACGGGTTCCCGACTCCAGTCCAGTACCTTTGGGAAATCGCTCATCCTAGAAAATGCAAACATAATCTGATAAAATGTAAAATCTGATAAGACGTTAAAAGGAAAGGCATTCAGGAAAACTACAAAATTCATTAAAACTCATCTCTCAGCATAATTTATACACAGTAGTAAGACATCTACTAAAAAAATGTAATTTTAAAGTCTCAGCATTAATTTACATATGCAGATAACCTTATTGATGTAAGGTCAGAATTAGCTGTGATATTACACCCAGCTTTGGATTTGTTTATATAATGCTTTTTTCTCTCTAATCTCACAGGCAGGAAAAAAAGCACTTCATTGCTAATGCCAGTCCAGATTAAATACAAACCCAAACATGCAACACCACCAACCTACCATCCTTCCCTCCAAAAAACCCCAAAGAATTTGTAAACACAAAGTAGACTGCTCAGATATCAGTATCAAAGAGCAGACAACAGTGCTTGTAAGAAAACAAAAACTGAAAGGTGAGTCTAAGGCTTTAGGCTATACAGTTATAATCCTCAACCAACTCTTGAGGAGAAAATGTGCTCCCAAAAAATTACACAAGAGAGCAAGCATCTTCCTTTGCTTATGCATTCTGCATAAACTGGTGCAAAAGATACAGAGACCAATGTTAAAATAATCCTACCAGCTGCTATAAAAGGCCCAAATACATAACTTTCAATCCTCATAGGGAATGTTCAAGGCTTTATAGCTTCACTTCCCCGTGTAGGAAAACTCAGGCAGAGCTAAGAAAGCACCTGGATGTCACAGTTAGTAAGGCAGTCACCGCCCAGTGTGAAGTGTGCAAGACCCACGTGGTTGCACACCAGTCCCTAAGTACCTGATTCCCACCAGATGTTCCCTGCAGTCTGTGTTTAGGCAAGACAGACACCCCTTCAAGGCTGATCAAAATCTCACACTTCTCAAAGAAAACAGCAAGTAATCTCTACCTTAATTACTAAGATGACAATCAATTTGAACAAATGACAGACAAAAGAGTGTGGGAAGCACTTTGAAACACGAGCCTTCTGCTTTCTCTTTTTAGTTCTGTCCTCCCACAAAAAAAGGGCTGGCAAGTCTACCTGCACACACTTCCCTTTCGCTGTTCAGAAGCTCCTAAAAATCACATGAAGGCAAACGATCTCACCAAAATGAATCTTGCTGTTTGGTCAATGAATCACTGATATTAAACCAACAAAAAGGTTCAAAACTCCTCCTCTCTAAGCCCATGATTTTACTAAGAATGTAAAATCAAAACACAGAGCTCTTGTACGATATCATTATATTAATTGGAAATTATCAGTAAGAATTTAAACCCTCAATTTAACTGAAAAAACATAAGAACACGTAGCATCTTATAGTCCAGGGTAAGTAGAAAGCACTGACCTTGTACAGGGAAAGCAGTTTTTGCCTTTTGGTTTTGTGGCTCTATTTAAGTGTACTCACATAAGGCATCTGGGATTTGTTTATACCCAGGTTTGCCCAACTAAAGTCATAAATATTTTTAACAAGTGATTTCAAAAATAGAGACAGAAATGTCCAATTTTGTTCTTTTTTGTTGGCCAAATTATCCAAAAATTGTTATTCTGGTCAGAACTTGAAAACATAGGAAATACTGAAGAGAGAAGAGAATGTAAACTTCCTTGGTGTTCTCATAACCATAAGCGCTCGCACAAAATACAGTTTAAATACCAATTTCATAAAATTGCACAGATGCAACTAGAGGATGAAGTGTTTTAAAAAATTAAAAAGGACAGACATACAGAGCGACAAGAATTATCGGAATATCACCGTAGGAACTTCCGACTCCTGTTACAGAAAAAGGCTTGAATTTTGATATTAGTTACATTAGGGCACTTTTCATGTAGATCTACTGATACTATCAGTATTCTAGTTTTACATTAGAGTATGCAGAGATAAAAATCATGCTTAATAACCAGAATTCTAACTGACATTCTTGTCAGTGTGAGCCCTGTATTAAAATTAAATTAAATTTTCAAATTTGATTGACTATATAAAAGTCTTCTTGTTTGGGGTTAATATTTCAAGACCAAGAAGACCACAAGAGTTTTGATTGGTTGTTTTTCCAACTCCTTTAACTGACAGCTAAAACCAAGTTAAAATAACTGAAATCCAGAGTGAAAAAAAACCCCATACCTTTAAAGCCAGAAATAAATGAAATATTCTGAAATTATTCCATCAGCTAATCCAAACTTAGATTTATTTTCCTGGTACCAAGACAGGTGTATATTCTGTCATTAAACGTTCATCTCATTAAACATTTCAGCATCAAAATATTCATTCTAAGAACATTCTAAGATTCTGCAAGCATCTAATGAAAAACAGAAAACTTTTTACCCCCAGAATATCTTCTACTAATAGCGTTTTTCTGGATCTGGCTACATAAGCAGATACTGTAGTGCCATGTGCAATGGGCCCTGCAGGAATGAGTCGTGGATGTCCTTCTTTAGCTCCTGGTGGTGTAAATACACACAGACTCTAGTTAGAAGGAAAAAAAAGAGAAAGAAAGAAAGAAAGAAAAAGTAATTAGAAAGCATGATTACTCTTACAGTTATTGCACAACCTATGCAGAATATAGAGGAAAACTTGAATAAACTCCATGTAATTCTTCTGAAATCTTAGAAAATCCCACTCTTAAGTCATCCAGGTGACTTCTGGACAACTCCAGTGGAGAACAGTGGATGACTAAAGTCAGTTATTATTTGTATCAGAGCAGGATTGCATTTACTTTGAACACACAATACACAGCATACAAAGACTCACACAAGAAAACATTATCTTGTAAGAAAAACATTTTTTTTTAATCTAGGATGCACTCATTTATTTAAATAGAAAATACTCAAAAAGTAGAGATAATATTTATATTTCTTGTTATATAATACCAGAGATAGATGAAAATGCCACACCACAATATGTTACTAACATTCCTCTTAAGAATAGCCACAGGTTGTGCTGCTGATTAATTTTATTCTCAAAATTTGCTTTCATTAGGGCTGCAGTGAGACAGGAGCTGTTTTCTAGCATGGATTACTACAGATAAAATTTGCATGCGAAAATTCAGCATCTAGGATCAGCTGAAATGAAGTGATGATATGAGGCACATTCTCTCATAATTCTCCTTTCTTTACAAATATGCAGGGTCTGTCATAAAACATTAGTACAATTCCAAAAATCTCTACACTGAAATGTTCAGAAACTAAAGAGATGCAATATAATGCACCATATGAAGGCACTCCTGCAGTGATGAAGATACCTTAGCTGCAATGTATTACCAGCATTTTGGAAGGAGAGAGTTGAAACTTTACACTGAGGGGGGAAAAAATGGTCAATAAATAGTATGAAATTCATAGCCAAAATAAGATTGAAGTCTATCCAAGGAGAATCAGTGGTCCAATCATTAGGATATTTAATAAGCTCAAAAGAAAAACACTCAAGATTCTTAAAAAAAACAATAGCTGAGTATTTTGTTCTTAAGCAGAAAGTCAGTCCCAAAAAAATTCAGCAAGACAAGAAAGTTAGTTTTCCATCCAGTAATTCATTTGCTAATATGTGGTATAGATTAAAATTAAACTGTCTTTAAAATAATAAAAAAATAGAGCTGCTCCAAACTATTTTAGCACTGACAAGTATTTTTTCAGTTGGAAGGAAAGATGTTTCTTCCATGGACTAGCCCTGCTGAATATTCAGATTTTTACTCCATTTTGATGTCTTGCTTTACAGTACAAGCACATGAAGTCATGGAATTTTCTGTTTATTCTTATCCTAAACCTGAACCTTATTCTTCAAACCCATTCATGCTCACAGCTTCTTTGAAGTGTGACCACTAGAAGTAAGATGCACTTGAAAACTCAGAATGTTTATTTCCCATATGAATTACAACAATTTTTTAAATTAAAAAAAATTATTTTTTTAAAAAAAGCAACATCCAAACTATCAAACAAAACCATTAAATCAATACATTGAATCTCTCAGAACAACCCTACTCAATTTACCAGAATAAAAAGCTCCATTTATTCTTACTTGCTTATAATCTAATAAAGATACGCTGAATTTTTAAATGAAAACTTAGTTTCACAGTTGCTTGCATTCGTAAGTTCCAGTTCATGTTTTTACATGCACTTAAATAGAATGAAAAAGAACATTTTACATAAAATAGCCAAGAAAAGCATACCATGATCTTAAAAAAAGAACATTATTCTAATAAAACTGAAGAAATCAGAGATCTTTATTTATTTAGGTCAGTGGTCTGGTATAAAATATTTTTCAAAAAATAAAAAAGGTAGTAAAATATAAAGGGCATAGAAATACTAAAATGCATATCTGTAAAGTCTGATTTGCTATCCTATATGCTTAAGATTTACTACTTTAATAGGAATCCTACTTGTAATAGGAACAGTAATGCTATAATGTGTGCAAAACTAAAAAGGTGGTTTCTGTCACAAAGTACTGCAAAATGTTGAGATGCAACTCAATGCCCCAAGTCTGACTGGTGTAGTCCAAGCAGTGGAATGATCCAAAATCAATAGGACATCGGAGACCAAAGTTGATTTTGCCAAAGATGCCAAATAATAACACTTCTATTAACACCATTCTTCTTATATACTTAAGACATATTTGATTTTTTTTGCCAAGGTAGCAATGCATTACAATTAGCAAAATAACTGTGCTGTTACATTATGTGTATAAAATGTGGTTTTCCCACTCATCTTCTGAGTCATGCCCAGCAGTAAACACAAAACAATGCCCAAATCTTTCTCCTCTCAGAAAGAGCTTCTCAAACCAAGAAAAAAGGGAAGAAAACCAAACAGCCACTTGCACCAGAAAACAAAGAACTCACTTCTCGCACACATACATGTTTTTCTTCAGAAAACACCTTCACTAACTCTTCAATGGCCAAAAACCTGTGTTAACACCATGAAGTTTTGCCTGCAAAGGCTGCTTTCACCAGCACAGTCTTTCCTCTGTCCTTGTCTATCATTTTGTCTGGTAAACCCCTCTGTTGCTAGCATCATGAAGTACTGCTGTGAACAAGTTTCCCTATGCTGGGAAAAGGTTGTGAACATTATTTTACTTCCAGCTGCTCCAAAGAAGCAATCCCATTCAGTTTCTGTGGAAAGTTGCAAACCGTGGCTAAGGGGTCACGGTGATCAAAAAACTCTAACTACCCAATAGGTTCTAAATTTGCCACTATTCCTCCTGACTGTAGAGGTAGAAATGACTGTGCAGAACAATTGATAATCTTATCCTGACCATGCAGCACAATTAAAAAGAAAGGCAATTTTTCTCATAACCATATATAAGCTGAAATTAATCCATAAGTTTCTACCATTCCACACTGACTATGCATACACCTAATAAATTGTGCTATGAGTGTTCATAAATTCTATATTTGATGAATTTAAGTCTGAATGAATTTAAATGTTTATTGCCAATTAATTATGTAGAAATGTCTCAAATACATGCCATCAATGGCAAGGTCAGCCAAACAAAACAAAGTAAACTGTGCTCTGCTCTACTATGGCATGTTACTGAAACAATCTCTAAGGCACCCCACAGACACAGCTTTATGGGAATCTCTAAAATTACCGCTGTCAAAAAACAGGTATTTCACATCACCTATCCAGCTCACATTTATTTTTTTATTTTGCTTAAGAAAATACCTATGAAATTAAATGTACTGCAGTAATGATAAAATTTAGGGCTCATCTACTTTCTTCTAACTATGAATGACTCCAGCATTCTTTTAATTTGCAAGTGTACATTCCAATAATCTTTCACTAGCTCAAAGAGTAACTAGAAGTGTGTCCATACAGACATCAGATATATTGCATACAGCTTCACAAGTACGTGAAGAAATTAATAAATTGGGCTCTTTCAAATTAACTTGCATTTTTTTCAGTTGGTCTGAATATTTTACTTCAAAAAAGATAGCTTGTATTTCTGGTAATGATAATGAACCATGATTAAAAATAAGAAACCAGTGCATCTTCATCCACAAGTTAACCAATATGTAGTCATTAAAAAAGGAAATATGAGAATGTTAGGACCTCTGAAGTACCAAATACTATTCTGATAATAACCTACAATGCAGTAAAAGGAAAAGGTTGGGGAGACATCAGGATGCTTGTGTACTGCTCACAGACACTTTTGCTATTATTATCACTTGCAGGGAGCCTCTTAGTATCAGAAAGGGATAAATACAAATAGCTCTTAACTGATAGTGCAATGTCACTGTCTCTATACAGGCAAAAGTCAAGTAATAAAAGGTAACGAGTGTAGAAAGAGCATTAGGGATCTCTACTGCTGATGAGAGAGAAGGCAACCAAAATGGGAGATTCAGTACCAAAAGGACTAACATTGACTTGGGGAGAGAATCCTTTGGAAGCTTCCAGATTCAGGCATTCTACCACTTGGCAGTCCACAGGACCCTGCAATTCCCAATTTTGATCTGTATACCTTCTTTCCAGACAAAGACAGAACCTCCTTTCCTACATCAGTCTCAACCACTCCATTAACAATAATCTTCCAACAAGTTCCATATGGTGATGAACTTCATTCTTTAGATATAGTAGGCAGAGGAACACTAAAGTTGGAAATCAAGAACTTCCTGTACCTTGTTGAAAACCTAGAGTACATGAGGAGCTTTCTTTGCTTCCACTTGTGACAGGACAGATTGTTCTGGTTGGGCCAAAAATCTTCAAAATTATTCCTCCCCTCCTAGTTTAATCACCTAATTCACTTCGATATAGTCCACTGCCAAAAAAAAACTCCTATTAATTTTGATGGATGTAGCAGTGCTGTTTGGAACCCACTAAAGACCTATCATGAACAGAGAGATCAAGAGGTTCTTAAAAAAATAAACTGAAGCAAAAGAGAAAGTCCAAAATAAATTAAGACCTTAAAAAAATTTTTAAATACTGGTGAACATAGACAAATGCTGCAAAATTCACTGTTTCATCTTAGTGGCCTTAAGCTATATAGTTGGACTCAATGATTCCAGAGTTTTTTTCCAACTTAAAAGATTCTATGATTCTATGACCCATGTTTCTTAGGCACTCTAGGTATAGGCAACATATTGTAGTCTCTAATATATTTTTAAAATACTAATGTATTAACAAGTCTGCCAGTCTTCAGGAATTCAGAATGATGTACAGTAACTGTTTCTTAAGGGATATAAAGATGACAGCATCCTCAATTCACAGATAAACCCACCAACTTGGCTTTCAGACACATAACAAGATCAGTATATACTCAATAAACCATTATATCATGTTTTTTGATGCTCTTTCCTTGGTACTATGCACTCAGTCCAGTAAAATTATTAAGTAATTTCTCTTGAATCTCTTACTGTGGCTGAAAAAGCCTTCTTCACTCCTCATTTCTAACAGTTAAGAGCATGAAGAATTACTCAAGTTCATCTTGCCATGCTGGTGTAACTTTGTCCCATTGTTGGTTTTTCTAGTGAAAATCTAATGCTTGACAGAGACAGCAGATTAAAATCCCAATAAAAGAAAACATGAGTAGTAGCAACAAGTTTCATAACACAATAGCATCCGCAGCTCTTGACAGATATTGTTACAGCACTAAGAAAGTACCTGCAGTTTTCAATTATTTCAATCTTTGGGTCTTCTGATGAAAAGGACAACCACAGGTATAACTGGTGCTATTTTTCTAGTCACTGTTGGTATGCAATTTGTTGGAATCCAGCACAACACCAAATCCTATCTCACAAAAACTAGAAACCATTCAACCAACTACATAAAGCTTGCCAGGATTAGATTTAAACTGCATACATGTATTCATCATCATTTCACAAACTGTTATTTCCTTTTTCATATAACTACTAATGATTTACCAAAATATGAGTATTGGTCTAATACCGATACACAACTGTGACGGACAAAAGACTCTCTAACAATTTAAAGTTAGCAAGTGTATGTTTATTCAGCACTGGGCAGCAGCGTGAGGCCATCCTCTAACACGCACTGCAAAATCACAGGTGATCACAGAGTCTGTTTATTGACAAAAGCTTCAAACAGATACATATTCATAATCACAGCCCCTCCCATTCACCGCTTCCTATGGTAATTAGCTTGAATAGCTATTAAGCATCCATGATTGGCTTCCTAAATTAAGTCTGGGGTCGTTTTTGTGGGGAGGGGTCTTAGAGGGAAGAAGTAAGGCGAGTCTTCCTCGCCCTAAACTTTCGACCTTTTCTATCAATGACAATATAAATGATTTCTGGGGGTAATCCAAGTTTTTCAAAGAATGGGTTTCTGGTTGCATTGTCTATGTTCCTTTGAGTCTGCTTACTAGTTTCGTCTTTTCCCATTATAAGCACAGCTGAGCAAACATAAGATGACAGACAATCAATTACTTAAGTTTCAGATAACTATCTCAAGCCCAATTTTCCTTCTAACTTTTAATTATTTTCAGCAAAGCCTATCTACCCATTTGCTTCTTAATTAATTCTAGTAAATAACTAACTTTTAAAGAAAATCCTAAATTTTATGATTAGTGTTTCACTAAACTAAGCCAATGACAATCATAAACCAATTTTTCTAGGATTTCCTTGCAAAAAAGTGGTCTGGATAAAAACCAGGTTTAATGATTAAAATGAAGGTTGAGGTACACATGTGACAAGCATTCCCCTAACAATTGTGGTGGTACGGGTGACTGGATCTTGATGTAGTTTCTTGCACAGCACAATCTGCTGATAAAACTGGTCCTGAAAATGCTTCATGGGAAATCATTTAATATTCAACTGACATTAAATGAAAGCCTTCATACTGAAGTACTGCTATGTGATTTGATGCTTGGGGGAAAGAAAAAATTAAAGAGAAAATGGAAATTGATCAAGCTGATATTAAGTGAGTTTAATGGCTTCTGCTGCTCACATCTGTTTCTGTTCAGTAACAGCAATAGATTTTTATTCTTGGTAAAGGACAACTTAAATGTAAGACCACACAACCAAATGATAAAATTATCTGCAGATATTTACAAAGGCTGTGCCCTAAGGCCTGTATTTTTAGCAAGAATAAAACTCATTATAATAGGCAAAGATGACCAAGAAAAACAAACTAGCATAATTAATTTGGAAATTATTCACAGCCAAACTCGTTGGATTTGTTATCTGGCTTAGCTGAAGTAGTAGCCCAGTACTACCATGCTAAGAGCTCTAGGCAATTATGTCCTGGGTTTAAACACAAGTGCAGCAGACTGACTGTATGAAGCACACAGGGATAAAAGAAGAAAAAACACCAGCAACTACCACCATTGTTTCTAATATCTTGTTTCCTTTGCAATACACCGTAGTGTACCAGACAGGAGATTTCAATTTTAAGCCACATAGCGTGCACAAATATTGAATACTTGTGAAATGAGGATGATGCACTTACACTAACTGTAGAACAAACTTTTAAACACTGGTGAACATAGACAAATGTTGCAAAAGTCACTGTTCCATCTTAGTGATGTTAAGCTATATAGTTGGGCTCAATGATCTCAGAGTTTTTTCCAACTTAAAAGATTTTATGATTCTATTCCAGCAGTTGGGGTGTTTTTGGTTTTGGCGAGGGGGTTACGTGTTCACCCTTCTCAATAGTATCAATTTTTAACTGCACTTAACTCCTGGAAACTTTCCAGTTGATTTACACAAGAAAAACACCATGAGAGTTACAGCAGTTCATTGACACAGAAAACTCTCTACCATCCCTTCCATTTTTGAGGCATGGTCAGCTAAACATTTTTTGAAAGACATTTGGCTGAACAGGTCCCAAACACTCCTCCAGGGACGAGGATTCCTGAGCATGCACAAGCAACAGACTGTCATGCCTCATTACAGCCACGACTGGGGAAGCTTTCCCAATGCCAAGTCAAGCACACTGCTGCTTGCCCTACACGCCATAGGTATTGGAGGTGATTCTCTTCCTCTCTGCCTGATCCAGGCATATCTTCACCCCTCAACTTTCTTTTCTTTAGACTAAGCAAAACCACTTCTTTTCTTTCCTGACCATTCTCTCTGCTCTCTCCTGAACTCACTTCAGCTCCTCCAGTTCTATTCTTTCTTAAAGTGCAGTGTTTAAATGAGTCGTTATTCCATCTGTGGCTTTAGCAGTGGAGAGAGAAATAGGAAAAATACTCTACACCACTCTGGCTAGAGTTCTTTTTGTGCTACAATACATAAGTGTATTTTTTTGATATAGCAATGATTATTGAAGACTCATTTTTACCTTAAAATTCACTAAAAATTTTAGAATCTTTCTCAGAGTCATCAACTGCCCTACACAGTGAGAGGCAATATATGGAAAGCTGAGCACTCTTCCTAGCTGAATCATTGTCTGGTTTCTTCTGATCATTTTCCAAAGCCCATTTTGAAGTCTAATCTGTTCCTACAAACAGTCCCATATTCTGCAGTCCCATATTCTTTGTTCACCTGTCATTAATGAATATATTAAGCAAAACCAGATACCTGGATAAATCTTTGCAAATTTATGCAAAACAATCTCCTATTCTGATAGAGGAAACACAAACAACTGGGATCTCTCTAATTTTCTAGCAATTTCTGTATTCTACCTGTAGTATATATTTACGTATGGACACGCTAGGGAATGGAAGACTGAAGAGCAGTGCTGAGGAAAGAACCTGGGGGTCCAGGTCAATGGAAAGCTGAACACAAGTCAGCAGTGCCCTGGCAGCCAGGAGGGACACCCTTGTCCTGAGGGCCATCAGGCACAGCATCACAGCTGGGCAAGGGAGGGGATTGTCCTGTTCTGCTCTGAGCTGGGGCACAGCTTCATCTCGAGTGCTGGGGGTAGCTTTGGGTGACACAATATAAAAGAGATTTAAAGCTGTAAGTGGGAATCCAAAGGAGGACCACAAGGATGATGAAGGGCCTTGAGGGGAAGCCATATGATAAACAGCTGAGGTCACTTGGTCTGTTCAGCCTGAAAGAGACTGAGGGGAGCCCTCACTGCAGTTACAGCTTCCTCATGAGGTGAAGAGGAGGGGCAGTCACTGATCTCTGCTCTGTGCTGACCAGTGACAGGACCTGAGGGAATGGCCTGAAGCTGTGTAAGAGCAGGTTTAAGCTGGATATTAGGAAAAGGTTCTTTATCCAGAGGATGATTGGACACTGGAACAGCTCCCCACTGAAGTGGTCACAGCATCAGCCTGACAGAGCTCAAGAAGTGTTTGGACAATGCTCAGAGGCACAGGGCAATTCTTGGGCTATCCTGTGCAGGCCAGGAACTGGACTTCAATGATCCTGATGGGTCCCTTAAAACTCAGGATATTTTATGATACTATACTCATCATGAACATATTCCTCAAGTCCATTTACCTGAATAGTAAATTAAACAAGACCAAAATTTCCCTAAAATACATTTTGACACTTATTTCTTTCATCTTGATAATTTATTGACTCAAATATAAACTCAAACACTGTAACTAAACAAGAGCTTTTGCTCTCTGTTGAGTATCACTATTCACTGTCAAATAAGAAAGCAACAGATTTCTTCCACTTGACATATAAAAAAACCAACATGGTCTTAGAATTGATTCACGGATAAAAATCCAAGTTTCCTGAATTGACTTGCAACTAGAAGGATTTCACCTGGAAACATGTTTAAAAGACTCAAATTTCAGAGAAGATGTCTATGCATTCAAAAACTGGAGACAATTAGCAAGCAGTACATATTTTTTTCCTGGGTTCTTAAAAATTCAAATCACTCACCTCACAAACTCACTAGGTGGCACTGCATACACATCAAGCTGCAACAACTTTTGCATGACCAGAAATTCAAGAACGGCTTAATAAAATATACCCTAAATCACAGAGTATGTGCACATATTTGTGGCCTCACATAATTATTTCTTACAATAAAGCTATTGGAAACTTCTGTCTGAAGCAAGGATTATGTGTTTGTCAACACAATTTGCAGTCTCAGGAGCTAAGTAACACAAGACCAAGTAAAAGCTTCTTTAACTGTATGCCTGTAAATTCGAAGTCATACATCTTTACGTAGGAATCACGGTGTAATCATGAGGCAAATTACTCATACAAGTAAGAGCTATAAACAAGAACTATCTAAGGAATTGATTAATGAAGTAATACATTAGGAACTCTGTAACTGTGATAAGTATTTTAGAAATACTGCCTTGTAAAGATGTCAGCTTATGGGCTTAAATCCATGCCCAGCTAGCATGATACTTAGGCAATTGATTTATACACATAGTATCCAATACGAGGATTTTAGTAAATCCTTTAGGTCAAGTTTGAAGATGATACTTAATTAAGGTCATAACAGGAGAATTATTAACTGTATATTCATCCCCATAAGAAATGAAAATTGAAATAAAGTCAAGTCCTTTGATGGAGAGTTGTGAAACATTCCTGTTTGGTTTAGAAGGGTTTCTGCTCTCCAGTATATAGTGTTTGTAAAATGGCTGCTATGTACCTTAAGAAAAAATAACTTTATTTGATAACTATGTTAACCCAGGGACAAAGATAATCCCTTAGATATGAAGAAAGTTCAAAAACCAGAGGCAGTGTGCACACAGGTCTGTTCAGCTCATGACACTGATAAGGAAGGTCTATCATTTTTAGCACGAGTATTTTGCAGTTCATTCTACCATATACACACAGCATAGGCAGGATCAGATTTGATACACTGGGCAGCTTCATGAGGAAGGAAGGAGCTGGGCATGCAAGGGGTGCTCACCTGCTAGAGGGCAATCACTTGCAAAGCAGAATCACCATCAGAGCACTCTCAGTAAGGACTGCACTGAGTGGTAGTGCTTCCAAGCAATCTGAACACCCAGAAAGATACTAAAACAACCAAACTGTCCACACAGGCACCATTCTGGCACCAAATCTGAGTAATACTCGCATAAAGAAATGCACTGGAATCTGCAATTGATGTGGCATCTTCTATTTCAAGCAAATTCACTCAAGTAAATATCCTGAAGGCATTCAACCTCAACTGTCTCTACCAGAAGTTACTTAGTCCTTATACTGCTTTCCAGCTCTAATAAAGCATGTTAACTTCAATTGAGAGAAAGAAAATAAGACCATAAAGAAACTTTTTATATGGACAGATATTTTTACAAACTTGCTTTTGTGCCATTAAACTCTCCAAAGGAATTTCTTCTAAAGCAATGTCCTCTTTTAAAGTCCAGTGCATCATCTATGTTTTGGAAAAAGAAGGGACTGGCTAATCTAGAGCTTTTTCTCAAATTAGATGATTTTTCTTTCAGTTCTAATATAATTTTCATGTAAGGAAAATTCTGCCTATATTAAATATGGCACCAATGAATGATTTACTCTGCACTCTAAGTAATCTATGAAAAAAGCAATTTGCAATGATACGGCGATTTTCTCAATATTAAGAAATAATAGCACAAAGTATGTAGTAATCATTTACTGGTTTTCATTTTGCAAAAATTAAGCATTTTTGTAAAAGGAAATTATCTTATATCCTAATTAGAAACTCACTATGTAATCCAGGCCAAAGGTAGTTAAGGCTACCTCATATTGCAAAAATGTTCCTTTGATGAGATTAACACAAGTCAAAATTCTCAAATCTGGATTAATTTAAACAAGCAAAAGTATACCAATACACATTTAAAGCAGGAACTGAAATGAAGTAGAGTTAATTCTTGTGCTTCAGGTTTGGTTATAACTTCCCTTACAGAATATAGACAGAACACACATCACTAATTATTAGAAAATAATTTGAAAGTAGTTATCTACTTGTTAACAGGATTCCTCCATTCTTACACACTTCCCTCCCAAAACTTAATTCTCAAAAAGATGTACGCATACACTCTCCTAGCTGGATAACAAGCAGATATTTTCCAAGCTAATGAACAAAAAGTCCAATGGTAAATTGGAGGGGGTAGGGGAAGGGTTTTGCCAAATTCGCAAATCACAAATCTAGCACCAAATTATGAAGCCACCAAAAAGCAAATACTATTCTTGAACACATAGCCATAGATCATCAGCAAATACTTAGTCCAGGCTAATCAAAGGGTTCTAATTTTTTTTTTAGTTTCAGCTTAAAGAATTAGCTCATTCCTGCTTTTGCTATGCAGAATCTTTTTGTTCCCATTATAAAGACATTTAATAAAAATAAATAAAACCACATTGCCAGTGTTTGCTGGGCAATGGCTAATCTCACTTGGATACATCCTCTAAATTAAATATTCAAGAGACAAGAGCTATCCAAATTAATTTCCAATGACAATTTCTTGTAAGAAGTAGGCTAATGCATTACCATTTAGTTACAAGACTACAAACATGAGTTTGGCCCAAAGCCCACTAAAGTGAATGGAAAATCTCACACTAACTTCAAAGGACTTGGGATCAGTCCCTATAATAACTACATGAAGAACATTCCATTTTGGGTGATGCAGCTACATAGCAGTGGTTAATAAAGTCAATGTGTGTTTTTAGTGGTTGGAGCTTTTTTCAGGAAAGAGCTATACTGGAATACTGGGAAGTAAACAGATTCATCTACCTAACATGTTTTATTAAAAAAAAAAAAAAATTAGAAAAAAAACACCCAAAAAAAACCCCCAACACATCAACAAAACAGAAGGTCATATACTACCCAGGCCCTCAGGGTATCAGAAGGCTGTGAGTAATCCCATATTATGCCACACTAATCTAATAGGAAAAACCTCACCATAGAAAGAATTCTCCTTGTCTCAAGCCCTAAAGTTAATTTTACTGTAATCTTTTACAAAGCATTTAGAGATGAGCATGCTCAGCTGGCAGGCACTCTCTGCCACCAAAGCTGGCCAGCATTGTGCATTTGGGATGGAGGCTGAACTTCCTGCGAGTTCCTGCCGCCGGCAGCAGGAGGGAGCTTTGCAGTGACTGTTTGCATCACTCCCTACCCATGACAATGAATGCTGTCATCTACTAATGAGAACCAAAGATTGCATTCATAAAGGATGAACAACATGTTTCTTCAACTACACCTCTTGGTCAAAGAGTTATTTAAAAATGTATGTTATTTATATGCTTAACAGAAGTCATTGAGAAAAAACAGTTTTTGAATAATAAAGTGGGTTCTCTTTATTATATGAAACAATCATATCACAAAAAATGCAAAACCTCATTTCCATTTCTTATAGGAAATTTCAGTATGGGCCGCCTTCTACATCAACTTACTTGCAGGTTTGTACATCTTCAGTTCTGTTTCCACTACTTCAAAAATGCAATTTTTACTGTTTTGTCTGAATTCAGATATTGCACAAAGAGCAAAGGAAATTGGCTAATGGACTATACAAGAATAAGCTATTAAAACTAGCTGTGTAAAGCAAGAAAAAAAACAATGAGACAAAATATTTTCCTCTCTAGTCACTGCTTGTTTCTTGAACCAATGAAAGACACAATTTCTGACAAATTGTGATTTTTAATTTGAGGGAACTGACTGAAGTACTAAACTACATTTCCTTCTTGATAGCCATTTGAAATAACTACAAAGTCTAGAATCATTCTAACTGAAATAAAACTAGACAGAAAAAAATGTAAGGTATTCAAATAACAAAGGAACAAATACTGGACTCACTTTATTTGAATTATTACATCAGAAACTAATTGAATTAATAAATTTTAAATATATAATTTATTTTATGCCAAATAGAATCTACATCTGACATTTACATTACCTCACTATCAAGTTGCAGCTGACAATTAACATTATAAAAAAAAAAAAAAAAAATCAGGGAGTTAACTAGATGCAAAGAAAAGGCTATGCAGACAATAAATCCAAGTTAGGTTTTCTGCTTCTTAAAGACAATTAATAATAGGGCTAAATCACAAGTTAAGCTTCCAGTGTCAGAGAAACAGTAGCATTATTGCCAAATCTTAAAAAAAAAACAAAACACAAAAATACCGAGGATCTAAAAGCAGAGAATATTTTTTCATTGTCACCATTATTATATTAAAAAACATACTTGTGAATGTACAGAAAAGCAGCATTTTAATCCAGTATACTTACATTATTGCATTCTCCCAGGAAATACAGTGCAAATCCATCAGCTTTTGTAGCTGCCAAAGCAATAACAAAAGAAATAATTGTATTCACAGGGATAAATTGAACTTATACAACATCTCTGAGGTGAAACCACGGATTCAATTCCACTTAGGACAAACATCCACTATTCCAAAGGCTAAGATCTTTTGCTGTGTTCCCTAAAGCTTCCAAGAGTCTACAAAGTTAGAGGTACCACAGAGTTCTTGCTTTCCTCATTGGAATTTGCTCCATTCTAAAAGATAATTAGAAACAACTTCTTTATACATCTATACTCCAAGGCCTAATGTCTGTAAACGCAAATTGATTCATACAATAGAAGTAACAAAAAGAAGTGTATTTACAATAACATCCATCAGATACCACTACAATTCCTATGAGCAAAATAAATGCCAATTGTAAATGTTAAGCTATATTTGTCCTTTCCTTAAGAGAGAAAATCATGAGAAAATGAGGAGTTACAAATACTTCTACAAAAATGTGTTTCCAAACAAACTTTCTATTTTCTGCACCTAGCCCATATTAAAAATACTGACACTCACCAGAAAGTTTATACTTTTTTAGATTTCTGCCAGATTCAGATTGTGGTATGAAACAGGGTAAAATCAAGTTCCTTAAACTCCCAAAAGTTTAGAGTCAAGCAACCATCATAACTTACCCTCAAAATTAGAACAGAATATAGTAGAAAATGTTTTTCCCCCTGCTTTACACAACAGGTTTGGACCACGTGTCTGTCTTTCCAAAAGTTAATAAACAATCTAGCCAGTAAAAAGACATATCTGGTACCTATTGTTTTATGAATGAACTCAAGAATCCTTTAAGTACATTTCAAGGGAAAAGTTTTTACTTATGTGCAATCAAATAGAATGGCTTTCCTAATTTCTTTGACAACAGGAAAAAAGTTCCACTGTATAGTTACTTGCTTGTTGTCAACTGCACAGCACTGGTAAGAGTTGAGGGCACAGTAATTTGCATTCAGATTTTAAATCCTTCAGCTGTAGTAGCTAAGTATATTGACCTACAAGGCAAATGCGTATTGTAAAGGAAATAATATACAAAAAATTCTCCCGTCTGCATTACAAAAGAAAGAAAATGTAATTGTAAAACATATGCACTCTATTGTCAAGTCTCACTTGCTGTGTATTAACAAATTTGATTTGCTGAAAGTTGGACATCAATATCCAAATAACAGCTTAAGCAAAATCAGCAGAGAAAAGGATAGTTTAAAACAGCATATATATAAACTAGAACTATTACTCATCATTAAAAAATGATGAAGTAGCTGGGACAGTAAAACCTTTTTAAAGAGCTGACAAATCTACTGTGACACTTCCTATTGAAGCCTGAGTACATCCACTCTGGCTAAAAAGAAGCCAAATTATACTTATATTGCTATTGAGTGTTTTGTTTGTTTTTTATTTTTAATTTTTGATCATATGTAGTATTCTCTTACCACAAAAGGTACTTACATCAGATAGAAAAAATTAGTCAAACAACCAAGTTTGATTTCTGATCACACAAAAGATATGCCTTCTTCCAGTGACATTTCAATTGTTTCAAAATGCATTTAAGTATGCAGTGATGTTACTGATAGCTTTTTTTTTTTAATTTATTTTCACTACTGAAATTGCAACACCATCACAACCAGAATAGTTGATTCTTTGGTTCATTTAACATGAGACTCTAATATTACAATTGGATATGCAGCTCTCTCCAAAGATGAAATTCACTTAAGTGCAGCTAGGGATTCACTGAGGGACAGAAGGTGAAGTTCACACTGAGAGAACATCCAATGGAACACTGTTATCCCTCAATATCTGTCTTTATTAATTAAACCATCTAAGAAATGTGCTGTGCACTGATGCTGAGTAACAGCTCAGAGAGACATCTGATTCTCCTTCTTACCTATTTTAATGATGCTGCTCAGTTCATACAGAAGCAGTTGGTTATCTCCTCCTGTATCCAGGCGCTGCTCTATGTAGCTGTTTAATTCGTACACTACGCCTTGCATATTCGTATCCTGGTACTATGGAAGCAAAGATGAGAAGAACATTTTAGAATAACTGAGATACATTTTGCAGGTGTTAAACATACAAATCCTTTAAAAATAATACATTAAGATTTCAATACTGAGCCAAGCAGAACTTCAGCTGTCTGAAGAAAAAGGTCACTGCTAAGTAAGAGGCACAGCACTCCACTCTCTGTTCATTAGACATTTGTTCAAAGCACATTGAGAACATCACTGACAATTAATCATCACCTAAACTGAGTCAGGGTCATGAACAACATCTAAAGAAAATGAGAGAGATGACAATTATCAAGTAAGTAGACTCCAACTCCTTCATTTTAAGCTCCTAGTCCACCAGGAAAGGAAGCAAGCAACTGCATTAGCTAGTCCGCCTCAGATTCATGTGCCAAATGACAGAACTTTGCCAAGCACCAGAGCTTTCAGGTGGTGGTAGTTCAGGAAGGTCAGCCTTTCAAACACAGAGGCAATTAACACCAACCAAGTGAAAGACAAAAATCACAAGTCAAAATCATGCCATCCACTGTGGCTTCATCGGCATTTGTTTCAACTGATGATGGCAGACACAAATCAGATCTGTAGGCAGATTACAAATCAGTTTGGATATTTAGATGGGAGCCATGGGGTGCTGATTGCTGGTATGATGGAACAGCATGACATGGTTAAAATCTCACAGGAAAGGAGATGCAGCCTCCCTTCAGGGGCCCAGCTGCGTTTGTTTATCCATTTCCAAAGTTCTGAAAGGGCTGATAAAAACAGCTCTAAATGTGTATGTGTAGCATGACAACATCACGAACAATAATTTCACAGAAAGCAATACTTGGCACTAAGTGAAGATTCATTACCCTGCCCAAAACTGGTAATGTGGTAACTGAAGAAAGTAATATGGTCAATTACTTACTGAACTCCGTGATGCAGTAAATTACATTGCTTAAACTAAAAATTAAGCTGGTGATATTTAGACAAATTAACGTTGCTTGAAAGACTAAGGCTTAATCTTCTGCGCATTCATACTTCAGAGCCAAGTTTAATATAGATCAGAATAATAGAAACTACTATGAAAAATACCATAAATGCTCAGAGTATCATAGTCTAGCCCACTATCACTCCAATGTTTTTGTGCATTTATGTAACTGCTCAATACCATTCTAAATCTTCTGTCTGTAAATGTGAGTAAACCTCTACATGTGACACTTACTGATGGATTAAGCACATAACTTACACAATATATTTCATTATATGACTTTTATTCCCCCTCTTATTTTCATGCATACAACACACTGTGTCATGAATGCAGAGCATGTAAAGATATGTATATAGGACACATTTTGATGCTTCATCTCAAAAAAAAAAAGCAAAAAGAAAAAGCTCCACAAACGAAAAAATGCAACATGCTTGCTGGATAATATCAACTCCCAGTTTCTTTAAATTCAGCAGATCTTAATCTTGACTTTAAAATAGCTCCTGAGAATATACAATCTTTGCCATGACCTCTTCTTCATCTATTAATCTACTGCTCCACATGGACATATTAGAACATTTGAGTACTAGGCTGTCCAAATATTCTTAATGTATAACAAACCTGACACTTCATAATTCTTTCTGTAAAATGATGTGATGGTTATGCATTTTGACAGCAATGTAAGGTCACACCGCATAAATGCATAAACTACTGCAGGTCTTGAGTTTACAATACAGCATGCCATCACCAATATTAGCACCATATGGCAGCTGGCAAGCTTCCACTGCCTGCCCTCTGTTGTGTCCCACATTTATTCCTGTGTTAATATTATTCAAAGGGAGAAAACAATAGCATAGTTTCACGCAAGTGGAGCTTTTATACTTACGATCTGTAGCCATAAGTAGCCATAAAGCAGGAAAATGGTGAACAAGAGTACACTATGCAGACGAGCTAACCCCAGTTTGCAAAAGTATGTGTAGCCACATACCCTAAAGCAACAACAGCTAATCAAGCACACATGCACAAAGCCTTTATCATGTGGAAAAATGCCTTCTCAGAACCTGGAAATGAATACACATGTTTTTGCCTGTGACACAGTCAGGATTTAAATCAAATCTTCAAAGGTTAAAGCTAATTCGTTAAGGAAACGCATCATCAAAATGAGCCCATTGGCATAACAGTCATGGCAGAATACCTGCTTTCCCTCTAATCAAGCAGCAGTTCAACATGGACAGTAATTATATAATAGCTCTGTGCCCTTTATCCTCACCTCTGCCACATGTGCTTGCACACGTTTGGTAAGCAGGGCAAAGGATTGCCCGTGCCCACGTCACTGAAGGGATGGCAGCTGCGCAGTGTCGGCCATCCTCACGTGGCACGCATCTGGTACTGACCATCTGTGCACTCACAACTGGCCACATGAACACAGCCTGTCCAGAGTCACTGTTAAGTAATTCCTAGCTCAATCATCAACAAAGATTTACTCCACCATGCTGTGAAATGGTTTTCCTTTTATTACAGCAGAATGAAAGATTATTTTTTTTTTTTACTAGGGTCTAGGCATTTCAGATTGGATAACCACAATAATGTTTGATTGAAAAGCCACAATAGTCTTTGTATTTGTACATGAAGCCATGCATTTAAACACAGAGTAAGTCATCAGGAAACTCTGGTACAAGCACTACCCAACGTGGCTGCTAACAAAGACTTGTGCATATTTGGTGTAAAACTTACTTCAGGAAAGCAACACCTCAAAAAAATTCAACATATGTGGTGGAAAAGGAGAGCTTATTATATATATATATACACACTACTGGATGGAGTAAGTAGAGTTTCTTAATTTGCAATTTAATAATACTCATTAACTTTTTCCTTAATTCATTCTTCCCATTGCTGATTTCCTTCTGTTTAAGATTCAGCATCTACAAATATTTTGGTATACTTACTGCAAAATTCTGAATTTCCGTGACATTACATAAAATAATTAAACTGGACTAAAAACTAGTTGAGCACTATAATACCAGCATCATATTTCTAGTAGCTGTGTATATTTTAAAGCTAGGAAAATGGACTAACAATTAAGAAGGAAAATCATGCTATAAATAGCAATATTACAACTTTTAAATATGAAATAAGGTTGGTTTTACATGATTCATTTAAAGATATTTATTTGGTTCATAGTCTTTAGAATATTGCAGTGCAATAGAGAACAACCATGGGTGGTTGACAGGTGATTTAAGAATTGTTTTGTGACTTAGAACTAAACAAGAAGGCTAGGAACATAAACATTAAAGGAGATACTGAAATACTGTAGAGTGAGAAGAATTTTAAATATTCATTCTAAACAATTAAGACACACGGAGAAACTAATATTCAAGTACAAAACGTAATATCTAAAGTAAAAAAAAAAAAGAAAAAAAAACAGGAAAAAAACCCTCTGAAATTAAGACTATTTCCATGCTTTGATGTTCATAGGGCAGCTGTGCCACAGGCATTTTATGCTTTTCCAGGAAAGAAAAAGCCCCTTTGCTGCAGCAAAAAGCCTTCATCAATAGAGCAGAGGGTCAATAAGTGCTAACATAATCCAGAAGTTCATCTGTTTGCCCTGTAACTTTTTAAAATGTATTATGAAAAGCCATGAGTAAGTTTCTATGTAACACTTACTCCCTGTTACAGAGCTCTTTCTCCAGAGCAACAAATGCCTGGTTCTGCAACAGAACTTGGTCCTCTTTTAGGCCTCAAAGTGTATGACACTATTGCAGACTAGAGTTAGAATAAACAAGCACCCAAATTCCATTTGATGTGGAGAGGGATAACCAAATGTACTCTGGGGATGCAGAAATTCAACGGAGAGGGAGAAAAAAAAAAAACCAAACCAAAAAAACACAACCAAACTTGAATGTCCTAGGGAAACTGTGCCATCCCGGGTTTCTGTTATTTCCTTTGCTGTGGCAGAGGAGAGGGGCAATGCCTGACTCTCAGCACTGTGCAGCCTGCCTGGATGGAGTGTACAAGAGCCTCACTCAGCAGTGCTGAGTGACCTGATGCTATATGCTGGTTGTATCCAGCACCACCAAGTGCACCCAATTGCAGGGCACTCTAGAGGTGTCACAGGGGGCCAACACAGTGGACAGATGGAGGAGCATTTGAAACTGATGACATATTTTTGATCCAAGACTTGTAAGCAGGCCAAAAAAGAAAAAAAAATGCAAAGCACGCAAACGAACATCTCAAACAAAAAAATCCCCACCAAAACCACAAAAACACAAACAAACCACAAAACAACAACAAAAGCAGCATCAAAAAACAAACAATAAACACACTTTGTGAGATCAAAATAACATTCGTAGGAAAGAAAAAAAATTAACTCAGCTGTCCAGGTAGAAAGGAATTCCTGGACCAGGGATAGGATCTGCTGGGGCAAAAAGAGGTTCTTGTACGGAACCTCAATTCTTGAGCAGTGTGAAATCACTAAGCATAGAGGATGCACATAGGCCATGGACATTGTACATAGACCCAGGAGTTTAAAACCCATTCTCTATCTGGTTACATCAGTTAATTTTAGATAACCAGCTTCTTCAAACCACCTAAATTAAACTGTCAACAGCAGCATCAAAACTTGCAGACAATGAATTCAAGTAATTCTATGTAACATTTTACACAAAAGAATGTCCTTAGGCAAGGACTGGATTTCACTCAAGGTTCTTCAGTCATCTTTAAAACTGACAGCTCCTCTCTTCTCTATTAGCACACTACAGAACACAGGCAGCTGCTGAACCCAAAACAACCAAAATCTCCTCATAAACTTCCAGCCAACACAAGTTTTCTTTCCTATAAAACTGTGGTCTTGGAAACAGGAGTCATGAGGGAAAGAATTTAAAGATGAACTAAAAAAAACCCTCCAAATAAAAAAAGAACACTTGTTTGAAGTCTTAATGGTCTCAATTAGCTTAACATTTGATTGAGATGTCAGACCAAAATATTTCACACTAGGTATTTTCATACTTGACCAGAAGTATAAAAAGTCTTAGATACCTAAGTTCTCAATGCCATTGATACTTGCATTATAAAAACGATTTCCCAAAAGCAACACTTCTGGACTTATTAAAAAAAAACTGTTGTCACAAAATGAAGCAAATAAATTAAAATATTTGATGCCTTTTTCTGGAATAGATCAGCTTTCCCTTCTCTTGGGCAGTATCATGAAAAATCCCATATGCACACTTACCATTCTGATTTAAGAGATTTACTCTATATAATTTTCCAGTTGCATTCATAGCTTATCTTCTGGAAAGATAATCAACACTCAATTACTTGTATCTTTTCTAAAGAAACACTATATATCCTTTAAAAAATTTGGCACTATTCCTTTATTTGTCCACACACTAAGTAGTTTTTTAAACTGAAGGATATTCTTCTAGGTTTGCTTTTTTTTTTCTTCCTCACAAAGGAATGCATAACTAGAAAGGAACATATTGGTGAACTAAATCCAATTCCTTGAAGGCAAAGGCAGCCTTGTAAGAGACATTTGGTTAAAAAGTACCTAAAATATTAATTTCATGTGTCACTACACTTTATCACAATGAGTATTCAGACATCTAGTGTAGAAATAAAGAAGGCCAGGCCTGTAACTATCACAATAGTCACTTACTTCTTTAAACGCAAGAAATAATTTTATAGTGATGCTATTGCACTTCTGAAGACCAGTAGGTGTAAAGAAAGAAATGGCTGCAGGGGAAAAATAAAATTTTATAAAAAAGTAAATCTATTTATTTAAGTCAATACTAAAATTTATTCAGGTCATTTTTATGTGTAGTGAGATAGGTTGTGTGCATGTTTGCCATGTACGATTGTGTGTACTGCTACCTTTTCTAGACCTTGTCTCTCACTGGCTGCAATATTTCGCATTGTTTATCTGCACTGATGGCTAGTTCCCATCTTGCATGGAAAGTGGTGTTTGTTATTTTGGGGCATAGATAGCCACAAGTTAACTACATCCTAATAACACTGAAAACACATATAAACTGCATATGTGAAGAAACAAAGATATGAATCTGGACAATCTCCCCCGCCCCAACCTTACAGAAGGCTAATCAAACGGGTTGTTTCAAAGTGGAAATGCTGAGCCAAAGGATGTGAAATCCTTGGACTGAAGAAAGTGGTAAGCAAACTTACAGTGCAGAAATGGCTTTCAGAGGAGCAATGAACTTGGAAAAGAAACTCAAAAAAAAAAAAAAACAGAAGAGGTAAACTGGGCTTGGCTGGAGTAACCAGTTTTCTTTAAACTTGGACACTGGAAACCAAGCAACTATAAAGAGCAGTCTTAGTTGAGGTGATTAATTTGAAAACTTGTACATAGCCCCAGAGAAAACTGCTCCTACATGCATTTGTCTGACGTCTGCTCTTCTTGTTTTGACTGGAGAGGACATGGGTTACAACTTGCATGGTAAATAAAGTTCAGCATTGCAGCACCATATGCAGGTTGTTATGAATTCCTTCTTCCCTCAAATACCTCTATGACAAAAGCAAAGAAGGGAAAATACAAGGTGACGTTTGGCAGCACAGGCCCTATTATGATAAAAACCAGCTCTCACTCTACACAGAAAGGACTCGCTAGTTTTGAAGGCACACATTTCCCAGCCTATGTAGCTGATTGCCAAGGCTCAGAGAGATGGAGAACACCTTTCCTAGAAGAAGCTTCTTGCCCCATAGTCCCCTCTCACTGACATATCCATTCTGACCTTCCCATCAGCTCCTTCCATATTACCAAATAGTAACAATGAAATAAATTGCTTCACAATAGAAAAAATACATCATAAAAAGCAAAGTCTTCACTTATGAGAAAAGAACATTATGATTACATAGAAGTAACCATATAATCTGTTATTAACTGTAAGGCTCATAAAACTTCATGACTATCTCAATTATATCACCTCTCCAGATTATATAATAAAACAGCATAATGAGCTTCAGTTTAACTTGACAAGGCTGGATACTGTTCCTCTTTTAAAAAGCTTTTTATAAAATGACATTCCCTCCTAATACTTGACTTGCAAGCACTCTAAAGACACCATGTACAAAATTAAAAATAAACTTCTTCATTTTCCTACCACTGTTGCTTATCACTACCACAGTATTCACAAGGTTTTCTTTTTAAAGAAATCAGCTTATACAAGCATATTCTCGTGACAATAGGTGCAATGTCATTTGCAACACTTCTAAAGGCTAAATATATATTTATATATATATTTATATTTCTTCTAGTTCCCCCAACTTTTTGATTAATTTGTTCTCAGTTCTGGGACAGCATGAAAACATTTAAATCCCATCTTCAATAAGAAGATACTACAAGGAATGAGCTTGCTTTGCCAATGTGCCATAAAGAGCCCAAACCTTTATTATCAGTTGCACAGCAAAGATACATGCAATTACTACCACTATTTACTGAAAACACACTTGTTAATTCTGTGACTGGCAGTGACATACTGTGCTGGGTGCTGGATGGTGCCAAGGCAACTGACAAAAAGCTGCAAGTCCAAAAAGGGGAAAGGAGAGGATTAAAGTATCATTCCCGTTTCCAAGAATTAAGTACTCTAAATGAGCAAGTCACTTGCTAGGTAATAATTTTCTGGTGTTTATATGGTAAACTTCTGCAAAGTGAATTGCTGTTGGCATTGCCAGACTTTACAAAGCAAAGGTACTTGCCAAAAGGCAGCTTCCCTGGAAGCATTGTTCAAGTAAACATGGAATGGAAAGTTATTAAGCAAAATGAACAGCTAATTTTGCCGTGATCGTATCAGGAACACTGAGTATTTTCATTTAAACTTCAGAATCTGAGGTACAAAAGAGCACACAATGATCACAGGAAACTTAGCAGCACGTAGAACAGAATCCTGGCTATAGTTCATGAAGGAATGGGATTATTTTTGCCAACTGTAAAGAATAACATGTCTCCAAAGCACACTGTTTTCACTAATGTAGTCAGAGAACGACATCTTTAGTCTAGATGTGCATGAATACACATGCACTTAGTGCTCAAACTCACACTGCCCTATTTTTCTTTCTTTTGCAGATTAAACAGCAAAGTAACAAAGTATTCAGCTTAAGTTTTCTTCATCCAAGCAGTTCAATAGTTGGTTTTCTTTCTGAAATCCCTCTGCCCAGAAAACCACTTGTGTAGCTAGGATGGATGGGATCAGCCAACACACATCTGCACAATAAGTAAGCAGAAGAAACTCAGCATTTCCAAGGATGTTCCCAATACTACATCATGCAAAAAAAGAGATTCTGTCCCCAGTTACATATATTTCATAAACACTGGAAACTACTATTCAGAAAAAGTTCACAGGTTCACTGGTCACAGATGCTCATGAGGTATTTTGTAACCAGAGCTGTTCTTATGCCAAATGTAGTCTACAAGAATCAGGAAATCTTTCCCCTCCACCACCCATCAGATGCTATGTCAGGCCAAATGAGAAAGTCTTTCAATATAATTTCTGAACTCCAAAATACTGAAAAAAATTGCCATTAGTAGACCAGAATTAAAAAAAAAATTGAAAAGCTTATTTTCTATTCTACAATTCTCAAAATTTAAATTATATAGAAGTTTTCTCCTGTTTTCTTCTCCTCTCCCCTTTCAAAAACTTGAAATGAAGTGCAAACCACCAAATTTGCTGCTTTATTTTAATTTTCTACTAAGAAGCTAAAAATTATATTCAAAATGCAGTTCCTATACAACAGGATTTCAAAACTTCCATTTCAAAATCCCTTAAATTTTCTAAGTGTGAAATCATAACATAAAAACCTTGAAAATACTGAAATTTCCTTTCAACAAGTAAAGAATTTTTGAAAAAAAAGATGTTTTGAAAAAAGTATATTCCTAGCTTGTTTTCTAGCTAACATGATATTGTTAAGCAATCAGTGATTTAATTCTGCAATAAATTTCCTTCCACTAACCTTAATTTTTCCTTCCCCATGATACAAGCTGCTTCTTGCAGATGTTTTCAGGAATTAAAAATGTAGCACTTAATGACTTCAAAACTCATAATTCTTCAATCAGCATGAACATGTCTTTTTGTCTGAGAAACATTACTCACGTACAGAACTTTGCTAATTTAAATTCTAATTTATGCTCATATTTTAATTAAAATGGAATCTGAGCTGCTGCTGAAGAATGAGGATATATTACAATGGTCTACATTATTATATATGGCATTATTCAAAAATGAAATACAGCAAACAAACAAACCTGTTAATTTGTAGCATGGTATATTACTGAGTACCTTCAAGTATTTACTTTAAAAAAAGCCAAACCAAATAGTAGTGCAGCACAGTATACATACCAAGTGCACAATGACTGATGGCTAAAAAAACAAGGGAGAAAATGTTTACTTAAGAACATCTGAAGTATCATCTGCACCCTACTGATTCCAGGGCTTCAAGTGACAGTTCATCCATCCTTAGGAAATCCTAAGCCTAGATACGACTTTGAGGGGCTGAGATGGCTGAAACCAGCCTGAGAGACACAGGGGACGACTGGAAAGGCAGACTTGGGGGTCCAGAACTTGCTTTCTTTGCCTTAAATAGCTCAGATGTGGTAATCAAGATATATTCTGTAATTCTGTTTCACAAAGGTTTTGGTAAATCTACTTGGTTGATTGACTAAACTAATGACAATTAAAAGGAAGCTTCCCACATACATATTTAGAGTTTCTGAAATTTTTAGGCAAATTTTTAGTTATTTTGAGATCAAAACAACATATATAGATATACTAATAACAATAATTCCAGGTTACATCAAAAGGTATTTACTATCATAACAGTAGCATAATAAGGAATTAACAAAAACTATGTTAAAAACTAATGAACTATTAAAAGATACTAATTTTCACCTAAATTCTCAATATCCTTATAAATCCATGGCACATCATGTATATGGAAAACGTCTGCTTGAATGAACTCATTTTAGACAACATTTAATCTCTTTTTTGTAGACACGTATGAGGTGAACTTCAGTTCCACCTCCATCCCAGCCCTGTGCTCACACTGTTACAAAACTGAGGTTTCCACTACCAGCCTCACTTCTCCCCACTCCTTCCACATTCTAGCATTTTCCAAAGGACTTGTACTGAGTGCTAGAGCATCCAGCCAGTTTTTGCAGACTTTCAACCTGCCCTATTTTTAATATACGTCTGATACTACTGTGCTTCACCTGGCAATGTGAAATAGTTTATGCAAGGCATTAAAAAAGGAGAGCAAAACAGGACTATGATTCCACCTTGGAAAGCTGTAAGGGCTCCCTCATCTTATGGGGCCCCTCAGGATGGCTGGACCCATCTGGGGGCAACAGATTGTCCTGTACTGATCTTTTCTCATTTACAGCAAAGGCACTTGTTGCTAACAGATCCCTGTAATTAGTCCTCAGTCACAGACAGATATTCTGCAGGACACAGTGTCAATCAGATGCAAAGCTAGGGTTGGGAATCTATTACCAAATATGGTTTTTATAGGATTTTGCATTACATTTCATGCAGATCACTGCAAAGTATTTTAAATTAAAGAATCTAACTCATTGTACCATACCACATCTCAAAAGAGAGTTATTAAATAGGGCATTTTTCTTCCGTTCTTATGCTTGCTATCTATTGAGGCAGTTACACTGATTAAGTAGTCTGATCTTATGCTCAATGTCCAAAGAATTTCCTGGTTTCCATGAAGTACCTTTTTAAAACTGGATCATGAAAATAGCACTGGGAGAACTCCAAATGCAAAATACCCTTCAATTTATTTACAGCCAATCAAGTGTTCTTAATATTTATTTTCCTTATTAACTGTTCTCTAGACAGTCTGTACAGTACTTTCTTTCCTCTGGAGATCAACTATAACCAGGGAATAGAGATAAATCTCGATCAGAGTCTGTGGAAAAATCACCTCAAGTGAACAGTGGGCCACTTCTTTTTAGAGGGGATAGAGAGCAGCACTTACCCTGCTGACTTCTTTAGGAGCCGTTTCATCTAAAAGGAAACAAACCAAACAATTAGGCACTCTGGGAAGTTTCTAGACTGAATGAAGAACAAGATAACAAACTTTGAACTAGTTTTGCACATTTGTACCAAACTTTCCTCATAGGGTTGGAGCAAGTGATCAAAATATCCTAATGTTTTAAAAACTTCTAAAGCTAAAAATCAATTGAAATTAGGATAAAGTACTTAGGAATTCTATCCTGACTTAGTAATACAAAACTTCATACATTTCAAAATTCAGAGGGAAGCTGGCACAGGCGAGCCAAACACTGCATTTCTTCGAGTTCAGTAAGGGTATTGTTTGTACTGCATAGTCTGAGAATTAAAGGCCTTTGCCACCATATATATGCCACCAGCATCCTACAAGGAAGGTAGTGAGCAGACTTGGAACTTCTGTTCTAATATCAAACATGCTACTCTTGTTGACTTCTTTGGAAGTGCAGCCATAAGAAAAGAAGAATATCACTGATGTGATCTGGCATAGCATGTTAAAAGAAAATAAATTACAAGATTATGCATATACATATATGCATACAAATGATAATATTTTGTCCTTTCAAATGCGAACAGACTTTCATGCATTTTGGTAGTTTTAATGCACATAAATAAACACAGGTACAATGTCTTCGCTAAAACACTGAGTAGCATTTCTGAAAATGTGACTGAAATTTCTGAAAAAGCAGCCATACAGCAAGAACATATCTTCCACAGGAGGAGTTTGCAATTTTCAGTTTAACCATACCAAAAAATATCTTAAGGACACCTTTACAAACCTCCAGTTGGTTAGTACTCCTATTTACTCCTAGGAGTCATATTACTGTACTTCAAAAATTAAAATTCAATCAGGAAATAGATTTAATCTCACAGAAAATACCATATGTTTATATCTGTCAAAGCCTCTTCATATTTTGCCATTTTAAATGAACTTTAAAACAATAAAGGTAGAAAAATGAGTGATGAGAGATGCCAAGGAAAATAATGTATTTCACAACATGAGCGAATATCAGTCTCCTCTTAATCCCAGCCAAACGATATGCCACTAATTTACACATGCAGAACACAGACAAACTTAATTCAGCTATTTAAGGCAGCTCTATTGCTTGCAGTGCAATGTGTAACACATGCTCTGCCTTGTTCAGTGATGCTATCTTCCTGAACAGACAAATCTACATACCCACTATAAGAACAGCCAGAGCTACACTCAAAATCCATCTCCCCAACTACCTGATTTCTGACACTGAGCAACAGGAAATGTGAACAACAGAGTGATGACATGACACTTTCCTTGGAGTGTACTCTCAGTTTTCAGTAACCAACGGATCAAACATTTCTTCAATCAGTGGTGACACTTATCTGTTTAAAGGATGGGGTTTTCTTCCTCACACTTTTTGGGGTGTGAGATTTTGGCTGTTTTTTAAGTCTGAGTCATCAGTCTTCAGCATTCTCAAAATGCTATAAGGTCCACAGCTCAAATACTTAATATGAGAAAAACTCTTTTATTTGGAATCTGCACACTGTGTATTTTATCTGATGCCCTCTATTCACCTTATTTATAGAGCCTGTGATTCTACAATTCTTGCTCTCAAGCAAGTCCTTCTCTGCTTCATACCCCCATCTAAGCCTCTCCTGGTTTGAGAGGTCTGGTCTGATTCACTGCTAGTAACTCTCACGCTCCTTCTCTGTCCCATTGCATCTTGCTGGGGTGGGAAGTCCAGAACTACAGGCAATACTGCAGCTCTGAAAAACATAGTTAGGACTTACAGAATGACACTGGGATGATTTAGGGAGTTTATCTCTATTTGAAAAGAACAACTCCTAACATTTTACTTGTTGTCTTGATAGTTACTAAACCCTGGGCTAGCATTTTCAAACATTTATATTTTGTAATACTGATATCTCTCTCAAAATTATAGCTAAGAACCCCCCCCCCCCCCCCCCCCCCCCATATGTGCAAAATTACTTCTCCCATGTAAAATAGTCAGCATTTATTGGAATAAACTCTGCCACCTGTTTTTGCTCTCATTTAGTATCTTTAGTACCCTGGATAACTACACCCTAAAAAAAATTTTAAAATCTTATCTTCCAAATTAACTTCAACCTTGCATCCTCTTACCCAAGTCATGATGTATATATTGAAAAAGATGGGCAAATCATAGTACTCATCTCCCTCTACTGGAACAAAATCAATGTATTGTAACATATGGAATATAAGTAACTTCAATCACAATTCTATCGCTTTCACACCATTGTAAGACATAACTGCTACTACAGTTTCAGCTTAACCACCTACACAATTCTAATTAACAACAGCACAGTACACTACAAATATGCCTAATAATCATTATAGTCATTAAAGACAGCATCCATCTGGGAAAGCTTCCATACTAAATCCAGTCTACGATAGAAAGAAGCAGAAAATAAGACAGGGAAGAAAACTTTACTGCAAAGAAAGTTTCAACATCTCAGACATTAAATTTTGAGGCATTTGCATGGAAGCAGTGATTCTACTGCCCTGTTAGTTTTACCACAGGAACTCTTCTGGAAAAACAATATTGACTTTCTCCCTGGTCTTATGCTGTTCTTTCTTCTGTGCAGTTAAATACTGCTGCTGGTACACTATTGCTGTTGATGGCAGCAAACAAATGCTCAGGATTAATTCTGTTTATGAGATCCCAGATAGCTCCACAGTCACAGTTTCCTAAGGAATGTTTTCCCACACAGCAGATGTCAGATTGACCTAATAATTTTTCTTTTGAAAATTTGCTTTAGGCTTCAGATAATAAGACACAAGTTGTTAGCAATGCAATTATACGAGCAGAGATATATTTGCTGCTTTTTTTTTTTGAAAAGTGTCATACACCTATAAATCAATAGAAATTCCACATCAATTTGTGTAGATTGCTTAAAGACTGATCTCACCACCCTGAAAAAGTTTACCAGGTTTACTTTATCTCTGTGGCAGAATGGCATCAATCAGATGAAATTGGTCAGTCTATTTTAATTGCAATTTGCATCCTTTTTTCAGACATCTTGAATCTGGCAGCTTATGTCTCCACTGAATTTGTAAGACCTTTCAAAGACACCTCAGCTGAGGGTGGGTTTCCTAAAGCAGTAACTACCACACATATGCAACAGAAATTTCAAGCCATCACTCAAAAACATTCTTGCTTCTTAATGCGCAATCTCGTTAAGGGCACCTGAGCACCTCTCCTGATTTTCAACAGTCTGGATTTACCTCACAATTCAGAAGCACTTGTTGTGTTGTGCACTTCACAGAAAACTAACTATATTTAAACATAGACTTAGACATGGAAAGGGAATATTCATTAGATTGATCACTGGTGACACATTGTGTTTCCTTCCCTGAAGCAGAACAAAACATGAATTCTAGCTATTTTCACGATCAAAAAGATCTACATTTTTATTTTTAAGATCCTGGAGAAGGATGCTCAGTTCTTCCTCTTCTTAAGTAACATGCATCAGACAATAAATAAGGTCTGAACCAAGACTTCACTGCAGATGGTAAGCAGAGAAACATATTGTCTGCCAGGTGTCCTAAAATTTTAATTCACTCCTTTGCATATAACCGAAAAGGGCACTACATACAACAGGATTCAGGAAACTGTCCATTTGACTTCATTAAACATACCTAAATCTGGCAAATTTGGAAGCTTATTATTTTCTATGGTCTTAGCCCACACTAAACTGATGAAACAATTTGAGCAATTTTGCAGGATGGCTTATTCTGGCCAGAAAACTTCCAAAAGGCATCTTCTGAAAGTATCACCAGTCCTTGTGAAAACAGAAAGGCATGAGGAAGATCCAGGGTTTTCTTCTGTTTCCAAAGTTGCTTAGTAGTACAAAACATACTGATGGTAGCTTCCTACTTATACATCCATGATCATAAAAATCCTCAACTGTACAGTGTATGCGACAATTTAATCTAAGCAGGGCATTACCATTATCTCCATAAAATTCTGTAGAAGTCTCTCAAGTTTAGTACACCTCATCAAAAAGCAAGTTGGAACCTGGGCTTCTGACCATCAGGAAGCAACTTAATAGTTTCCAGCAGTAAATATGCTTCACCAAGAAAGTCTATGATTGTGTTTTATGGTAATTAGTGAATGACTTCATATCCTATTCAACAGGACTGTTGAATGACAAGAGTGTTAAAACTGCTTAGCTCATCTACCTTATCAGTCAACGAGGTGCAATCACCATTGTTTATTACGGGAATGCAGCCACAAGACAATGGGCTGAAGAGTGTGTAAAACAGTTTATCATTTCTTCAACTTGCCAGCTATACCTTTATGCCCATATCTACTGCTTATCCTGTCCAACCCACAATTCTGCCTGGCTTTCACTCCACTAGCTGCACTGCAGCTTTCTTTAAAATTGATTACATATCTTGCAAGCACATTTGGTGAAGGTCTCTCATCCAGTAGTAACACAATTTCAGAATTACTCTTTTTAGATTGAACTTGATTCCCCCCCTCTTTTTTTTTTGTGCCAGAAGCCCTGAGCCTTGGTTGCCAAGTATAAAGTATCCTTAGAGTTTACAACAATCAATGTATCTAAGATATAGCATTATCACTACTAACTTGTCCTCTCACTTTTGAATACAGCTGTCCCTTTACTCTTGAATATTTTTCAAGTACAAAATTCAAACTCCAAAATCGAAATTCTATTGTGTTCAGCACATGTTTTCAAAGAGAAGGAAAAAGTTACATCACTGTTGGCTCAAATACTATAGCTTAAGCAATTGCATTAAAATCAATAGAACTGCTACAGCATACATTGGAAAATAGAAATGCTTCTATGTATTAAATGTCATGGCATTTCTGTAATGTATAATGAAGTCTGAGCTGGAAGAGCTGATTAAAAGAGAACACTGCTTGAAGCAGGTCCTACAAAGCTCCAGCAACCTGAGAAAGTCCCACTGGATCTTGTCCACAGCAAGACATTTGTATATTTTTAACACATGCACACCTTTTGGACCCTTCTGGGCATCTTGAGTTTGGCTTGTTTATTCCTAGACCATGAATACCTCTTCCCAACTGATAACACGCCTGGAGAACTTTAAGGAAAGGCACTTGCTCTTGCTTTCCCAACATCCATATACAGCCCATACTCCACTCAGAGCCCAGTGAGGCAAAGGATGGGATCACACAGCTCAGTGCAATGATGTTCCCATCCCTGGCATGGAGAAAGTCTTCCAAGAGTTGTTGGCTCAAAGAGAAACCAAAAAATTTCAGCAGGTTGTCAGTTTCTGGAGCAGGAAATACCGCATATGGCTTGGTGACAGCAAGAGAACATAATAATGTTAGGAAGAATGTAATTTTTCACTTACCCTGGGGAAATAGAGAATCAGATACCAACATTTTTAGTAAACTTTTTGAGTTTAATTATTTTTATTTTGGTCTCATCTCTACCTCCTTTTTGATCACTGTATTCTTGTCTCCTTCTGTTTAGAAACATAAAAGACTGTTTTTTAGGGAAAAATATGTCCATGTAATAAAACTGTAAGCTATTGGACTCTTAAGAACCTGTTTAAAATTTTCAGATTCCTGTGTTTATTGTTATAGAGAATCAAAAGTAGAATAAGCTTTGCAGCCTGCCTGATTTTCTTCCGTCTGCACTTCTCACTACATTGAAAACAACTGTCATGTTACTGAACTTCTCAGTAAAACCCTCAGAATTTGCAGAAAAATCAAGCTTAAGTAGTTTTCTTCTTTTTAGAATGTCTGACAAAGGAAACAAAAGAAAATGCCCCAGAGGAAAAGTTTGCTAACGTCAACAAGGGTAAGGGATCATTAGAGCTTGAGATAAGTTACCACGTGAGAGGGTGCAGTGATGCAGTGTGAAACATAGTTATGTCAGGGGAATCATTTCAATCCCCCTGAAGAAACCGTACTGTAGCTACAACATAGTATTAGACATTTGTAGTAGAGATGTATTTTATTTACTTTACTCTAGAGATTGAAAACCAAGAAACTGAAAAAATGTTTAAATTAATCAGGAAAAAAAAACCTGGAGATTAAGAAGACAGACTAAAATTTACAAATTAAGCCTTTTTGCTTTTAGGACATTTCAGATGATTTGTTAGTAATCATAATCAAGCTCTCAGTGACTGAGTTGAATATTACAGAATAACGATGTGCAGATAATTCATGACTTTGAAGTCTTTGAAAAATGACATGTTACACTAATCTGATGAACAGATTGAAGCCAAGGGAAGATTGAACTATTTACTACTTATCAGTACCACCACTGTGAGTAAAACATTTTGCTTGCAGTGAGAAGACTGCTAAAAAAAATATAAAATTATAACTTCAGTGAGTGGAAAGGAACAGAATATGCAACTACAAAATTATATACAGTTCTCCATGAAAGATAATGACAGTACCTTATGAATTTCTGAACTAGTCAGTTTTATTCTAAAAAGATTTGATAATGACAGATAATTATAAATCACAGGAATTATATAAAAAAAAATAATTTAAAAAATTATCTTTTTGGTTGCTCTACAGCAACAACAAAATCCAAGGCATTGCTGAATTCAGTATTCTTCTACTGACATTTGAAGAAATGCAAAATTTTAACTCTCTCTAATAGCAGGTGCTAGGTTAAAAATGCTAGGCCAGATTTAGAAAAGTTTCCAGGCAAGGATACATGCACTATGATTTAAAAAAAAATTTCCAAAGCAGTCCAGCACCCAACTCATTGAAATCACCCAATGATGAGTAGGTTGTGTTGATTTACTATGTTCACATAAGAATGGTTATTCATTAAGTTGTAGAGACCCAGCCACTTGTGAACATCTAAGATGACGTTAAGGTTATGTGAAATAATTGAGGAAGGTTATTGAAGCTTATTAAAAGACAAGATAAAAACATGAGGAAAACAGTTGTCCCTGGCTGATAACAAGAATGTTCCCAATGAAGCTCTGTTTATACAGCTCTGACTGGTCTTGTGTAACCTTGAGGACATGCTGAAACAGCCAACATCAGACACTTGAGCAGCAGAACACATCACAAAGTCACAGCACCTAGCGGTCCACACGCATCAGCAGATACTAAGTGCCTTGGCACATCAGCATCCAGGTTATCCTTTGATCCAGACTGGTTCTCCAAGAGGTTCCACAAAAGTTTATAGGTGGAACCCAGTTCTCAGTGGACTGATGATTTCTGAGTGTGCCACCAGCACACCCTCATGCTCCACTATGCCAACAAATCTACTGCATACCAACTTCAATACAGAAACTTTGACACAGGCTTCAAACTGAGGCCTGGCAGTACTATCAGGAACTGATGACAGTCCCATCATAAGAATCTAGCTCCTTGAATCATTAAATCATAAGAAAGGGAGGTAAATCACACTATCTCTGCAATTAGGAACATGAGAAAGACTTGGTGACAGAAATCATCCCATCCTTAGGGGTTGTAAGACAAATGTGCCTCAGACACACCCTCACACAAACAAGAGATTACACTGGAAATTTCAGAAGTAATTCTCTACTCACAGGTCACCTGAGAGATGTCAAGAAAAAAAATTTAAAAAATAAAGAAAAAAAAAGAAAGAAATAAAAAGAAAAAATAAAGAAAAAATAAATTACCAAAGTAAAACTGCAAATTCAGATCTACAAGCTTATAGTAAATGAAGAACTGGATGTGTTCATTCAAGACAAAATTACTTTCATGTGCATTTTTTATTTAACTAACAAAATCCAATGCAGATGGTAAATTAATTGAAATACTTAATAAGAAATCAGGAAATACATAAAGAAGTCAGCTGGAAAGCTAATAAACTATATCTAACACAGCAGTAAGAGAAAGTGGAAGTACCACTTCTGTTGGTGGAATAAAGGGAACCAGAGCCAACTGCACCTCTTCAGCACGGCTGAAGTTGCCACCTGCTGGGATAAGGAGCTGTGTCTATCTCCCAAATTGTCAATCTAACAGAACTACTAATGATCACACACTGAGAGCCAGCAACCAAGCGAAAAATCTATTCCTGCAAGTATGAAAAGGGTAATTCATAATCTAAGTCCCTTCTCACCATGCCTTCAAAATAGTTTTGAAACAGTCATGATTGAGGAATCTCATCATTTGTCAGTTACAGCATCATTCCTCCCAACTTCCTTCATCAGGCCTGCCACAGAGTTCTGTCAACACCAACACGAGTTTCTTACGTAAGCAAGCATCACACAAGTACTTGGACAAGGAATTTGGAAAAACAACCTCGTGACACAACTGCTTCTCAGACACTTCTTTGTATATTACATCTACCTAGTTCAGAAACACCAGAGTTGTGTTAATTAACCCATTTGACTCTCACATCCACATCTGACAAGGCCACCCAACTTTTACATGCTGCCCTACTTCCCTCAGGAGCTACTAGGGGACCTGACCATTTCTAGACATCAGGCCACTTGTTTTGGCAACTAATTGCAGGAGTGAGGTTAAGTCACCAAACAACACACCAAAGAGAACAGCCTAGTAACTACATAATAAGCTGGTGGTTCAAAAGATAAATATTAACATAATTAAATAAAGAAGGCTGAAAGCAGAAAGAAGAGCCAAAAAAAAGACTTTCAAAACAGAGTTTCAAAAGGAGGACATGCAGGGAGAGAGGGACAAAGATGCCAGGATGAGCAAGCAGCTTGGACAAAGACATCAGATGCTACCAATGATGATATACTTCCCTGACCTCTCTAGGATTATTTTACTTTCTGCCATGGTAGAAAATAAGATCCAGTAAAAAATAAAAATACTGTTTATTACAAATCAAAAAACTCAGACTGCATCTAAAGAAAATCATACATATAGGTCACAAGGTAAGATTTGCACAAAAAAAATTCCTTTTGTTTCCAATATTGTTCACTGCTACAGTTAAAGAAAAAAGCATGTTGGAGACTTAAATAGTAAGCTTTAAAAATACAGCTGTCAAGAAAAAGGTAGTTGCTTTAGTGTACTTTGCCATTTTCCATCAAGTGAACAGATGGCATTATTAAAATTCTAGTAGAATGAAGTATTTATAAGTTCATTAGACAACACTAACTATACAAAAAAAGACAACAATCTCAAATAAAGCCGCTGGATTCAAAATAGCATAAAAGTACAAATAAGGGTTATAAAATCACATTTATGAGTTAGTATACAAAAACAAATATGCCAAATGAAACAAAAGCACAGAAGAAATGCAGAAAAAGCTCTATAAAACAGTAATATATTTTCCAGGGTAACTTCCAAGTTACTCCATGTATTCTGAGCCTGAATTCTATAAAAAGAACTTCAATTTTGACAGTCTCTAAGACAACTGAAAGGGACAAAAGCCTGTTACATTTGCTTTTCTTTAAGTGTATATATAAAATTTATACTATGATGTACAATAAATAAGAATTAAATTGCTCCAGAAATAATACACATAAAAATGTAAGTCTTATTCTCTGAGGTGATGATCTTAAGAAATAAACAAAAGGCCAGCCAAATGCATCTAGCACATAGGTCAGTGCTGTTTAATGCTGTGCCACAGTGGCTTATTTGATACCTCAGGTGCTTTTTCTGCTCTTCTCTTCATCATTTTGAATTATTAGCCTACACTGAATTCACTTTGGAATCACTGATGTATAATTGATTGCCTTCATTTCTATTGTCTTTCTTCCAGCCATAGCAATGTCTCGACTTGGTAAAGTGGTGTCTGTTAGGATTCTAATTAACTTGAATAGGATGCAAATTCCTGTCACCTTCAAAATGTGCCAAAATGGATTTACTATAAAAAGAGATAGCTAACAAACTGAAAATTCAGCTTTCACTCCAAATTAATATATACCAGTTCCCATATGTGCAGATTTATTCAAATGCACACTACTTCTCTCTGCAACTTTTATTAGTACAATCTGTGTTAATGTTCAACTCCTTTAAGCACCCTGTCCTCCCTGTGCATATTTTATTCAGTCTAACACGTCATTCTTGGAAAGTCCTTGCTTTGATACCTACATGGAAAATGACTCAAAGAGGGATGTGTACAATTTCTCCAAAGTTTGAAGAACTGAGTGGTACTTTTTCTTTTGAGGGATCCATTACCACAGGAGAATATTAATATGTTGGATTGGGTCCAGAGGGGGACCACTAAGTTGAAAAAAGGAAAAAAGACTTTGGGGTTACATAATTGCAGCCTTCCAGTACCTGAAGGGAGCCTACAAGAAAAATGGAGAGAGTCTGTTTACAAGAGCACATGGAGACAGGACAAGGGGGAATGGATTTGAAATGAGAATTGGTTTAGATTTAACATTATAAAAAAAATCCTTTACTGAGAGGGTGAGGAGGCACTGGAACAAGATACCTAGATAAGCTGAGGGTGTGCCATCCCTGGAAGTATTCAAGGCCAGGCTGGATGGAGGTCTGAGCAACCTGGTCTAGTGAAAGATGTCCCTGCTCACAGCAAATTGGATGATCTTTAAGGTTCCTTCCAACCCAAACCATTCTGTGATTGTATTACTAAACCATATCTAGCATTTTGTCAATTTTTGTCTATTACTTAATCGGATCCAACAGATGCCATCTCAGATTAGATTGTTTGAAACTGTCTCTTCCTGAAGAGATGAAACTATCTAGAATGGAATGGCAAGGTGCAGGTCCATACCAGCAGAAACCAATTTGAGCCTGAACTGCCACCTCTGTGCTCTTCCCACTGCCTTGGGGCAGTTTACAGCTGCTGCAGAGAGCCATATATATAATCTAAAATTACATAAGCAAAAAAGAGCAGTGCATGGGAAAGGCTGGAGATACACACCCAGGGATGAAGTTGAGGGCAGGTAGTGCAGGTTTAAATCAACCACAGAGTTATTTCCTGGGAACAAGAAGGTTCTGGCCCGAGTGAACACCACTTGAGCAGACAGGATTCATTGGCATCTCAGTTTTCTAATGACTGGGCTATTCAAGGCTACTTGATGCCAACTAAAGGGGCCTGAGATTCTGAAGACTTTCAAGGAAGCATTGAAAGTTCTCTTCGCTAAGATGATTATTACTTATTTTTTTTTTTAACATGACAAGTTCATTCACATGTTATAGCTTAATATTTAATAAAACAAAATGCAATTATGGCTTCCTTCAGACTGGAGACACTGACACACCCTCTTTAGTAAAATGTTGCAGAGATGTCTAGATATTAGGGGTTCTTCCATTCAAAGAACATGATGATCACATCAATATTCATTTCTATTTATTAGTTTCCTTTAGCACAGGACTGGAATAAGTAAGAAGCCTTCATATGTTTTAGGTACCTGTACAGCATTCAGAGAAAGGTTTATGTAAGAATTCACACTATTCTCTTCAAATCTTGAAATATTTCTTAACAATCAAGACCAACACTGCTAAGTCATACCTCTGAGTATACTCTTTCTTTTGGTGCATCCTGCATCTAAATGATTTAGGATTGATTATTTAGATGATAATATTTTAGGGACAGTTAAAGAGGAAGGGAATTAAGATTGAAAATTATCTTCAGCCTCCTAGTTTTGAATTATTTAGCCAAACCTCAAGCAGACAACAAGCATAAAGAGAAACTCGCTTTGACAGCACGACAGATTCTCCAATCTTTTCTAAAAGATTCCTGCAATCCCAGTAACTGATCTGCACTGTATTATTGCCTTTAATACTTTCTTTTTCCATTGCAATTCCAGATATACTGGAGGAATTCAAACCTACTCCCTAATTTACTTTTGTTTGTGAGCAAGCAATGAAATTGGATAAGGTGTGCCTACAATATCAATGACAGGGTAAAAATGTGTTTGGTTCCAAAAAAAACCCATTGCTAGAGACTACAATTTTTTCAAAGATACTTCAGGGGGAAAAAAAGCATCTATTATGTTTCAGTTTTGTCTTGGGAGAAATATGACCTACATGGCTAGAGAAAAATTATTCCCGTGAATATCTAATACAAAAGATTACAATTTTAAAAAAACTACGGCTCAATGCTGTAAATGAGTGGAACACCCTACTGTGCAGAAAATAATGGCTGGCTTTCCAGTGGAAAGGCTTGGCAGTCAGCCGTGTGGTGCAGACTGGGTTCCGTCCCCAAAGACACATTCACTTTGGCAACATATTGTGAGGTAGTTTAGAGTGCAAAAATTAAGGAAAAGAGTCCTTCAATTTAGTCTATCAGTTGATCAATGCTAGTCATAATCATATTGTACATAACTTGATCCACAGAAAATACAGCAAAATAAATATTCAGAAAAAAATTTAAAATTATGGAATACTGTGTTCTCCTACTTAACATCACTTTTTAATTATGAAAACAAGCAAAAACCTTATTAAGTACTTCAAAAGTTCTTATTTGAAATATTATCAGTCACTGAACTTACTTATTTTTCCATATGTAATTTAGCAAGTGTCCTTTAATTTGATGCATAAAAGCATTTCCCCCAAACATAAAACAACTCTAAATTCCTTTGGAAACCCACTCTAGCATGTTGGTATAAGTTGACAGCTAATATTAATATAAACAGGACTTATTAAATTGCAACTTGTTTTATCCTGGAAATTAGATTTCCTTTAAGCCCAAAGAAACCCAGGCTCTGTAGCATTCAACTTCATGGGAACAAAAACCAGCAAGGAAATAGAACAAATACTATGTATTTGTTTACATCTATGGGGTGCTAATTAGTTGAAAAGGGTCAGTGTCTCAGCCTGCCATCACCAATAGATTATACAACCCACCCCTCCTTTTCGTAGCCCACATGCATCTCCTCCTGCTTTTGTCCTTTTCTCATCTGTCCTATGCTTCCCCAAAGGGCTCTCCTTTCAGTACATAAGGGGAAGAAAGAAACCACTTGGTAAAGCCACTTCATATTCCTATCTTTACTGGGAACGTGTCCAAGGATGTTTACAAAAAGCATGAGTGGGATAAGCAGGTAAGCTGTATTCTAAGCTTCTCTACTGACAGAGCAGCTCAGTTTTTCATGTATTATGCCACTGTATCTTTGAAACACTAATCTTCAGAGCAGTAATTTTCTAGTAAATGCTGAAACTAGTAGTGAAAAATTTGTAAGATTCTGAATTTGTTCAAGGACTCAATAAGATGAGGATTTATAAGCAAGTTCAGAGAGTTCTTCAGAAATTAGTTCAGTATGAAAGGCAGGAAACAATACTTAGATACTGACAATTTTTTTTACCTATTCTTTGCACACAGAAACTTTTTAGACAGTCACTGAGACTTCACCTTTAGATGTGTTTTAGGAGCAAAACAAGAGAGCTTTGTATCATCAACTCAAAGAAAGGCACCACTGTTCAGCATGTACTTTCCTGCAGCATTTCAACTGGTCATAAGGAATTCCAGATATATTTTCTATGAAAAAATACATTCTGCTTTTGCATTAACCCAGACCTTTCTATTAGAATTAACAAAATGAACTTGAGCTTTGTGAGGTTTTTTCTCCTGTGTATACAGATGCCAGTATTTGGAACTCAACATATACTTTTTGCAACCACTTAAAGGAAAATTTGCAAAGATTAAATACATCAAATGAAATACATTTAACTAAATACAATCTCTTGCAACTAATCTGAGGCACTTTCAAAGCAAAGGCCAGACTGAGATAAGAGGATTACTGAGAGGTCAGAACAGAAGTTCAATATTTTCTCTAGATTCCTAATTTGTTTCCTCAAGGAAACGCAAGAGTTACCAAGCCAGTTTTCACTGATTCCTCCTCTAGGCTTGGATTCTGGACATGTTTTAAAAACATTTTCAAAACCCAAGGTGATATCTGATACAAATGTCCAAAAAAAAGGTCCTGGTAAGAACGAAAAAAATGCCTGTCCTTCTTTTATTCCCCTGATTAAAATGTGTGAGCTTGTCACTTACCATAGCAAACGTTTTCATTAACCTTTTGAAACACAAAAATGAAGCCTCAAGGATATGAATACAGTCAGGTCAAGAGCTCTTATTAAATATTTTTTCTAAGAGGTAAAAGTGGAATCAGAATTCACCAAAGTTTTATGAAGTCAGCAAGTTCCTGACTGACTGCCTCTGAGACAAATCTCACATACCTACTGCACAAAAAATGCTTTTGTTTCTGCATCCTTTAAGAAAATCCATTTTCCGAAACTGTAGTGAAAGACAACCAATCATATCTGAGGGATTTGGACATATCATGAGACAAAGGGAACCTTGAGACCAAGGAAAATCATTCCATCACTGTAACATGAAAAAAGAAATGGCAGACCTTGGAATGAAAACCTACTAACACCAGGCTTTATTCTGCTTATTTATCAAAAGAAAAAGAAGGTACAAATACTAATAAGATGATATTAAGCTAAGCAGGTGTTGATTTCAATGCCTGAAGATCTACATAAAGACAATCACTCAGAAAAAGCCATTCATTTCTTAACAGTCTGTAGAAGAGAGAGTTCTTCAAAAACTCAAGTAATTAACTGTGGAGCTGAGAAAACTTCCAGAGAAAATATATTATTATTTGAAATATGCCTTTACTTTAAGTTGCATTATAAAATTAAAGAAAAACAAATATCATAACTCAAGTATTAGTCAAGATTTTATGAACATATATTAAGAATAAAGAAAATCTAATGCAAATATTCTCTCCCTTTATCTAGATTTACAGGAGGAAAAAAGAAAAGAAACAAAGCTGAACTTCCAACATGACATTTATTCCTGAGGATTCTGTGTATATAGCTTTTCTTCTTCCATTGTTTCTATTAAAAGGATTATTTTTGCACTGCTAACAATCAGAAACCCGCCCAATTAATTTTTAAGCTGCCCTTAGAAATGTTACTAGATTCTATCAGCACTTGTGAAGTGCTCCAGAAGCATCTCGATATGTAGCTGATGGACAGCTACTTTAACTAAAAAATGCTGAATTCTGAATGATAACAAGTCATCCACATTTGTGAACAAAAACTGTATTACCATTGTCACACTGCAAAGAAAACATTCAAGTCACCTATACCATCAAGAAAAACAGTTTAATTTTGGTGAATTTCTTCAAAGCATGCTTAAAAAAATCTTGTTCATGTACCTATGTAAAAGGTCAATCTTGGCAATGCTTAAATAAATCTGTAGAAACATATAGCTGTAGTATTTATTCCAGATTTTGAGCCTATCCATTCTCCAAGCATAAAGACCAACTCGTGAAGTACAAAACTGTCAACATGGGCCAGTACTTAATTCATCAGTGTTTAGATATAAAAATAGTCTCTAAAAGATACTGGACTGGACCATGACAATGAGGATTTCTGAGATTTCCTATGTTTTTGTGACTCAACAATATTGTTCTGTGACACCTGTTGTAAATTTTGAAGAGCCATAATTGTTTCTATGCCTGCTCAAACTGCATTGATTCAAAATTTGATAACTCTCATTAATTAGTGCAACAAGGAGTTTTTGATGAAGAAAAAAAACCTCTGAACATGAGAAAATACTTGTAAATACTCTTTTCCTATATTATATGGTGCCATTTTCTCTGTACTTGGGTGTATATCCATATATTCACTGTACTTAGTGTATACAGTTGGCTGCTAAAATAGGTACCTCAAACACTGAAATGTATCAGAGATTTATGGTCACTGTTTAAAAAAAAAAAATTACTTCTGAGGAGTAAACACAACCATATTGGTAGATGGTAAGATGACAGTTATTTTCTCCAAAAAATTGTTTTGGCCAGCAAACAGTTGAAAAACACAACCTGGTAATAGTACACTTTTATAAAAACAATTATCTGTAAAACTAAAATTTTGTTTAAGAAAAGGAACAGACAATAGGGAGAACTCAAAACTTCAAGAATTTCAAGCACATTCATGATTGACCATGAAATATATGATGGCAAACCAGCAGGTGTCACAATGACATGGCTTCCTAGGTATTACAATGCAAAAAGAGCACATTCAGGTAATTTAAAATTTCATTTGAAATAACCTCCTCTCCCAGAAAGGCATTTACTGTGTGGGTCATGACAACTCTAATTTTAAAAAAGGGTCACTGTGTAGTTACTAGCTTAAAAAGTTGTTTTGACAAGTCTCCCCCAGTGCTCATTGTAAATCCAAAATCACTGCCCAGCAAGACCCCCAGAATAAACATATCTTTACTGCTATACAAATACCTGATGCACTTCATGAAGATATTTCCAAGTGTTTACAATGAAGCCTCTTGGACTGAATGAGTATAAATTTAACAAGTCTGCTGCCATTTCCCCACTCCAGTCACCAAAACCTGATGTCAGTTACACCCAATTGCTAGAAACCCTTCAAAAACTCACAGATATTCCTCTTCCCACGCCCATTATTGAATTGTGTTAAAATAATTTCCTAATCCTTATTGCTCATCAACACCATCATCCTTTGTCTCTTTCCCTTTTACTCCCCATACTTAATGACAAATTAAATGAAACTAGCACTTTAGAATGAGGACCAAGTACCCTGTAAAAGGGCTTCCTTCTGCTACCTGAACAAATAATAGAACACACAAAACACTCTACCTTTGCATTAAAAACAGAAACGTGAGGAAGTTTCTTAATCACTGTCACTCAGCAATTTCAACTAGAGCAACTTTTTTTTTCTGTAGCCAAAGATCATCACTTATGGGTATCTCTGCATACTGCAGATTGAAAGAAAGGATAAAATAATTCAGCTCAGTACTACAGCTAACATAAGTCTGAAAAAGGTACTGTCTTCCAAAGAGTTTCAAAGATGCCTTATTGTTATAACTGAAGAGACCTCTTGCAGCTTATCTGAGAAGATCCATAAACAATCTGTTGTAGTATAAAAGCCCAGTTTCTTTTCCAGCATATTCAAATGAGTTAAGACAATCTGACTCACAATTCAAACAGCAGGTGGTACATAAATCCCAGAAAGGCCAGAGAAGCATAATGACAGAGAATAATGACCCTATTCTGCTAAACTAAAAGTCCATCTACTCAAGCTTGTAGCCTATGACAATGGCTAGTAACAGCTCATTTAGAAAGGAAATAGGAAAAGAATATTAAGAATTTACACTGTATGAATAGGAGAGAAAACACAGATTACAGATGTACAGAGTACACTTACTCCACTGTGTCCTCAGAGCAATCAGATGCTTATGAATTTTCTCAGCTGGAGGCTGCATCAGGATCATAGTATGTAACAGCTCTTGATGAAGTATTTCTTCTTTGGAATGTGTCTAATCACTTTTTGAACCCATTTACATTTTTAACATCTCAAATATATTATGCTAATGGGTTCATAATTTAGGCATGGGTTGTGTGAAAAAGGACATCCTGTTGTTTCAAATCTGTAGCCAATTTGTTTTGCAGGGTGCCCTTCATTCTTCTGTTATGGAAAAGGTAAATCTGCCAACTGTCTTCATCACGACAGTCATAATTATAAAACTTCTGCTACAGTTCAGGTCTTTTGCAGAATAAAGAACCCCTCTGTGTTTGGTAGCAGCATCACAAAAGTCATCATAGTGTAAAGATAATAATAAGAAAGGGTTTATTAAGAGTTAATAACACTGTAAGAATTGGGGTCTTTTTCTGGCTGAACTAGATGTGCTAGCCAGTGCAAGAAATTAAGACCTTGCTAACTTCCTGCCACAATAACAACAAATCTCCTTCAAAAGAACAAGATCTATGGATAGTAACTGAGCATCCTCAAATGCCACATAATTAGTTAAGTAAATGTAAATATCTTCACAGAATTTATAATAAACAGAAACAATAATTATTTTGAGAAGAAATTATTCTTTAACCTAATTAGGCAATTAATTCTTTCTTAGCCTTTCCATCCTTATGCTTAAAGACAAATCCTTCAAGTAAAATTTATACTTATCATTGTCTCAACACCAACTAACATTGGTTTTATAATCCATTATAATTTCCTGCCAAACCTCCTTACACCTGAGTGTTAAGTACTCCACAGGGAAAAAAAAAAATCCATTCCTCTTAGACCTTGAGAAAATTATCATACACAATCTCTTCCTCTTCCATAATTGACAGTCAGACATTTTGCTCAAATTGTCTATAGAATTAAAGTAATTAAACACAATTTAACTCAGTGTACTGTTATCCAGGTTTATTTGCCATTGATAAAGTCAGGTGAAGTGGTTCTTACAAGCCTCATATGCTGCTAGTCAAATGATTCATTGTCCCCTTCTGCTGTGCTGATAGAAATGTTAGCTTGACACAGATATTGTATAAACAGAGATATATGTTAAAAAAAACTACTTCCTTCCTTGCTTGTTTCTTTAGACTTCCAGAAATACAGATTAGAGACATCTACACATCTAATTAACTTTACTCTTCTATGTAGGAGGTGGTATTACCTGAACTTCAAATCAAACCTCAAATTTCCACAGTGACTTAATGATGCTTCCTGTTTGGTTGCATTTGGCTAAGCTCTATATCTGTTCCCAAGCTCTAATGGCTGATTTTTCCCACTGTATTCCTACCATCCCTCCTTGAGCTGCAATAGCTAATTCAGGCTATTCCTGAAGCAATTAGGGCTGTAGACTGGGCTTGAATATCGCCAGTACCTGATTAACTTTGCACCCACAGCATGGCTTGGATCTTGCCAATTTGCACTTTCCCAAAACAATATTTGGGATCAGATGAGAGAACTAACACCTGCCCAGGACTACTCCAGATGGTAGCCTGGATGCAACATCATATTTGGGTGTGAATAAAAAGCAGTTTAGCCTTGTAGATGTGATATGCCAAGCAACTAGGCCTCAAAGGCTAAGATCAACCAAACCTTATTTTTATCTGACACTTTATGAGACTCTACAGTTTCTTTGCATCTGGGTTTAATTTTCAGTACAACTGAAGTTTTACTACCCTAGTATGCATCCATTTTTTCAGAGAGCTTATGAAAATAAATATTCCTTTGAGAATAATGAAGTCCTCTGTAGTGAAAATTGTCTAGTAATTCCATCCTTTACTTCCAATTTCTTAGCACAACTCAGTCTTCAGGAGGACTTTTCCTCCAATACCAATTCCAATATTGGAATTTCTGCCCAGTATTTGTATTTTTGAAGGTCATTGAAAAGGGTTCATCTCTAAGCTTTGTGGGTTGGTTTATTGTTGGATTTTTTTATTGTCTGCAATGTGAGTACATGTTTTGAACCAAATAATTTCTCTCTACATGTTTAATAACACCTTCAAAGTATTCAAATATTATTTGTGACACAAACAAAACTCTACATCAGCTAAGAGGCAACAGTGTTCATTTATAGGCAATATATATATTCCTCCTACAACATACTTAAATAGGTATCATCTCCTGAAGGAGCAATTGGGAAATGTATAGAAGTATATCAATGGGAATTAAGTCATGCTTAGGCCTTCCTCTTGCTGAATGACATGGGAATATAATTTAAATTCCATTCATAAAATACTGGAAAAAAAACAAAACTAAAGCAGTTTATTATAGTCCAGTTGAAAGATATTTGACAGGATTTATTTCACTGCCAGGATGAAGATTATGAAGACGTAATTTTTGGACAAAGAACTTGATCTACCAATGACCACTAGGACAAATAAAGGTAGTACCTATGACTCACCGTGGAAAGTACACACTTTAAATGAGCTGCAGTAAATCTGATCTGATAGACAAACACAGGACAACTAGCCTAAAATTCCACCTAATCACAGACATTCTAAAGGATAAAGTAAGTGAATCACCACCATGATTAGCTAAATCACTACAGAAACACACACTGAAAATTTCTGGTCTTTATTCAGCCCATACTATATCTGTAATTTACTGTTCTGTGTACACAATCTACTTTCAGCGCCTTAAGATAAGAGAGAAGTTTCAGAAGTAAAATTTCTGCTGAAAATCTTCACTAATAGCCAATATGAGGTTAAGACAAATATCATTAATTGCTTCTGCCCACAGAAACATAAAATCATCCATTTAGAGCATGGCATTAACATTTATATCCAACTAGATAGACATTTTCACTGTAGAAGATGAATTTTCATTCATCCTCAGGGCTTCCTGTACTTCCTGTGATACAAAGAGATGGCAGAATTTTTATACATGGATAAGGCACTGAGAACTTTGCTGAACTAAGTTTTCACTACGCGCATACAGAACATCCATGAATAAATATCCTTTCTTCATGCACGTGTGATGTAACAGACTATCACACTCTGTGACTGCATACTTCCCTTTCCTCAAAGTTGCAAGTCTCATTTAATGGACAGATAAAGCAATACTAACATCTATAATTACTTTGCATTTTGTCTTTTTATCCTTATTGGTCAATCTCTGATCACAGGCCTTGTCTAGCACCCATTAATCAAACTAATACTTGGATTTGACAGTCCCATAAAAGTTAATGACTATTCCCTTGTTATTTCTTTCTTTCTCAGCTTACAGACCATGGGAACATTCCTCCTCCTTTTCAGTGCAGGTAAAACAGGTTAGCTGACATTAATAATCATTATTAAAAAGTGTTTGTGGGTATTCAGTCTCCACATACATCAGCAGAATGGATCTTTACCAACTAGTGAGATCTTTTCTTTTGTTTAATTGATTTTTTTATTCTGAAAACAAAGATCCATGTAAGGGAGAGAAATAATCTGAAAACAAAGAATAGCAGGGCCAGAAAACATTCAGGAGCACTGTCTTGCAGAAGAGGGAAATGGTTTTGTATTGCATATAATGTTAATTAACCCATTATTGAAATACTATCTCTCTTATACTGCCCACTCTTTTGAAAGATTTTGATCATCTGGAAATGTTCACAATGTAAACTGAAGAAAAATGGAAAAAGTGAAAAAGTGATAAACCTAATTCTCAGTATGACAGTAAAAGAAGTTCCATGTCCTAATTTACCAAAAGGCTGAGAAATCAACATCTGTTTATTTTCTAATATAACTAGCAGTGCTGAGCAGAAAATGATTCTGTGAAGCCAGGCTTAAAAGTGAGGAAAAATAGTGTTTTTGAGTAGACAGAAAAAACCATAAACACTCCTAATTCAAGCTTAACAAAGACACAAGAAACATTAGTATAAGTACATGTTGAGAATAATTGCTCTAGATATAATGTGATTAACATAATTAGTTCAAGAGGGAACTCAGACCAAACAGTGACGTCTACCTCCTAAGACCAAACATATTGTCATTAAAGGATTACCCGCTGCAAATCTCTGACCATCTAAACAATTCTAAATATGCAGAACTCCAGAAAAAGCAGAAAAATCACCTCCTTCACCTGACCCAGTCAAAAAAACCCCAAAACAATCAAACTCTCACATTGTTCAGCAAATTAGAAGAAAAAAATATATTAAGCCATTTTTACCACTGTTTGGAGTCCGCTAGTGATAGCCATTCAAATAACAAAGAATAAAACTAGCATCTGCTTCAACATTGAAATGCACACTGAAAAGACTTCATCATCACTCAAGACCTCACATTATCTACCAAGAGGCCACTGCTCAGTATTTCTGTACTATCAATACATTTTAAAAAAATCCTGTTCTACCTAAATATCCTTTCCATTAACCTTTTCTGTCCAAAAAAACAAGACTGACAGCACAACAGGGAGAACTTTTTCATTAACTCCTTCTCAATATTTGCACAGCCAAAATGAGGCCACTTATAAGCTGATTCTCCTCTGATTAAGAGGAAACTATAAAAAAACATTGAACTGATCACACAGGAAATAAACCATTTCACCTCAGACAACTAAACTGAGTCTTTCAGGAAACGATGCAGCAATAAGACAATTTTTAAAAGCAATGGCACACTACAACAGTCTCCCCAGATACCTGCTCCAAAATTCTTCTGTACCTCTGACACATATATTCCATTTGCATTATCTGGACTAAAATGGCATTCCTATGTAGAGCTCCACCACAGAACTGGGAAGTGCCTTCACCTGTCTGCCTCTGAAATACTGATACTAACAAACTTTTTAGACACATGAAAAATGGCAGCCTGCAAACTATGCCATACAAAAGTCTACCAATAAGTTTTATCTCCAAGGAAGTGAGGACTGTGCCAAATACACAGAGAAATGGGTTCCACATAGTCAAGCCCCATATGTTATTGCAACTTTTCTGATAAAACCATTCGAAATAGAGACAAATTTTGTCAGTCTGGATATTATTCCAGGAAAGTAGCACCTGTCAGTATCATGTTACCTTGGTTCAGACCAACAAGACTACCTAGACCAACATTTTGTATCTAACTGGCCATTAGCAAATGCTGAGTGAACAGGAAGAACACAGCAAGCAATTATTCCAATTGGAATTGGAAGATACAACCTTTGTGTCTTATTTTGAGAAAATTAAAAATAAAAAAAAATCCAACAAAGGCAGCAAAATATGTAAATAGCAGGGTTTGGTAATAAGAAGCATTAAGAGCTACTACTATGGCATCAGCAGTGCAAAGTCACACACTGCCCAAATAATTCCCACAATTAACCTTGCTTTTTGGCAAGTATTTGTTGCCTGCTTGGATGTCACAAACATAAGCACAGCAGGGATGCATCAGAATAAAACAGCATGTCTGCAGCATCAATGAAATATTAAGTCACCCTAATTATAAATCAAGGAGGTTGTTAACATGCTGCCATATCAGTTCCTCTTGCCTAGGTTGGGGGAGAAGTCAGAATTGCAACAAGCTGTGAAGCATCACAGCAGTGACAGTCTCCAGATTCTGAGTATCCTTCACCTACAGTTCTACAGCTACTCCCCTGCACTACAGAACAGGCATCTCTGCTCAGTTAGTGCAAAAAGGCACAGTCCTCAAAAACTAACAAATCAAGAATAGGCTTCATTTGTTTCTTTATAGTTCTGGCAGCAAGATGACATCTCTTTAGCATACTCATACTGACACATATCCTCCTTAGATGTATCTTTTTATATACACTATCCCTGCTTATGGAAATGCTTGTTAGCCATCCTTTCACTTATTTAGTAACCTTAGGCGAATGCCTCTATACACCATGTTTTAAAAGCAGGAATAAGTGACATAATTAAAAGAATAAATAATGGAATAACTATCATCTAACATAGAAACATGTGCTTTAGTATTCCCTAACAAAAAAAACCTAAGTGCAGACTTGCTCCCTAAATAGAGCCACACATCAACACCTCTCACAAACTCACTACATTGCCTCTTACAGGACTGTAGCCAACTTTAAAGTCCATCATGCCGATATCTTAAAACCTGAAAATGCAGCACCAGAAATCACTTTTTGTACATAACTTTGATTATGTGTCAATGATGCAGCCTAGTACAGTTCAAACATTACAGCAATGTAATACCAATGTTATATTAAGCAACTAATTTCTATTTACTTTTTTATTTTTTTAAATAGGTCAATTATGAAATATCAGGTTCCTGGAAATGGAGCAAGTCAACTGCACTTAAAAGATGATAACTTCTGAGTATAATCAGTGTCATCATGTACTGATTGTACTACTTCCCATTTAATTTTTTTAAATTATATTTATTAATTACTTAACAATATGTATATTAACAACAGCAAAGCACTTTGAGTTCCCACTATATATAGCTTTACGTGTTTTTGGCAAATATTGCTGGGAAAATAGTAATGTATGAAGCTGTTAATGTTTCCAGATTCAGCAGTAATTAAGCATGTGGTCATGCACTGTGATGAACATGGGGGCCAAGAGAAGTGATGAGTTTCCTAAGTGATATAGGCAGCTTTCCATGTAGAAATTCTTTGTCAGTACAGTTTGTCCTTTCTTCTTATTGTAAGAGGTAATTAAAAAGATTAGGAAAGACATATATGAAATTCAGTATCAACAGCATAAAAGATGCATATCTGGCTTATAATCAATGTGCTTAGCCTCCTATTGTTGTGGCAGTGAAGCTTCAAATAATATAATTAAAGTTGGAATTTATAAATATTTTTCTGAGACATTTGCTGGGAGATGAGGATCTATCCAGCAGTAGAGTCTAAAGCTTTCCTAACATTATGGCTCTGGCTACAATCATCTGCCACTTTAGCTTGAATTATATGAAAGAGGACAACGGAAGAAGTCTCATGAGTTCTGTGAGTATTATATCTAGGCATCTGGAAAAGAAAAGATCTCCTGGCAGATTAACTCTGCCATGATCTGGGTAGGAAAAATTTAAAACTCAAGTGTTTGTCTATTACAAATAGAGTTGTTTGGCAATTCTGTGTGCAACCATACAAGGCCTGGGTGTGTTTTGAGTCTGTAATTTATTGGTACGTAATAGTCAGAGTTCAAAAAGTTGTAATTAATACCCAAATGTCAGCATGAGCAGCATTCCTTTCCAGTGCTATCTTCACAAGTTTTATCCAATATATCAGGAAAAGGAAAAAAAAAATTAAAGAAAAAAAAGTCTTATAATCCCAGATGGATCACCATCACCTTCAACCTGTCATGAGCAAATTTCAATCTAACATTTACTGTGATAGATACAAGATCTAACACACTGAGGACTCAACTCTTCATATTTTGGGATATAGCTATACCTTATACACTGCAATATTTAGTGTTTTCCTCCCTTTTTAATAATTTAGGTTTAAAAAACAGCCCAAACCATCTACAGTAATTAATTCAGTGAATCTCAGTCACAGATAAATTTTGGTTCATTTAAGTCCAAATCAGACATTCCAGTTCATGCTAATGAAATTCAGATAAACTACCCTGGCTGCAGGCCCATTGACTTCTGGCTGAAGAGTACACACAGCTGGATGTCTGTAAATCAGGCAGGACACAATTTCTGCATATAGGTTAAAGACTCTTCTGCGTCACCAATGTGTAAGAGTACAGACACTAAGCCAGAGACCTCAAAACAGCCTTTTGCCTGCCTGGCAACTTCCTCATAAAAACAAAGCTTACTTTTCCAGCTGTATCACATTACATGATGTGAGCATTTGTAAAGTAGACTAGACTGAAGCAAAAGAGATAGAAGGAAAATTATATCCCTACTGATGTAAAGTGACTTAGGCTACCCAGTCACTTTAAGTCACCACAGATTGGTGCTGACACCAAAAGAATTAGTTCCATCCTCTCCCCCTCATTTTTTACCACCACCATAACTCAGGCAGTAGAATTTGTACATACGTAACATGAACTGAGTAAATCATCTAGCAAATTTCTTTCCTGAAAATACTGCTTTCTGAAAGACTAGGATATGTTGTTATCAGAAATATTTTATATGACTATAGACTCTCTTTCTACATGAAAATCACAGACAAGGCTCGTCAGTATCAGTTTCATTCTATTAAAAATGCATTAAAATTAATCTTTTTTTACTTGGCAAGTATAGTTTTAAACCTGGTTCTCTTGTTTTTATCTAAAGTCCAGCCCTAAAGAAGCCATGTCTGTATGACTGCCTTTAGTGTAATAACTACAGCCACCTTAAAGATCACTGTCAGCAAAAAGGAAGTAGCAGGGAAGGCAGAAAGACCTGCAGGATGATAACAGATATGAAGCTAAATACTAATGGTAGCATAACTATTGCTTGACACTTTCAATGCAAGATGGAGGAAAATTAGTCATAATATAGAATTTTTATGTGTATGAAAAAAACAGACAAATCCCACCATAGTGCCTGCTCACATTAAAACTTTGCTAGGATAATGGTCAGAGTCCCTTTGCTTTAGCAGTTGATACAAAAAGTTTCATGAGGACTTCCACAAAAATTTATCTTTTGTTTTTAGCCTTCCTCCCCAAAATTGAAAACTTTGAGCAACTAGTAATAAATTCCACTTAGCAAAATATGCTTCTTGAAGCTAAAAAGTCTCCAAAGTATTTATTTGGTTTTAGCATAAAGATCCTTGACCCAGACTATAAACTGGGTTTCAAACACAATGATTTCTTACAGTGACTTCAAGCACCTTAGATAATATTATTATTTTTTAAATAAGCATAGCTCAAAAACACAAGAAGTATTAATTTCTGGTAATATGAAAGTATTTTTCATCATCTGTTTACAAAAAGCATTGTCACAACCTATTCTCTTGATTCATAACACTTTTTCTGATTACTGTTGTGGATTATAACAACAGGCAACTTGCAGTGCTGTAGTTTGCAAACTACAAAGAAAGTAGTAAACAGTCTATTGCTATGTACTTCTATTCTGGTGCTAGGTAATATCTTTAAACCAACAAAAATTTATTGCCACCTGAGAATGATACGTAGTCATCACCACCAAAAATCTGGCTCAATGTAGCCTTCTCCATAATTTTTTTTTTTAATATAGCTCTGCAGGAAACACTATCTTCTAGGAAGTAACAATATCCCCTAAACTTAAAATACGAATTATCATTAGAACTTAAAACCCTAAACACCTCAGAAGTCAGCCACAAATCACAACCAGTGTTTCTTCCCTAACCTTCTTGGTAATTTCCTCCTTTGCATTTTACCTGGTACATTACAAATCATTGTTAGAATTGCATGAATCTTATGTTTGCAGACAATCTCACAAAATTTAAGATCATTACAAAATTTATGATCATTGTCAACCCAGGGTGGTTCAAAAGAAAGTTTTCTGGGTCTATTTAGCAAGGTATTTTACCTAAAGCAACCCAACAGAAATACCTCCAGAATTTGACACACTGGGTTATAATATCTATGTCAACACTCTTATTTAAAATTGACATTACACGTTGCAAGTAGGATCTTTTGAGATGGTATATCCAGTAATTTACTGAGGCATATTGGATAATTTTAATTCAAAATTTAGTAATTTCAGATCCAAGAACACCAAGTTATGTTCTCAAAACAGATACTACAGGTTGATGGATAGTATTTGCAATTCAAAATGGGTAAACTAAACTTCCAATATTAATGCCAGTACATTTCAAAAAAGGCTCAAAATTTTTAAAAAATTCTTAGCCTATTTTGCCTTTGAAAAAACGGTAGAACCTAAACACAAAAATTATAATAGTCAAGTTATACCAAAACCAGGTTTCCTTTTTAAATCTGAAAATAACTGAGCTGTTCAAAGCTAAATATTAATCACAAATAAAAAACACTTACCTTCTTGTCTGTTATTTTTCCTTTTTAGCCATTTTTCCACAGTTTCTGCACTTACACTTTCTGACACAAACTCATCCAGTACCTGGGGGTGAAGAGAAAGATATGCCTTCACTTTTTCATCTGTTAAGCCTGAAAGAGAGAACATTAATTGATTACATTATTGGTATGAACTCTCTCATAATAAAAAAATACCTGGAAGACCAGCAAGTATCAATATCCCTTTGTTTAACACACTGATTGAATATATGACTATTTAAAGAGAGCAGAGAGAGAAATATCCTGTCAAAAAATTGAGCTGTAGTATATAAAATAGTAGAAGCAAAGTGTAGCCATACAAGATACTGTGTACAAAAAGTCCCCTAAAGGGGTACACAAACATTACCCAGGAGAAACATCCAGGCAGGAATTCATGACTATGATTGTGACTACAAAATTATTTCCAGGCTATGCAAGATAATATATTAATAAAGCAAATGGTTAGAAGAAAATAGAAGAAAGTGAACTGGGATGTCTCACAGAGCACCAAATTCAGTACTCTCACTGCAAATGGCAGCAAAATCAACACAATCTATTAGAGAACACCAAAATTATATGCAATTTTCAAATACTAGAATTACTTAAGTTACTTTTGATGTATAAACTGTTTTCACAGGCATGTTTCCATTGCTTTAGTAACTTAGTTACCAAAATGAAAATAATTGGTAAGATAAAAGGTATTTACAATAGCTGCGACAAAAAGAAAACTCCAGTAAACATTTTAGAAAAAGAAGAAATATTCAGAATCTCAGATCCCAGACATTCACAAAGAAATTTTCAAATTCACAAAGTTACAATCTGATTATACACTTTGCAAATCCCCCAAACAAAATGACTGGCCACAGGGAGGTGAACCCAGCGGTGCTGAGACTGTCCAACATCAATAAAAAGTGCCTGTCCTGGGGGACTTGGCTCCAGGCTACCATAGAGGCAACAGGCACCCCAGTGCAAAAGCCTTAATGAGATACAAGGGGAAGAGAGGTAACATCCACTGTAATGACTCTAAATATTCTCTTGTGTTTTGCATATTTAAATATAATACATTCTCCACAGAAAGCAGCCTGTTTGTCCTGCTCAGGGAAAAGAAAATTCCCTCTGAACAACACTGACCTCTTTCAGAGCGTATTCATGCTATAAAGTGAGATCAATTCTCCTATTTTGTGCTTTGCACAGTATCAGAACGTGATGAACAGAGGCATAGTGCAATTTCAATGCTAGTCAATGATGGTAATATTTAAGATCTCTTAAAAATGTTTACTGGGAACATCTTCAGGAAGCAATACCAGAAGACAAACCAAAAGCTCTCACCTGCAGTGCATCAACCACCTGCACCACTTTCCTCACACCAACTGCACCACATCACTCATCCACATCGGCCCCCAACAGCTCAAAACTGGCTTAAACTACCCTTGCTTTTAATCCAGAGGCAGCAGTTCCTGTTGGATATCTCAGCCTCAAAGAACAACATTGCCACTTAAGGCAATTACCCATACATTAATCACTTGAATAAGAGGTAATTGAGCATCCCGATTTTCATTAGTAAAGAAAAGGTTTATCCTAAATCAATAGACAAGTAGGTGATCATCAAGTGGGGCAAAAACAAGCAAAACCCCACTACTTTGATTGTTTAACCTCAGGTGATAGCTTATAGAGCTAGATTATAATGCAGCTAAAAGAAGTAGAAGTGCAAATTGAAGATGATTTTAAAGCCAGATCAGGGATCACCTTGTTCTGAAAAAATCAAACTCATTAATATAATTCTGTAATTGGTATAAATGAGAAAAAGGTAGTACATTTAAAAAGTATTTCTAATTCCATAATGAGAAAATTTGGAAAGGAAACATATTTTAAGAATCATTCAAAAGATTTTAAACGTTTTAAAAATTTAGCCATCAGAATGTCATCAAAATTTATCTTCCCTTTAAGTTCTACATGAAAAATTATCAAAACAGACTTGTCATCAAATGTCTACTACTTCCAAGTTGTCCTTCAACTACAAAGAATCACTTTTTTGCTTTAGTAAAAAACTAGGACCTGAAAAGACTGTAAAATTAGCAACTGGAATTCTGAAAGGATTGATTTGTTTCTCCAGTGAAAATAACCTTTCTTTCTTGATCCAAACCTTTATACGCTGTGGATTTTGTAAAACACACATAAGAATTCAATGAAATGTCAATTTGAAATAAGACTTTAGTCTACAGGTATCAAGTTTAATATCCAGATATTATGTAACTTCAGCAACCTAAAGGTAAAAAACTCTGCTTTAACCTTAAACAGAAAAGTGATGGAGCTGATATAAGAAATCCTAAACAGTCTTTAAATCACCCTTTTTTATTTCACTGAAGATATCTGCACAGATGTTCTTTCTCAATGTGGGATTTGTAGATGGGAGCAAGAAGAACAGGATTTAAAACTATGTTTGCAGAGGTAAAAAGGAGTAACTTAAACCTATTTTCTACATAGATTAAGGCCAACTTATTGGTCAGCTCCCAGTTGTTAGCCTGCTGCATCAAAAAACACACCCTGAAAACACAAACTCCACAGCCAAAACTAACAATAACACACTGTAACTTCACAGAACATACAATTACAAGGCTTTCAGAATAAAATTTTAACTGTTTCTGTCTTATGTACGTTAAGGCTAAAAAGTGGTGTAAAGATGCCTGAATCTAAGAGCATTTTATAGCTGTGCAGATGCAATTATCTTATGGCATATGTAAAGCCTTCTTGATTGCAAGATATGCATTAGAATAAAGTTATTGCATAACAACATGCACACACTTGCCCTCTTGAATATTCACATGCTCCTGAAAACTTTTAGTATATATATTTTTGTTAAATATTATTGACCTCTCTATTGAAGCATTGTAATCCCTTAATTCTGAAAAATGCAAACATTTAAATAAACAGGACAATAACACACCCACACTCAGGAAACAAAAGTTTATCATGCCAATCGAGTGTCATTTACAGAATTATCAAACATAGTCACAAGTCAATGCTGGTTATTAATTCTTCTGTTACTAACGGATTGGTCTTAAGTATTTGGGGCAGTAAACCTTTCTACAGTCATTCACATTAGAAATATTTCCCCTGTACTACTTCTTCCCATGACCTCCAGTAATGCCAGAACTCATCTCATTCTTGTTCATCATTTTTTGTGTGGAGCATCAAGTGTATACATCAACAGTGTTGGTCTGTACACTTCCTCCCAAGCAGCCCAAACAAAAGCTCCCCTCACTTCATTTCATGCACCCCCAGAAAGCATCACCTCTTGTATCTGGAACCCATCTGTCCTCTGACAGAGCTGTGACAATTACCAATAGAGTCCATCACTCAGGAGGGCTGAACTTGGGCCAACAGCCTAGAATTCAGCTTGCCAGAAAGCACAGAAAGATTGGAATAATTCCTCTGGGAATTACAGGAGGATTCTGGCATTTGATTTGGATGTCCATTCATTCAATTAACGCAGTGGAGTTTGCCCTCCATACATATATCCCATTTAATTAAAAACATGCACACCAAACCACCTTACTCTCTTGTATTCCTGTTTTAAAATTATTTACTCACATTTCAGTGCTGCTATATGACACAACTTGCTGTCACACACATTAACTATTTGTTCTAAATTTGTGATTAAATCATGAAGGACACATACATATCAGATAAGCTCTTCCTTTTTTCATTCCCCTATGAACAAACCATAGGCAAAGAAACAGCTCCAGCTGACCACCACTTGTGCCAGCCCAGCAGATTCTCACTTCCTGACTCACACACCCAGTTAGGTTGTGTAGATCTCAATTTGGCCATACCATCTGCTTTTAAAAGTTTCTTTATATGTATGGAAAATATTTATCCAGTTGGGTTTGGTTTCATATTTCTCATTTCTAGGCTACTCTAACAGTAAGTGGAAGTACAACTTTCCAATAAATGTTGGGCTTCATGCAAGCAGTTCACCTTATTGTGGGGTTTTTCTGTGTAACTCATTTATTACAAGGTAGGACAATGTAAAACTGGCAAAGCTCAATGCAAAGCAGAGTGCAGAAGACAGCCTTTCCTCTTGATTTCATCTAAGAGGCAATTCCTTGATCAGCAAGAGGCCTTTTCACTGCCAGAGAAAACTACCTTATTAGCAGGACATTCACCCCAGGATGTTCATGTTGGCATTGGTTCTCAGCACCCCTGGACAGTGGTCTCTGACTGACACCATCAGTTTATTATCCTACAGGAAAAACCTGCATACCTTTTCTCTGCAAACTTCCCACACAACTGACTCCTTCTCTCCTTCCACCTTCCTTCTACATGACCACCTAACCCTTCCTCCTCACAGCAAAGCCAGCAAACTCCCTCTTTTCTTTTCTTCTCTGTCCTCCTAACTTTTTATATCTTTCTTTCTCACATGCATAACACCTGCGTGCCCTTTTACTCTTTTGTGATTGGTCAACACACATCAGCATTTCAGGCTTCTTCTCTTTCAATGCTGTTCACCTGTTTATACAGCTGCACTCCAATAGGGATGAGGCTTGCAGCATCCCCATTCCTAATCTTCCACAATCTAGTCTTCTACACATTAAGAGTAAGAAGGGTAAACAAAATGATAGAAAAGCAATTGTATTTACTTGTACTGCTCCTAGAAACTTATGTATTAGTGCACTGTATGAAAAAAAAAACATAGTCCTGTTTTACTTTGCATATGCCAGAGGCTCAAGCTGTGTATCTCATTTGGCATAGCTTATGCCAGCCCATTAAAATTTTGGGGTTGTTTTTTGGGTTTGGTTTTTTAAGTGGTGGCATTCAAGGGTTTGGGTTTTTTTAAATAACTCCTTGGCTTTCAATTCAGCACGTGCGAGTAGTTTGGTGTCACTTTTGTTTTTTTTTTCCCTACCCAAACTATGAGAAATAGTTTCTTTTTCACTGGAATTAATAGCAGAAATATATACAGTTGAAGCCAAAATTATGTGTGGATTTTTTTCCCTTTTTTTATTTTACTAAACTAACAATAGAAAGTACAGATATTTCTACTAAGTATCACAGTCCAGTTATTACAACTTAAACTAGAAAGCCAAAGCCCTTATGATGGCCTGGTTCAACAAATAACTACCTTTTTTATGACTAATACTTTAAAAACATGCTTCATTTCACTGAGGGTAAAGAATAAAGAAACCTTTACATGAAGATAATTCAGCTAGTTCAGTAGAGCTGTTTAAAGAGGAATACTTATTCACATAGATTATGAACCAACACAGGAAACTATAATTACTTTTTATTTCAACAGGGTACCAAGACTAAATCATTTGGGTTTCAAAAGCATAACTAAAACATTGACTGCTTCTTTAGTATTTCTAAAAGCCAGAAAACCCCAAAAACTCCCAGAACCACCACTTTCAAAAATACCTGCAAGGTCTCAAACAAAGCCAGTGTGAATACTGGAGGCTGCTTAATGGCAATTGCCTGGCCTGCTCAAGCCTAGTTTCTCCTTTTGATATACCAGCAAAGCTTTCATTGCAACAACTCCTACATTTCATTAAAGATAACATAAATTAGAACCCTAAAAGAGATCAACTGCTTTCACAGAGCAATCTCCCACTATCCAGTGTAAGTAAACCAACAGCTTCATTAGTCAACATTTGTAGCACTAAAAAAAATACTAACTACGATAAGAGAAAATTAGAAAACATTTGTTACAGTTTGGAGTACTATACTAGTAGATCATTTTACAGGTACTGACACAAACATTTTTCAAGAAGCCTCAAGTGTGTGAAGATATTTCCAAACAAAATGTGTACTTGAATGAACAGGAAGGAATAAAGCATAACAATGGACAAAGTTTATAGAATACAAAGATTCCTCCAATAAATGTGATCAATATTCACCCTGTTGATTACCACCATCCTCTTAATATCTATGTTTGGTTTTAGGAGAGACAGAAACCATAAACACTGTTGCAGTCGTATATGCTGCTGTCCTTTTAAGGTGTCAGAAAAATGCTCTTTGGCAAATAACTGAATATTAACACTTTAAAACATAAGCATAAAACACTAGGACTCTTCTGTCTTAAGGAAGATAATGGTTTTTGGGCAGAGGTGACAAATTATCCCACTTTAGCATCCAAAAGCTCACTTACAGTGAGTTTTACTCTAAATTATAAGGGTACTACAAGGAAGCACTGTAGGCTTGTCTACATCAGTAAACTGAATATGTCCAGGGCTGTTCACTGACCTGAAACCACGTAGTTTATAACTCCTTCATCCTTACTATTAAGCTTTCTTGATCTCCAGCTATGAAGCTGAGGGAAAACTGAAAGGTTGACTGCCTGCTGGGAACCATCCCTGACCTGACCCTACTCCAGAGCAACATTCGAGACCTGCCCAGGACATCACTAGCTGGCTTGGAAAATGCAATGCCAAATCCAATTCTAGTATATAAGAATGCTCCTTCACACTGTTTACTAACTCAGATATAGCTGAGCTGGGTTTAAAAATAAAACAAGAAACAAAAACCTTCAAACATCAATTATCAGTAATTATTCCTTGCCTTTGAGCCAGTCTTCAACAGCCTTCCTTTAAAGAAAAAAAAATTCATAAAGTCAAAAATCACTAGACAGTCTTATTTTTGCTTTCAGCTTTTAATGCTGCCTAAAACATTTAAAACATTTCTTAGATGTTAGATAACCTGTGTAGTACTGAATCAATTAATGGCTCCACTCTCTGACTCTTAATCCATGTCACACTGCACTCTCCTCTGAGAATAGTCTCACTGAGCTCAGTATAAAGCAGAACTGACTGTGAATGAGCTGAAAGAATTGAAGCCTAGAGCTATGTTTAAAAATCTGCTCCATTTAGCAACATGAGTCACACACGTCATTAGCAATTCTTGTAATTTTCCCATTAGTCTTTTGATATCTGGTCTTTTTTCTGAAACCACTAGCTTAATCAAACCTCATGATTAGGCAAGAATTTTAATTTTCACCTAAACTTTCTGATTCCCAGTCTGGGGGGCACATGGGGAGTCAGGAAAGAATGGGTAAAAACTGATGAGCCAGCCTAATACTTACAAAGGGTCAGCATTTTATCCTAGAGCAGCTAATCTCTGAAAGACTGCAGTCAATGCTTCCCTCCAAACCTTTGCACTTGACACATCTTTTGCCCATTTAGACAAGATCCAGTGGTTTGAAAACATATTGTGAGGGTGTACATTGGTCATTGTAAGAAATCAGGTGGATTTCACATATAAAGAAGGCTTTTACATAATATAATAAACATGAAAGGAAATAACTTGAAATACTGTCAATGTTCTATCTTTTAACAACAACAGTGACAAAGTAATTTAAACAAAAAATACACTAATTAACTTGTTTGGTTTAATAAAGCAATTATTCCCTGAAATTAGAGGGGCTGCAGAGTCACAACAAATATAGGCAAAGTCTTTTATTCTCCAAGTAGCTAAAAATGCCTAAATTAAAAATATTTTTTCTTATCTGAAATAACAAAATTATGAAGAGAGAAGTTTCACACTTTCTCAAAATCAGCATTTGAAAATAAATATCATACTTGTATGAAAAAAGACTAGAAATATCTGAAAGTCATCCAGAAGACCTAATTTGAACACAGCTTTGCCTATGTACTCCTTTATCTAAAGCAGCCATGTCCCATCTCTTACTTACACAAAGATCACCTCTCTGTATTTTTCTACAGAGCTTTATAAGTGATATTTGTAGTTATTCTCAAAAGCATTCAAAGCATGTGTGTACATTGCTTCATTTGGATTAAGCATTAATCCCATTAAATCAATCCCTTCTTTGTTCAAAGCATCAGGATTCAAAACCACAGGCACAGTCAGTTTTGAAATATCCTTTTCAAGTCAGACTTTTTATCTTAATCCATTTAAGTACACAGGAATGTAATGTGACCAAGTGCCCAAACCCTCTGAAACCTGACATTACTGGTCTGGCAAAAAGTATAATCACTAACAAGAAGCAATCAGAATGGTCAAACCTCTTTTGATTTCTCTTTGCTTGAAAAATCAATTCACAAACTTGTCTGTGAGCAGCTCCAGTCACCTTTTTTGCCCCTCCTCCTCCAAGTTTCTCCTTCATTGCTAAAAGAAACCCAATACACGGCTCCAGCATATCACCAGTAAAAACCAATAATGCAGTACCTGAAAACACGTCACTGCTAATTTAGGTGCTTTAAAAGGGTTTATGCTTGTTTCACAGATAATAAATTTTACTATTAACCACTTCAAATCTTCAATTCCAAGGTGAATGTTTAATTACACGAGCCTCCAGCAACTGCAGGTTAAACCTGCAGGCTCTGTATACATGTAAATGACAGCAGTAGCCACGTGACATCTCAGCCAGGATGCCAGCAGCACTGCTGAAGATTTAGAAAGCAAAGATAAAGACCAGCTCAGCTAAACAGATCTGGAATGTGCTCACACAGAAAGAATATCAACAACCTGTATCCTGTAATTCAAATCCCATATTTCTTATGAAAAAGCCATGGATGCACTTGAACGTGCCAGATGCTGAGCAAGGCATGGACATAAGGCCTTTAGTTTCCACCAACTTTAATGGTGGTTTTTCTGATATTATCAGCATCTTGCAAGCCTGAGCCCTAGACATCTGCAGATACTCAGCTGCTTATGTCTCCTAAAATCTAACATTCAAGAACTGCACAGTACTGGCAGCTCTGAGCCCTGATTCAGTATTAACTTAAAAAGCAAAAAAAATTATATAAAACTCTTGATGAAATCAGTTTGCATTAGCTAGAGCTAAAAGGCCTATAATCCCTCCATAGGAATTATATGTATGCCTAATGGAGTCAACATATTCTCAATTTGAATATTCATTTTTCATGGGGGCTTCAAAACACACTTCAAGTTGTCTGAATGGCACAATCCTGTATGTATACTGTTATGCTGTAATATCATCCATTAGTTGATGTATGGGGCTTTTTAAAACTGTCTTACTTTCCTGGTTTGAGAGTAGCTTTTCTGCAGTTCTCATTAGCACACTGGAGTAACTCTGAGGGGTCTGTAAAAAGCTTTATTCTCCTTCCAGGTGCATGATGGAACCAAATTTGGAAATTTAATTAACACTCTGCAAAAAGCTAACAAAAGGACTATAGACATGCTCCAGGACTTGCAAATTGTAATCAAATAATTTCAAGCATTTACTTGAGAGAGTCATGTATCATCTTAAGGTTACTGATAAAAACAATTATTAACATAATTATAAGTAAAGCATTATACTGAAGTAGGTTAAAATGTACTTGTAGATGTATAAGAACATCTCAGTATAATTATTTACCTTTTTCTTTCTCTTGTGCAGCAGACAGAGCCAGGGTACCTTGCTCTTGCCCAAAATATACCTGAAGAGTAATGTATATCTTAATAAAGACTAAATAAATACTAAAATACATTAATAACTCATGAAAAATGTAAAGTCCCTCAGAAAATGCACATAATTAATCTCTTATAAGAGTATATGCAGCTTCAGATTAAATTACTTAAAATCTAATGATTAAACAAGGTTAGAATGCCTTCACTCTTCCCTTGAGAACAGGTGTTGGGACCAAGTTCTTAATTTATGTCTTCTCCAGTAATATCTTCTGGCTGATGAAATATCTTCCTCCCACCTGACAGCTAATCCTGTAGTGGCTCCCTTTTTGAGTGAACTCTTCTGGCTTAAAAGTAGTCCCATTCCCTTTATTACCAGTGTTTTACTGCTGATTTATTACTTAATACAAACTTTTGTGAATAAAGTTCTGTAAATCCTTTATAATACCAATATAAATGTGCAGTCTTGTTTATAACCTGCACCTTAACTTATTCCACAAACAAGATCCACTATGATGAAACCTTTGAAGGATACTACATGCCTGTGCCAAGTCTCATTCTGTTATTTCACTAAAATGGAGACAGAGAACGTTCTTCCTTCTGAAAGGAGCATCCCACTTCATCTTAACACTTAGATTAGTAGACATGTTAGGACAGTTTCCCAGAGCACAGGACTCTTCTGAAATAACACCTACACACAGTCAAATAGCACAAACTTAGCAACAAGACTGGACACCTGAGAGTCTCTACTTTGGTGATACTAGGACCCTATCTGCAGCACACAGACTAGGATTTGTCATTCTTTTTTAATCCCCTCCAAACTTAAAGTCTTAGGGTGCTTAAAGTGAACACAGGCAACATCCTTTGCAAAATGAGAAGATACAAAACCCAGAGAAATCAGTCTCTAAAGAGTACTAATAGAAGAAATATAACACAACCAAATTCAGAAAGGTTTGATCTGGCTCATGGGAAGGAAGCTCTTCAAAAACAAACCATGCTGGCACAGCACTTTTCTAGACATCACAGCTAAAATAAAACATTTAGAAAAACATACAAATTAGTATCAATGTTAAATTTCACATATTCTGTAACTCCTTCCAGTCCTGTGTCCAAGTCATTTATGAAGATGTTGAAGAGCACAGGCCCAAGGATGGTGCCTTGTGGAACCCCACTAGTGACAGGTCCCCAGTCTGATGTCACCTCATTCACTGTAACCCTTTGTGCCTGACCCGTGGTCAGGTGCTCACCCATCCCATGACGTGTTTATCCAGCTGTGTGCTGGACATCTTGTCCAGAAGGATCCTGTGAGAGACAGTATCAAAAGCTCTGCTGAAGTCCAAAAAGATTACTATGCACAAACCTGTTGAACAGAAAAATTTAGAAGGAATGCAAGAAGCAGGTTGCAAATTGCTATTCTTATTTGATCTAAAGGTTCGCCATGATATTTACAGGTTTATTTGTTTAAAGACAGATAGAAAGTGCTACCAAGGTCTTGACCTATTGATTAACATGAAGGGTGTTGTCTGCTAAATGTACACAAAGCCTAATAAAGTGAAGGTGGAGCTGGTGCAGTTCTTTTTTTAAAAAAGACATCTGATTTTAAATAAAAGACTAAGCTGTAGAAGAGTTTATTCCATTTTCCAATTAGTCTGTTCAGCTTACTAATAGGTATAAAATGGGTGCACCTATTAAAGAAATAAATAAAATTTAAAAATCCCATTCTAATTGCAGTATCAATTTTTCTTACTTTACTTTCCAGCAATTAATTTTTTTTCTTTCATACTTTAACGATTATCTTGAAATAGTTTTCAGCATTACAAATCAACTCTTTGTAAAGGTATCACTGGTCTGAATGAATAACATCTATCCTCTTTACACTGTGGAACAGGCTCATTTTTCTAACACTATATTCTTACAACATTTCACAATTCCAAAGAGATTTAACTCCAAGTATCCATGTGCAAATGTTCAACTATTCCTACAGTAGTTCCAGAAAACTCTCTAACCTAATTCAAGCACCTTTACAGAAATTTCAATACCTAAAACAAGAAAAGAACTCTAAAATATAAAAGCTTCTAAAAACCTTCCAAAAAAATCAAGGTTTTTTGACAGAGTCCAGCTTTATCACTTGAATGTTCAAGGGTATATCATAGCCCTCCCTCAACACCACCAAAAGAGCTATATAGCAGATAATTTCACAATAAAGTTGAAATACAAAAAGTTGGCATCATGAAAATTATCTTGGAAATTGCTTTTTACTCTACATTTTGTATTTCAATAAAATATAGATACAAGATGCCTTTTTATACAAGATTGAACTTTGACTGACATTTAAAATAATAAAAAAACCCTATTTAATTCTTTTGTGGGGAATAGAAAGTCTACCTTCAGACTAATTAAGCACTGAAAGTAAAGCACTAACTCCATCAAACTGTCAGAAAAAAGTTAGAAATTCCAATTTATTTAAAACACTATCAAGGAAGAAAAATTATTTTTTTTTCAGCTGTATAAATGAACAGAAAGTAATATGATTTTTCAGAGATGCTATCTCTGATCGATTGTATGGTGATGGATGTAATGATATCTCTATGTCACTAAAGCACAGCCTAGGAAAAGCAGCATAATTTGAGATATTTAAAAGAATACGCTGCTGAAGTAAAGGAGGTTTGAAGTGATAATTAAATGCTGTGTTACATACGCTTTTACATTACAGACAAGGACATTGTGCAACCCTTATTTGCTCTGGTGAACACTTACAGGAGTAGTCCTATTGACGTCAGCGAGACTACTTATGTGGGTAAGAGCTCACTAACATGTGAAGGGTTATGCAACAAAGCCCCAAACACGTCTCATTCCACACATTGTTTCAAGCTTTGCTCCTCAACCACAATTTTTTCCTCTAATAGTGTTAATAATATTATTACAGTGATATTACCACTCAGAAAAATATGTGAGAGCATACAACTTGTTTAGTGGTACCTGACATACCCCAATTTTTCAGCTAGACACCAAAGCAGAGGCACACAAGGATTGCAGATTCACTGAGGATGGCAGGCACCTCTAGAGATTGCCACCAAAGCAACCCTCTGCTCAAGCTGCAGTGGGTTTCTCAGGGTCCTGGTCTGCCAGCTTTGAGTACCTCCAAGGATAGAAAGAAACTCCAGACCCTCTCTGTGCAGTCTGTGCCAGAGTTCAGGTGTTTTCCTGTGTTTAGGTAGAAATCTCTGTGTTTCAGTTTGCACCCAATGCATTTTGTCCTCTTGCTGGGAGCAGCCAAGACGAACTTGAACAGGCTCCATCTGCTTTACTTCCCCCTCCATAAGATACTTATACAAAGAGGTAAGATCCTGGGATTTTTTTCTTTTCTTCAGGCTGAATAATCCAGTCCAAATCATCTTTATGGCCCTTCACTGCACTCACTCTACTATGTCCAGATGTCTCTTGCACTGGGGAGTACAAAACTGGGCCCAGTACTCAAGATGTGTCTCACCAGGGCTGGGTAGATGGGCATGATCCCCCTCTGACCTGCTGGCCATGCTCTTCCTAATGCTGGGATGCTGTTGAACTTCTTTGCTTTGAGAGCACAAAGCTTGAGCAGGTTCAATAGATTTACGGGAAGAAATGCTACAGGGATTTCTACTTTCTGGGAGGTGAAATAAATGAAAATACCTTCTACTGACTTGGATGTTGGCACCACAGAATAAAAAACAACATATGGTGTTGGCTGCTCTTCCAAAAGCTTTCACTGCTGTGGCAATGCTCTACGCATGCAATCTCATCTGGCAAAACATCTTCCATCAATACTATTTTAGACAAGAATTCAAATAATCTATTTGTTACTATTTTAAGAATTTCTTGTTGGCAACCACAGTAGAACAAAGACGCAATGTTTCAGTCATGCCCCTAGCTTTTATTATAAAGCTTAAGCAAATGCCAAGAATTCAAGGCTAGTTTCAAAAATTAAAAATGAGCAGCTGCATCTTTTCCCTGTCCTCCTCCCCTCCATCATCTCCCCACCCTCTTTTGTTTGTTTTGGAGACAGTGTAGCTCACAAACACGTGTTCACCTCTAAAAAGCATCCTTAGAAAAGAATGGAATGGGGGAGGGGGTAGAAGAGTTGGAAAGAGCAAAAGTAAAAGGAAAACAGGAGAGATGAAAACTGAGGGCTTGTATTTGTGCAGAACTCAGGGAAAGTGTTTTTTTAAAATTGCCATATTCATAGGATGCATATCCTGCCCTGTGCCTTTGCTATACAATTTATACAAACTTTTCACAGGCAAAGATAACAAAGCACTCAATGAGAAAAAAGTTCTGGTAGAATCACTTCTACCAATTCCTCTGCAACAGCCTGGTTTGTATAAAGCCTATTTGAACTTGGCCATTGATATATTCAGAAAAACATTTTAAAACTATAAATATGTCCATATAAGATACATAACACGTGAAATTGAGGCACATTTCCACAAGGCTGGCCATAAATTTTCACTTTAAGGTGTTACAGTACTGATGGCTGCGATTCTGATTTCAGTCCAGTCGCTGAGCAACCCAACAGTTCCCATGAGCCCATGACAGGTCCCATACAATACTGTACAATGACCAAAAAAAAAACCCACTAATGTCATACCTAAAAAACCATGTTGATAGCACAGACTGATCCACTGCCAAAACTAGCCAATTAAAAGCTGTATCATAAAATATCCAATAGGAGAAGAACACAAAATTACTTTGAAATTTTTAAATTAGACTAAATAAAGAGATTTAACAAATAGGTAGCTATCAACATTTTTAAAGTCCTTCAGATTCACTCTGGGAAAGCCTCCAAGACTGAAACTTCTGTAGGCTGCAGAATATAAATTTTAATACTATTCAATTTAACTGACAGTGACATGAAAGATCTGGAGAAAATCCAGTGCACCCAAGATCAGTAAAAAACGACTCAGTGTTGTACTGCAAGAAAAATGGCAGCAGGAGGTCTCTCAAGGATATTGTATCAATGACAAAAAGCAGTCATAAATACCAGTACATTATTCTTTTTCCTTTACTATCACTGTCACATTATTTTACAGACTAATGGCTTAGTAATTTTGTGAACAGCAGTTCTGAGGACTTAATAGTGTAGGCACTGTTCACATTACTACAGGAGCTAACAAATGTACCTGATACTGAAATTCATCCAAGTCCCTGGCACATCTTTCCAGCAAACAAGCAATCCTGCAATGCTTCTGTTTAAGTGACGGTGACACACATACTCTAACTTTGTTGCAAGAAATCCAAGCACTTCAAAGTCAATAGACACCAAATATTTTCATAAGTAAGTTAAGCACACTCAGCATGGCAGCAGCTGGGGAAATGTTAATATGTATGGATTTGTAATTTGGGGGAGGGGGATTGGTGGTGGTGCAGAGGTTAGTAAAAAGAACAAAGAGGAAAGCAAAGGGTAATTAAATGCATCAACTCAAATTCTTTAGACACAGTCATGGTCTCACAATAAATACTGGATACATTATCAGCAGGGAAAGGTCACAGGGCTACATAGATGGCTACATTTTCACCATGGATAAATGGGCAGAGTAAAGCCAGGAGAAACACTAAGAAAACGCAGAAGAAATCTTTAGAGGCACGAGGATGAACATGGGTCAGAGAGGTCAAAGACTCTTCAAGAGGTAAAGCAATGACTAACCAAACTAGTACAAAATTAACCAGAAAAAAACCCCAAAACTAAACCAACCAAATAAAAAAAATAAACCAACCCAAACCACAAATTGACAGCTTTTGCCAACATCAAGTTATCCTGTCTACCTGTGTGAACTTTCCTGTTGTAGCAAAGAGTGATGACTACAGAGGTAGGGTGAGGCAGCCCAGGCTGAGGGAAGGCAGATCTCTTCACACAGCAACATTGATAACCTCCTCTGGTCTACAGTGATTGGGAATTACAGCCTAAAATGTGGAAAAATGAATGCATGCCATTCGAGAGGCCACCTAGCTACACTAATTTGCAAGTGCATAATGTCTAGAAAAGATCAGCTAGCACGCTTTTTGGATTCAATAAACAAGTACTTTTTAAAACTATCCAAAACCAATCAATTAGTTTCTTAGAAGAAATTGGAAAGTAGAATTTCCCAAGAAACCCAAGTATTCCAGTATTCTGGAATGTGGTTTTTATTTGTAACCAGTATTAAAAATAACTTTATAGGAGTATGAAAACTAGGGACATTTTTGTATGTTTTTCATTTTACTGCTTCATACTTTTATTATTTTCTTTAGAATTCTGAAAAATGTAAACTGAATTATTTCCTCATAATTTTTCTATAAGAACTAACATGTTTGTACTTTCATTTCAACAAATCTGCATTTTCCAGAATGTACAAGTGAGTGGTGAGAGCCCACATCTCAATGCCACTCAAAATTCTTCTATTATACAATCTGTAGACATGTGCTTCTTTCTTTAGATTTCCTTACTAGAAGCACCAAAATGAGCTAAACCTTATTAATTTATTTATTTGGCTAACCATTAAGGAAAATACATCACAAGTAACATGAGCTTCCTTAGAGTCAGGCAAAGAAAAAATACGATGAAATCAAGTAGTGTCTTTCAACCCAAGACGGCTATCTAGTCAGTCTCAAATACAATCAGACACACAGACAAGGTGGAGTCAAAACTGCTATTCAAAAACTGGTTTGTGCATAATCATCCCTCATTGAGCATTTATGTGTTTAATTAGGATCTTTTAAAAGCTACAGTCAATATGTTTGCAAAAAACATTAATTAAAAATAAAAATATTAGAAAACTGAATTTACATTTGCAACTTTTCTTCAGAAAAAGAACAGTATAACACCAAAAAAAACCCCCCAAACCTGCCTGTAAGAACTTTTTTAGAAGACTAAATTTCAAATATCATATGTGACACCTGAAAAATCAGTGGGTTTACTGATGTAAAAAACAATTATCTTGAATAAAGAATTCAAAGAAGAACATAATTTTCCATAAAGTCCAATACCTGCTAGGTAACATTAATTCTTATGCTTTAATTTTGCAATTAAGCATAGAAGTGGAAAAGCACAGGGTAATTTTTTTGGAACAGTTAAATAAATTAGAAAATTTTATTTGTTGGAGTTCTCCAGTTAATGTCAAATCCATTTTGACATTAAAGTGTTCTGACAAAGAGTATCAACCTTATGTCAACTATTAAATATGTCACAGATACTTTCCAATACTTTACAATAACTTCAAAAGGTGAATGAAATATCTGGAACTTGGTGGAGTTTTAGAGGGTAGGGGGAATTTGATTTGTTGGAGGTTTTATGGTAGAAGATAATAGGAACTTGGAATGCCTTCTTTAGAAATCTATCGTATTCATCAACATTTTCTTTTTCCCAGAGAAATTATGTTCTAAATGTTCATAAAATACAAATATAGCATACACTTTTTACAGAGTGACAAAATCCAAAAGAATCAGCTGCAATTCAAGTAATCTCTGTAAGAAAAGTCTTAATTGAGCAAAAGCTGCAAACCTAAGCTATCAGAGCGATATTCTGCTTCCTCCTGACATGGTGTGTCATGTATTTGACTTTAAAAGACAATTTAAAAAAACTTTTAAAAGGCCAATAGGTCATTATTTCAAGTCACCATAGATACAATATAACAACTTAATGGACTTCTGGTTTGTGGTCTCTTCATTGAAAAAAAACCAATGAAAACCCTTGGTGAGAGATTAACTGCTAATAGACTGAGATTTATCTGGGAATACATATAGAAGGTATGAGCATCTCTCCTTAAAAAAAATTTCTCATCTAGTATTCAGAAAAACATATTTGGGCTTCACTTTCCTTCATGCTCAGAGCATGCATCTGCAACGTATTCTGAGCTATCTTAATTCCCTCTAAATCAAAGCAACAGAGCATGAAAAATGTTGGGATACATTGTCATTGCTTCTGTGACAAGAGGGGTGCAAAGGGATGCCTTAACATCCAAGAGAGTCTGTAACTGGATATCAGTATACTGCTAACACAGGCCAAAAGGAACCACCAAACACAATATTTTATACAGCTGCCCAGTAGCAGGAACACGTGCAAAGAAGATAAAAAGTGTACTATGTTACCCTCCATGGCCAAAGTTCTTTGAACCAACTTTTAAATCCCTCCAGCGTGCCTTAGCCAGCAGGCAGCAAGGAGCTCTGGCTGGAGGCAGGCAAAGGAGGGAGGAAAGTTTCTGCAGCACATCACAGGCGTTAGAGATACTGAGAAGTGATGAAGCCAGAAGCAGAATGAGCAACAGTGTTCCAGCACAGGGACCATAGCTCTCAGGTGGCAGCAGGGGTATACCCTGACCCAAGTTTGTTCTAAAACTGCTACTGGTTCCCATACAGTGAAGTTTTACTATACAATATACATGAATGATAACAATAAGGGGGTGTTTCGCTTTGGTTTAAGTACATCTCCTAGAACAACTCATATCCATCCACACGCACATTTTTTTACTGGGCTTTCCTTTTAACATGTAGAAGCAAATGCTGCTAAAATGTTGTATCAGTTAAGGACTTATGCTTTCCAATTCCCTAAGAGAAATGTAATGTCTTCCCATGCTGGAAAAACATTTTGCAGTTACCATGATAAAGACTGCAAATCCAGAGATAAAATATGTTATGAGAACCTAGGGATCCCCTTCACCACCCACAAAAAGAGAAATCCACTATAGAAGGGCACTACTTCAAAAAGTTCCTGTACAAAGATCTAGTGTGTAATCATTCCACACTCATGCTAGAACAACTATTCCCTTGATGAAGCCTTAATTAAATTGATAGAAATCTACCATAGCTTCCCCCTACTACTAAGGATACATAATTACACTTGCCAAACTAATATAGCATTTAAGAATTTTATAGATTTATCTGTTTATTCTATAAGAATGAATAAAGGTCATTTCATTTGAACTGTTAAGAAAAATACTAGCTGAAATATTACAACTATGGTTATAATGTAGTACATAAGCACAACACAAACTTGTACAGTCATTTGAAGATGACCAAAGGAATGGAAACATTGTAGCTAGTGTGATAGTTAAATTATGACAAGTGAATGACCAATTGGAAGAGTTCCCATTTCAGAGAACTGTTTGAGATGAGGAGTAGGCATCAATACAACTGGCCTTGGGGAGCATCAGGAAGCAGATGAACAGTTGAATTCATTATACTAAAACATGGCTCTGTTTTGCTCAGAGGAGAAACCTCACCCAGAATAGCAGCACTTTTGTTGGGTCGTGAAAAGTGAAATTATTTTTTCCACCCAATTAGAAGAGTGAAGAAAGAGCACCAAAAGATATACACTACTCTTATGCCCAATACAGCACTGGTTTTACCTTGCTTTCTTGCATCTTGATTTCTTTAAAGTAGCATCATGAGAAAAAATGTACTAATTTCTTAAAAGAAAAAATTACAGATGCACCATATGCATTCAAGAAAAAAAGCCAATGTCCTGGTACCTTGATGCTGGAAGTTGTTTTCTAGTTTTCTAGTTCAGAACAATGATACTGAAATTAATAGCAGTGTAATGGCTAGATTATTAGAAGCAGAATCTTCAAAATATCCTCAGCTTTTATTTGCAAAAAACAGATTGTCTCTGAAGATAGAAAAAAAAAAAACCAGTGATGCAGAGGTTTGTATCTTTAATGTCACTCCTCTTAAACAGCACGAACCCTGTCAGAAAAAATAACTAGTTTAAAATTGTTGTCCTCCCACATTTCCTATAACTGAACTCTATCAAGCTGTAAATAACACTGGGTAAAGTTGTGTTTTAGCGCCCACAGTCACTACCTTGCTATTTAAAGACGAAGCAAAGACTTGTCTTTAAAAAAAATAAAATACAATTTTTGTTATGTTTACATAACAAATTTCAATTTAAATATCACCCCAGGTATTAAAAACATTGATTAATTAAACACATAGACATTCAATGCCAGTTTTATGATAATTTAAAAGAAAAATAAGTTAAATTATTCTTGTACTTTTTTTTCCTCTGTGTTTGGAGGAGTCCAAATTACTACCTCATTATAAGTTACAAACTCACAGAGTTTTAAAATTTCATAGTATTCCTGACACTTAAAGATTAACTCAGGTCAGTATTTTAGTCTTAATGTTATAGCTATAAACTCATACAAAAAGATTTCACCATTGATGTCTCTTACTGAGAACCTTGTATATTATTTACAACTCCTATGAAAAGATCTAACAGTATTTATACTCATGAGCACAATGACTTTGGAGTACACACCCCGCATAAACATTTTCAAATGTGATTTGTGTCAAGTCCTTTTAATCATCTGAAGTACTGTCTTCCACATTGCTAAACAAATAGTTTGTACAGCTAAAACGTTGGCTGCTTGTAAGCACCTATCTCCATCCATTTAAAGATGTGTTGGTGCTGACAACAGAGAGAGGAAAAGTTTCTGTTGGTCACTTTCTTCTCCTTACCACATTACTATCTATCCATCTATCTAATAGCAATCTATCCTGAGGGCTCAACACTGATCAAATTATCAGTATGGACAAAAAAATCTCAATAGTACAGTTACATGAAAATAAGTATCTCACACCAGAGGAATATAGAGTTTTAAATGGCTTTTGGCGGGTCTTACATTTACGAGCCTAGCATTGTAAGACCCTCTTCTAATTAATCTTATTGTCAGAAGTGCAAAGCCTTGCCATTAACTTCCGTTGAACTCACCAGGAATTAATTATAATGTTGCCATGCCCTGGCTATGCAGTCACCTTTTTTAGTTGTACTTATCAAAAAAACAGAGCAGTTGAAATACTGAGATCCTAGTGATTTTTGAGAACAACTATAAACTCTGAAAACAGCAACAAGTTTTCACACTTTCCAGTTCACCCTAAAAAGCATACATAAAGATAGCCAAATCAATGCAGTTTGAAACACTGCAATGATTCTCTGGATATTTCTAAAACTGTGTTGTATTAAATAGAGACATGGAACAAATCTTAATTATTTCTTAATTCAGAAATTCATTTACAAATCTTATTAAATTGTATACCTGCAGAAGGTATATATTCTCAGTGAAAGATCTCTTTGATGAGATGAAGGAATATTAATCAAATAACTTACACTAGAGGGAAATGTCACTATTTCTGGAAAAAAGGAGTTGTTCTCACAGATGTCAAAACCACTAGAAAGTATCCCAATACTTTTGACAAACATAGGTAGCACAAAAATAAAAGGAATTTAATTTGGAACCTGAAAACATTCATAATGAACAACAAGTCAATGCAGAGAATACAACCTCACAAAAAGCTGGCAGGGCTTTAATAAGTTTTTCAAATTAGGTACAGTCCCATAGAAGCCAAAGCAGCATTCATTTCTATGACAGTCACCCAATATGCTTCAGTTCTTTTGTAAATCCTATTGCCGAGCGGAAGGAATTTGCATATTTGGATAATTCAAACCAAGTTAAAATAAACTGTTGTAATAACATTGTGGCTTTCAAGTGATACAAGGCAGATTGTCAGTTTAAATGAACATAAATCAAGGGTGTCCAAACTTTTCTGTTTGATGTGCAGGCAGCACAAAATAACAGCTAGAGGCTCTAGGCAACAACTGTCCCATCACTGCTTCCTTCTAATCCACATGCTGCATTCCTACAGTCCATGAAGTTTGAGCCTGCCTGCTTATAATTGTAATCTCACACCATCTTTTGAACTGAAACCTCCTATTACTCATTTTCTTTAAGGTATTTTCTTCAATACCTAGAAAAATGTTAGAAAAATGTTTTGCCAGCCAATGGAAAAAAAAAAAATCAGCCTGGATAGAACTGCACAGTCAGCACAGTTTCATGAGCAGAAAGTCTTCCTTATCAAACCTGATTTCCTTTTATGATAAGACAGACCACACAGGTGATCAGGGGAAGCCAGCTGATATAATCTTTTTTTATCTCAGTAAAGCTTTGAATACTGTCTCTCACTGGAGCCTTCTGGACAAAATGTCCAGCGCACAGCTGGATAAACACGTCATGGGATGGGTGAGCACCTGACCACAGGTCAGGCACAAAGGGTTACAGTGAATGAGGTGACATCAGACTGGGGACCTGTCACTAGTGGGGTTCCACAAGGCACCATCCTTGGGCCTGTGCTCTTCAACATCTTCATAAATGACCTGGACACAAGACTGGAAGGAATACAGAGCAAATTCACAGAGGATACAAAACTGGGAGGAGCTGTTGAGTCCCTTGAGGGCAGGGAGACCCTGCAGAGAGACCTCAACAAACCACAGAGCTGGGCAGTCACCATCTGCATGAACTTCAACAAGGGAAAGTGCCAGATCCTGTACCTGGGATGGGATAGCCCTGGATATATGGACAGGCTGGGGAATGGGATGCTGGAGAGCAGTGCCATGGAAAGGGACCTGGGGATCCTGGTCAATGGCAAGTTGAACCTGAGTCAGCAGTGCCCTGGCAGCCAGGAGGGACAACCCTGTCCTGGGGGGCATCAGGCACAACATCACAGCCGGGCAAAGGAGGGGATTGTCCTGCTCTGCAGCTCCACCTCGAGTTCTGGGGACACTTTTGGGTGCCACAATATAAGACATTAAACTGTTAGTGTCCAAAGGAGGGTAACAAGGATGATAAATGGCCTTAAGGAGAAGACACATGAGGAGGGGGTGAGGTCACTGCGTCTGTTCAGCCTGGAGAAGAGCCCTCACTGCAGTTACAGCTTCCTCATGAGGGGAAGAGGAGGGGCAGGCACTGATCTCTGCTCTGTGCTGACCAGTGACAGGACCCAAGGGAATGGCCTGAAGCTGTGTAAGAGCAGGTTTAGGTTGGATATTTGGTAGAGGTTGATCACCCAGAGGGTGACTGGGCACTAGAACAGGCTCCCCACTGAAGTGGTCACAGCACCATCCTGCCAGAGCTCAATGAACATTTGGACAATACTCTGGGACACATAGTGTAACTTCTGGGGACGGTCCTGTGAAAGGCCAGGAGTTGGACTTGATAGTCCTTGTGAGTCCCTTCCACTTCATCATATTCTGTGACTCTGTGATTCATCTGCTGCAACTTAGCCTAATCTCTCCATGGAACACTGACCATGTGAAAACATCAACCCCTTTGCTAATTTGCAGAATATTATTTTGAACAGTTGCACCATATGCAGCGGTGGCCTATCTACCATTTTCACCAAGATCATATCCAAAACATACCTGTTCTCTCCAAAGCTTGTGTTTTACATTTAAAGCCATCATTTTGTATTAGAATAGAAACAATAATGCAGCACAAATGTGCACGACATTATCCCTTATGTCAAGCTTCCTCAATACACCTTTATTCACACCTAAATTATTTCCTCTCCAGATTTCTGTAATTCCCCATATGCCATATTAAATGCACAGATTTTTCACAAAGCTTGAACACCATGGCTATATTTTGCAGCACTATTTAAGCTTTTATAACCTCTCTTCTCCCTCCACCCCCACCCCTCCTCTGCCACCTCCAGCACAGACTTCCTACAGCCACTGTCAGGGGTACAGTTTGAATATTACACACTGGTTTCCAGACTTGCCATAATCAAATTCTCTCATACTCTGAAACACAAATATTCACCAAATCCCTTTGCCTGATCACTTTGCTTCTTCTGTCTTGGCTCCTTGCTGTCTTCATCTTGGATTTTTCTACAGCTGGGGACAGAGATAATGACCTTTCAGTTGTCTTCAGTCTACATACAAATCAGGAATATTTTGTCCCTTCTGTAAACAAAAGGTTTATATCTGAGGTAACACTTAAGCAAATACTGCGATTATACTTGCCCTCTCCTAGATTATAGGTGCCTTCTAATGGATTTTGGAAGACACTTTATAAAGAGCAGAAAGTAAAAGCAAACAAAACTGCTTAATTACATGAATTTAACAGCATAGTGTTCTCATACCAAATTATGTTTTGGAAGAAATAAAAGAGCTGTGAAAGACAGCTTTAAACTATTGTTCTCTGTGAAAGAAAAAGCAGGAGGAGATTTCTAAAATCTCATAAATCTTGCATTTTACTAATTGCTGCCAAGATTCAGGGGAAAGACTAAAGGGCTTAAATGCAAGTCATTCACTAATTGTCTGTTCTCTCTCTTTTTTTTTTAAATTAGCATAAACAAAATGTAATTTTCACTATTACAAAGCTTCTGGATTTAAATCCTTATATTTATACATTCAAATTTACATGATAGAGGTTATTAAAAAATAAAAGAACCCAATTACACAATAAAAAGCACAGAAACACAGAATGAGAGAATCTTTTAGTTCCTTTCTGCAATCTGAAACAAGATCAAGTAAGTATTTTTAAGTGCACCCCTTCTTAGATATAATTTGAAAGCTCTTCCTAAAAGTCTGTGGTAGCAAGCATTCCAGCTTATATTGGTTAACTGTCAAAGTATTTCTTATTATTTAGTTAGTGTCTCCTTGAGGTTCTCTTGTGATACCATGATCTCCTATGGAAAACAAGTGTCTTGCTTCATGTACCAAGTTCACTCAAACTGATGCCTATGTTCTACACTGCTCTCTTCAATCCATCTTCTCTATTTTAAACGGATGAAAATTTATTATGTTTTCTCAGTCACCTACAAGTCTGTTGCTTTCCTCTGGATTCTAACTTGTTGGTACCACAGAGATTTGTCTTTCAACATATGTGTTATTTTGGCTACAGCCTCACCAGTGGTGAAGAGAGGGGAAATTGCTTTTCCACATTTCAACTGTAATATTTCTGTTATAAAGACTTTGACTTACTCATTTTGCTACTATCCTCATATCTGATTCTGCGTTACATATTCGTACCTATTTCTGATTCGACATTTACATAGGTTGTATTCAGTATGGTTTATCATTCTTTACTTGGTTCATTACAGGTAACTACTCCAGTTGATCAAGATTTTTGATTCATACACCATCTTTGCAGCTTCTCTCTTGCCTGGTGGCAAAAATCCACTGATTTTTTTTGTACATGTATAGTCATGTTTATCACCATTTTCCATGAAAGATGTGAGATAAATGTAGCCCAAGAAGAGGCTTGTATGTGCTGTTAAGTTCAAGAGAAAATTATTCTTTGAGTAACATGGTTCACTTTGTAATCTCAGCTTTATTTCAGTGAGAGCTCCCTGTTTTATCTTTTCTAATGCACAGAACTGCATTAAAGTTGAGATAGAGTTCTATAGTTCACTACAGCAGCTCACAAACCAAGAAGCAGAAAAGTCTGAAGTACAAGAGAAGGAATGATGAGATAAAAAAAGCACAAGAAATATTTAGTTTAACATTAGAAACCACTAGAACATACTAGTCACAGTAATGATGGACACCTATTATTGGTATCCCTTCTGAATCACCAAGGGATGAGAACTTGGGAGAGACTGTCAGAGGCACAGAGGAAGCACACAAGGGCATGGAGGGAAAATGCACATCCTGTTCCCAAGCAGTGTTGCCACATTGCAAACTTATTGCCTCACAGAAAGCAGCTCTTCTGTGCCCAGGACAGCAATAGAGCACACCCAGGCATGGGTGCAAGCATGCCTGCTGGGTCTGGGAGAAAGAATCAACAGCAGGCAACCAAAACCCCACACTGACTGGGACAGGGAGGGCAGCCCCAGAGAACTAAAGCCTTGAACAAAGACTTCAACATTATTTTCATCAAATACTGCTGCTTAGGCTGCAACTAACTTCCAGAAATGTTCCTGCTCACAACTTTTAATACAGCTGTACAAAGCACTCAGTCGTAACTTACCCAACTTACAGTCATTAGATCAGCCTTAAGCGCACATTTCAACTTCACTTACAACCTTCCTGTGGCTCAACTAGCTAGGCTTTTTGTAAGGAACATCTTGGGGAGTGTTTCACACAAGCTGTAACTAATTTTACATAATTTCTGATTATTTTATTAAGTGGTACGTTTTTTCTGTTACTCTGCATTACATAACCTTCATCCTCCTCCTCCTCTCTTGTCATGTTCTGTGTCTTGCATACAGATCTTAAAAACATCTAGAATGTCACAAATACTGCTAGACTAGTCTTCACACAAAACCTCATCTTTTAAAAAAAACCTGATTTAATGTAAAAGGAGTTTCATCAGTAAGATTCAGGATCTGTTTTGAAGTTAATTTTACTCAGAAGAAAATAATTTCATTAATTTTAACTAATATAAGCAATACAAAAACCATTGTAGCAAAAGCAAAAAAAGCATACACAGCCTGGTGCTTTCCTTAAAGACAGTGAGATCATGAAATCCATTTCAGCCTCCAAATTGCTAAAGGACAAAAATTATACAATTACTTACATTAAAACACAACTATCTTTTCATGCTATTATTAAAATTATGCTAACTGATAAAATGAGAATTTAAGCTATTTTGTATTTTATAAACATTAACATTTCATGAGTATAAACTATTTAGAGTCACATTACATAGGAAATTAATACTATGTATGATAGCTTCCACTGAGGATCTGTGAAATGTTTTTGATTTCAAAATAATAATTGCAATTCTTTCTAAAATTATCTGGGGAAAGTAATTCTTGAATCCCTAGGGTAAAACATCATCCTGCTGAAGTCAGCTGATGAAATTTGGTATTTATTATTACAGTATCTATCTGTAGTTGCTCTTGCAAAGTATAAGCAAAGATTTTTTTTCAGACAAAAGCTTTTTATAAACAATGATTTTGAACTGTACAGGTATGTGTACAATATCTGGATCTCTTTTTCTTGTGTTTTTGTTGTTAATGGTTAACTGAACACTAGCCTTTTAAGTCCTGTTTCATAATATATTCTCTTTAAAAGCATTCTAGAGTGAATATGGGCTCTAGAAACCAGCAGTAGAGAACTGTGGGAATACCTCTTGTTTCTTTTCCATGAAGATTCACAAAGCACTTTTGTAGACTTTATTTTGAGAATCAAGTATACAATAATCAGATTAAGAAGAGGAAGAGAGTTGAGGGAAACCCTTCCATGCAATCAGAAAATAAAATCCACTATCATATGGCAGAAAAGCACAGTGCATTAATGAAATTCACTGCATTATTCTCTGAAATGTCAGAGTTGCACTTAATTTAAACCACATTCTGTTCATTCTGACTTCTTATGCAGTCAAAACGTACATAACGGATCACTTCAGGATAATTTAGGTATCTCCTAAAACAACTATATACTTGAGAAGCAGCACAGTCTTTTGCAATCATAGAATGGTTTGGGTTGGAAAGGAGATTAAAGATGATGGAGTTCCAACTCCCCTGCCATGGGCAGAGACACCTTCCACCAGACCAGGTTGCTCAGAGCCCCATCCAAACTGGCCCTGAGCACTTGATGCTGTGTATCCAACCTAACTTAGAGCCACTCAGGCACAAATCCTGCAAGCTCTTCCTGACTGGAAAGCCAGCTGAATTTTGCAAGCAATGGCTTATACAGCCAACAGAGTGCCAGTCCCAAGAGAAATTACACTTTCAGATACCCAGAACATTACATTAAGCAGCACTGAGCATTAGCACAATCCTATGCAACTGTGAAAAGCTGTTTTGCAGTAGACCTTCATATTTGGCATTTTAAACATTTACAGAGAGACACACACACTAACTTTTGCTCCTATGATAAATGGATGAAATTCTGCAAATGGATGACAAGTAAGATATATAGCCCAAATTGAGTCTAAATATTTTAATAACACATGTAAGAAGGGACATACAACACATACACTGATGTTCACGTAATCATCACTAAAAGTGACACATTAAATTTAGCATCACCCTTGTGTTTATTTAATACACAGACATATCTCTTTTGGTTCAGGTAGCATTAAAAGCAGACCTCCAAAAGAGTTACGAGGTATTCCCTGAAACCAAGTAGCTTCCCAAAAAAGCTTTGGATAAGAATTTGAATTATTAGCCCAGGATAACCATGTTAGTGCCATCATGCCACTGCTTCATTACAGCAGCAACACTTCAAAGGCTAGCAGCCTCATGGGGACTTCAACAGTAGCTGCTGCAGTGGCTGCTTGGGTCCTTGAGACCTGTGATTAATTGGGCTATCTTGGCACGTCTGTTTTGGATTTGGCTTTAAAGCAGTGACTGTATATTCCTATAAATACATCTGCAAGAACACTGAAGTGTAGAAAATTGGAGACACATCTAGAAATTTCAAATAGCAACACAAATTTTGAAACATCTGTATAGATGAACCTGCCATTTGCGAACAGGCTTGACTAAATATACAAAACTAAGCACATGACTATGAAACACATTCAATTTACTTTCTTAAAAATATTACACATAGAGCTATGAAGTCATGTAAGCTCATGCCCTCATATTATTTCTAAAGGTTTTAACATCCTGCACTATTCAGCACAAAGTTATTTCATTAAGAAAAATTAACAGGAGAAAGTGTAATGTTTCTAAAGCAGGAGCATATCTTGCAAGATCTGAAGCACTAAACCTACAGTTTAATACAGAAAACCAAGCAATAAGAACTATATAGATGAACAAGACCAATAAGAGTTCAAGGACTTCAAAGAGTCCTGTTCTATTATGGAAGCATTCTGACAACCAACCCATTTTTTTTAAACATTAATGTAGTCTTAAATTTGCAATTTTTTTGTTTTTGCTCTGCTTCATGATCAGATACTAGAATTCTGAAAAGTAAGCTTTGCATAGCTTTAAACAGCACTGTAGTGTGGGCTTGGCTATCACGCTTTATAAACACTGCACGCTGTATTGTGTGTCTGATGGTGCAAGTACAGTCAAATATACATCACACATGATGAATTAAACACACTTTTTTGAGCGGACATCTATTCTTGCCAAACAATTCAGGAATAATACTAAATAGGTTAAACAGACAGAAATCTGGCCTGAATTCAAAAAAAGCAGCAAGATGTTAAAAAAATATCTCAACAGAGTTGCCTTTTCCAGACAAAGGGCTTTTTTTTCCCCTCTTGGCATAGAGGTTTGGGATTGGAGCCAAGGTGCTACTTATCAGCTGTTTGACATCAGGGGAGGACTGCGTGCGTCAGTGGACCCAGTAGGGACCCTCAGCTTATGGCATGCACCATGTGGTTCTTATCTTATCAGTTTGCAGGGTCTGGCACTTCAACCTCTGCAGTGTGAAAAGAAAAGAGAAAAAAAAAGGGGGGGGCAAGGAAGGAAGGAAGGTGTGTATAACTGGGAGGCAGGAGGTCAAACAGGACTGGTGAGCCAGGCTGGACGGCAGGACAGAGCCCTGATTATAGTTTGGCCTCCTGTGCCGTGTATGGTTGCAGAAAATCCCAAAAGAAATTTCTCCTGTTTTCCCCACGCACATGTAGAAGAAAGGAACTTCTTCTCATCCAGGTTCAGCTAATGCAGAATAATGTGTGTGTTGGAGGGACAACGCTCCCTTTCACATACAGTTGATAGAAGGGCTGCCAGAGAAATGAGGAATATGATATACTCATGAAAAAGCTTATCAACGTAAGCGTGTCCTCCAGAAAACCTATGAATGGGTGCAGTTTCTTACTGTAAACAAGATTTAAAGAGCCCAGATTATTTCCCAAATGCACAGCTTCAGCAGGACTTAATAGCTTTTGCTCTTTATTATAGCAAATTATTCTCAGGACCAAATGAGCCTTACAGTACAGCACAACTCCAAGCTTAAAACTTGATTGCACAAATGATCCTTTGTATTTAGTATTTAGAAAAACATTCACCACAGTAGATAATCCTCAAGTAAAGCATCTGCTTTCCAAGGTTCATTCCAACTGAAAAATTAATTACTCAGAAAAATAGTATTTGTCTTACCCTACACTTCCTACGCAATGTGTATGAATCAGACAGCAAAAGAAAAAGCCACCTCCTTCAGATTAATTTCCTTAACCTATTCTACCTCTAAAGATGCATCACAAGATATAAATTACAGGAGAACACAAAAAGCTGTTGAAGTATCTGTGGAAATTAGTAGGCTTGCACCCTTGAGCAATCTTTATAATTACTTCCAGGTATTTCCATACAAAAACTTTTTGTCTTATACTGCAGTGACCAGACTAACACCAGTAGAGGACAAGAAAATAAAGGCTCAGTGCTTGCACAGAAACCTTGCTTGCTAAGGATTCAGCAGAGCTTTGGGAAGAGCTACTGGCTGAGGACCAGGACTGGGCAGCCTTTCATGAGTTCTGCTCAGTTTAATGAAGATCCTAGTTTTTTTATTTCAAAGTATTGTTTTCATAACCTGCATAATCAAAAATTGCAACATTTTCTGCATGTAGCCATACTGTGCTTCACGTTTAATTTCTTGTGTTGTGTCAACTTAGTGAACCGCAACAGTACTGTGTAGTCAGTGGGACAATCACTCAACTGAAGAGGCAATTCCAGTACTAGTACACTCTTCTCCAAATACAACCTCCTTTTTAGGTAAATACCAATAATGTATTCTTACATAAAACATAAAAATTTATGACCAAGGATCCTATAATTTTAAAAACTGTCTATAGAGTGAAACACATAACCACTGGTTTGCTGTGGAAATCTACATAATTGCCACAATATATATTTTTTTTTTAATTCATGTTTTTCTTTTCTTGTCTGTTACTTTACTTTGGTCAGACAGGTTGTTGCTTTATCAGGCTTAGGAGACAGAGAAAGAAAAAAATAAATGAGTAGCCTGAAGAGAAACATCACCCGTAGACACTATTCTGTGTCTTAACTTCTATGGATTAATTTCTGCACTTGGAAGAAGCCACGACCACACTCATCTCAAAGGCCTATGCATAGTGACTGGGATACTGAATTGGTGGCTTGAAGAGTATGCTGGTCTCCCCAAGTTAAATGATAAACACAAAAGTTATTGGTAGGGATTAAGGATCACTCCATGTAGGATCATGTGTTCCCATGAGGCCTGTGACTTACAGAAGTTATGTTTCTTAGAGTGTGTGATTTTTCACTCTTTCTACTTTAATTTGAAAAGAGAATTGACAAATGAATTATAAATGTAGCTACAGATCTATGACACACAAACATAAACACTGGATTTGATGCTTCATTAGCCAAGAAAAACAGACACACACATGAAAAAAAATAATGTCTATCATCTCTGCTATCAGTCCCATTACATCGCCGCTTAAGTATAAAAAAAGGTCTTTGTATCTCCATTTTGCAATTCCCCCTCTACTTCCTCCTTCATTTTTTTTTCTTGAACAAGGCAAGTGTCAAAAAAATCTCAGTGCAAATATACAATACCTCATAATTTTATATAAGTCAATTTAAGTGCTTACATCTCAGTTACATGACAACGCTTTGTCAGCTGTTTCTTTAACACAATTAAGCATAATTAAATTGGGTCACAGGCCCTACACAGTGAGTAATACTGTGTACTATTCCAGTGTGTCTTTCTTCAACTAACAAGTCTGATTTGTTTGTATTACAACAAAAGTTCAAGCTACATCAAATTAAGTCACTGACCAATTTGATGTTCACCTAAGACTCTCCCTCAACCCCCTCATCCAGTGGAACCAACATTCCTTGAAGGATGATGCTCCTTGCACAATCTTGTTCAAATTTTTATACATGCCATTTCTACTAAAATATTTAGTTCAATGAAGCCAATAGGAGCTCTTCATATACCTAAAGATAATCACATTTGTGATCAGCAAAAGGAAGAACATTTGTTAGTACCCTGCACACATTGAATATCCTTTAGAAGTGTTGCCTTGAACTTGACTATGTCCACTAAAAATACTCTAATAAAAAAAAAAAAACCACCTTGCCACACTTCTATTGATTTCTTTAATTTCCCAGACCATTTTCTCCAGTTTTCAATCTCTATGCAAACAATGGATGAAATTAAGACTTCCAAACTCCATGTGAGATGGGTAAAGTGATCCCCAAACTCTCCTGTCTTAATAGAGAAACCCCACTAGACATTAGGGCAACACTGCTTCTTGTGATATTCTGATGCGATTCTGTTCAACAGCTTTATGTATGAAAACATTTGGAAACCAAAATTGCACATAGTATCTAAGTCAGAAGTAAAAGAATTAAGAGCTAAAATTGCCAAACCAAAGGATTAACATATCACAGCTAATGAAGTGCCACAAGAGAGTTAACAACCCCACATAGCATGAATTGTTATCTTATCCAGAGATAAGACATGTCCACAGCTAGAAAAATTATTAAGCACAGACTGAAAGAAGAAATTGTTTCCTTAACCATATGAAATTTCTCTAAATACTCCTTGATATGAGATCCCTCAAAAGATCATAGCACAAAAGGTATGTGCTTGGGCAAACACAACCTCAAAAATCCATAGAATATGTTTAAAATTTATAAAGGTAATAAAATATAAGCACATTCTCTTTAAAACTGATGTCGATTTGGGGTCTTCTAGGTCTTCATTTTTACCTGGAGAGGTTTTAGCTTTCAAACAGCTTTAAGAGTGAACAATAAAGAATGACAAAATTATTTGTGTATAGAAGGACATTTGAGTCCATTATGACAGAATTGTACTTTAAAAAAATTAAGTTGATTTTAACTATCAGTTATGTAAAAGCACCTAAGATACAGAATTATTAAGTGTTTTACTCTTCTTTCATCGCATCATGGCCAGTACTACAGAAGTAGCAGAAAAGTCTACTGTGCTAGTATGTTAACAACTCCAGTCCATGAGGGAAAAAAACAAAAAAAACCAAAACAACACCAACAAAACCAAACCTAAAATCTTTAAATAAAAGAAAGTCTTTTATGTAGACTCAGTAGTATCTATATCATTATATGTTTTGATCTTCATCAAACTAGTGAGAGTGTACCACAGGAAATTAGTATGGGAAATTAAGCATGTTATAACGTACATTTGGATTATGCAATCATCTGTTCATCACTGTTTAGACAAAATGTTAATTTCTCCACTGAATTCAGTAAAACTACCTGGACAAGTTATTTTTAAGAAAACATCATAGACACATTCATAATTTTGATTATTATTTTTAGTTCTAACTGAAATGCAATTACAGATTATTTTAACACCCATTCCTATTTTCTCAAGAGAAATACAGTTTATTAAGTTAAAAGTCCAAGCTAAACATCTTGCTTCAAGATAAATAACTCAAAGAGCACTCACTCATACCAAAATCATTAGCTGTTCAGCCTTTTGGCAACTGGTTTTTTTTTCACTTTAACGAAACCTCTTCTAAAACAAACAATGCTCCCATTACTTCACCTCTGCCAAGTACCAGAAGCAGTTCCACGCCCACACACTAAATTATCTGACTTTATAACACATATCAAAATTAAGTTTTCCTGGAAATTTAGACCTTGTGCACCCTAAAATGTTGGGGGAAGGATGCATGGGGGAGAATCAAGTAGACTCTTGCTAGCCACCAGCGTGCTCTATCAGAGCATTGCAAGCCTGCCTTTGCCTGGGCAGTCTTCACAACCTCAGCACAGCACAGCTGATGAGATCTGGCCTTGTTTGTGGGCACTTCTTCATCTCACAAGCTCCCAGCCAACATTTCCCTTCAGGGAAAACTGCCAGGACAACCAAAGCTGATGCAGCACACTGAAAAAAAAGAGATGCTTATATCCTCCCAGAGAACACTAGCCATTTGCAGCCAAATTCCACAAAGTTCTATTTCAACTTGACTTTTTCATCTAATTTTTTTCCTAGATATACAAAATACAATGACAGAGAAAACAATAAACTCTCAAGGAAAAGTCTCTAGACAAACATTCCCTATGCAGAGAGAGAATAACAAACTGTTTAGCATTAGTAAAGCAACTCTATTAATGGTCCTCTATTAATTTTATCAATTACTTTCATTATGCAAGAACATTTGTTCTACCCAATTCCTTGGAGTTCTCCATGACTTTTTTGCCAGTTTTATTTATAAGCTTTTGTCCTGAAGCTCCAGTACAACTATAACACATCATCCAGTACCTTACTGGATGTACACAGATGATAATACCATCATAACTGAAATGACTGGGCTGCTCACTTCAGAGGCAAAGTGCAATGTTAAAATTCACTCATTTAACTTTTTTGGAAGACAAATAGGTATTATACTGTTCATACTGCTCTCTGGACTGAGAGTTTTAAGATTTATCCAGAACACTAGAACACTCATCTCTGCAAGGAGGCTTGTTGCCGGCTCATCACTAGAGAAAGGGTTTCACTGACACAGGTACATAAACATTCCCAGACCTAGTACACCAGAACAGGCTTTGGTTTGTTCAGCAACCTGTCAGCAGATTTTCCAGTAGACTCCAATTTTTGAGTGGAGAAACACATGAGATTATGCTTACAGAATAAAATTTTTGCTCAGAATATGTTTTCTCTGCTGAAGCCTAGAATTCAAATCCTGCAAACATGCCCAATTTTAAGTACTACTGACTTCAGTACGTATATTCACATACCTAAGGAATTTTAAGTTACTCCCACAGACAAATGTCTACAGCAGCACTGAAATATAGAAAGGGATCAAAATTGTTGTACAAAGATGACTCTTCATGTACAAGTTTTAAAATAAGCAATCTTGCAAGCTTTTTAAAGTATTTTTAAATAGGAAATTTAAGAACTTCATCTAGTGAAATTAGCCACAAAAGTTTAACATTGTGCATCTGTAATAAAACCTGGGGGGTTTTTTGGTTTAAAAAGCAGCCTCACTCTTACAGGAAACACTCAGGATTTCCCTGGTTGTGTTTCTTATTCAGGCCCTTCCTCATGAATCAGGCAGTGGCAGATAATCAAAAGGATGGCTGCAAGGACTTTTCTCTGAAAGGTCTGGCTCCCCTCGCACTGCAGCACTGCCCCTGTGCTTCCCCAGACAGACAGTAAGTAGGGCCTTGCCTTCAGGAGGCTTTGGAAAGTGTCAACCTTCCAGCCACTAAATAAAACTAAATAACCCTTAGCCTTTCAGACATGAAAGTTCTGGTGGTTTGCCGGTTGTTTCTTTAGCTGAATGACAACTAGGTAGAAGTAATCAACAGATTTGTCATGCATGTTTCAAGCAGTAACCCCAGGCTCAAGTGTCTGTGGTTTATCCAAAAGGATTCCGAGGCAAGCCACAAGTGCCTGTAGCTGGGAACATTTGAAGAGTGTCTAGATGATCCTTTCAAATGTGTTGACAGCCTTGAGAAAGTAGCATGTAACTACTCAGATTGCAGGTCTGGTGAGGACAAACGTGCATGGAGTCATTATGGGAGAGAGATGCCAGTAACTGCTGTGGCCTCTCTCTCTAAGGGACCACAGCCATGCAAGAGGCAAGACCCAAGGAGCTGCCAGAAGCTCATGTAAACTTTTAATGGATGCTTCAAGCTGGTCACAGCCTTGACTCCACATGCCAACTCATTCATCCATTAAGACACAGCCCGGCTCAGATAGATCTAATTCTGCCTGTTATAAATGGCAAACAGAGCTTGGATGTTCAGCAAATGTGGAAAAACTGTCAACAGAAAATCCTGGTAAAAGGGGGCAAAGCAAACATGCAACTTAGTAGCTTCATGTGAGTTTAGCCATGGATTTCTACGTCTGGAACATTGTAAAAATGCATGCACACAGTAGAAATACGGCTACCTCTTAGTTCCTCACATAGGCTGGTGAATCAAATAAAACAAACCAAAGATAACTGTAAATACAGCTCAAATATTATACAGTATATTTTCTCCCTAATTCTAAAAACTCACTTTTTTGAGATTTATCTTGGCTCATCACCCTCATTATGAAATGATTTAAGGAGCCACAAGAAAATCATCTCTGAATCCTGCCTTCACAGTTCTATTAATACAACAGAGAACACAGCAAATACAAGAATTTTAAGAGGCAAGTAGATTTAACTGATATAGTACGAGCAAAGGCCAGATCCTCAGAACAGATGAACAGCTTTTACTTTCAACCAAGCTACATACTCTGTCCTTCCCAGGCCCAAAATATTAATGCAACACACATACTGCAAATTCTGTGCTTTATTCAAAATAGCTCAGTTTGAGCTTATATAGTATCAGTAATAACTTTCAATTCCAAGTCAAGGCTGACTCCAGCCTCCAGGAAGGAATGGAAAGCTGCTTGTTACACATATCTACGTTTACTAAGTACTAAGCATAAGTGCTTAGCTACACTTAGAGACTTTTAGATTCCTGTTAATCGACCTTCTCCTACACAAATGTTCCCACTTGCACACAAAAAATTATCACCTGCAGCATATGTTGAGACAAAGATTATGCCTAAATAAAACTGTGTTTTATTTTATGCATTTTAATAATTAAGAGGAAATGTCCATAAAGTTATACTGTTACCTAGTCTGTATTTGACACCAATTATGCTTCAGTTTGCATTCTTAAGGTCTATGACCCATTAAGGATAATGCTTGCAAAAAAAAGTAAGACATATAGAAATTAAAAACACTATTAGCAAAATAAAAAATAATTTATATCCATTAATATTTTGTGGATCTGAATTTGTGGACGTTTTATCATTAACAGGATAATTAAACAAATTTAGCTTTGATAAATACAAAGTTGGAGCCAACCACGACAGTAGTGCTGTTCCAGTGTCTGAAATAAATTGCAGTGTGCCAACATAACCACAAAAGCCACATCCTTGAGGCCATGATTTCTTTTGCTCATATTTCTGTATAATAAATAATTACAGCCTCAAACTCACATGTTCTCCACTTAATCATACCATATTTTTACCTTTACTCCAATGTTCAATCCCCAAATCCCAAAATCATCCATTTTAAATCCCAAATAAACTTTTTTCTCTGATCCACAGACTTAAATCATGATGTTTTAATCCCAGTCCCATACAGAAACAGAGCTGACCCACACTTCTTGGAAAAAACTGCCAATAGATCACAAGAAACTGAGAAGGAACGCTCTTTAAATAATTATTCAAAATGTAAAACAAGAGCTCAAGTGAAGTTTCCACATTAAAGGAAAAACAAAAACCATATTACAAAGAAGTTAAGTAAAACAAACATAGTAACTTCTGACATCAGTTGCTGTCAATATTCACAGTTGGGTCTCTCTGCTGCAACTGGCAGCACTGGTAGAACTTAAATCAGCAAAAGTAATGCAATTCTCCATCTTCTAGGTAGGAGTGATGTGAGCAGCTGTTAGAGGAAAGCAGTAACCCTTCAGGCTTTGCTCATGTACGGAAAAAGCCTTTCAATTAGCATTTTAAAATTAAAAGCTGCAACATTATTTAATTAAAATAATGTGGCTATTTGGCTCCACTCCCGCTATAGTTTGTAGAAAATCCTCTCCTTGAAGTAGTCAGAGGCCTTGCAAAAGGAGAGGGCAGAAGCACTTAAAACACAGTGAGTGAGAAACAAACCCAACAGTCCGCAGGAGGATCCAGTATTTTCAAGTCTTTTGGGAGAGATGAAATTATTTTCAACTCATTAACTTGAAATTAGATCACCGACTGACAATTTGGAAGATGGCTTTTTCTGACACAAGTTTTTTTCTGTTAATTGCAATTTCCACTGTTCAAGACAAGTTAATCAAAACCTTTGCAGCCTCCAAAGACCTGACTTAGAGATAAATAGCTCAGTTTGTTTCAGAAATGGTAAAATAAAGTACACTTGCCTTTGGAAGAGGGGAGAAGGGAGCAGACACCCAAAAAACCAAACCATCACAACAACGATTTAATTCAAGTATTCAAACTAATGATTACCAAAACAAGTTTTCATTTCCAGACAGAGCTCCACTAGTGACAATCTTATCTGTGTTTAGTCAAGTTTGTTTAATAAAAATACAGAATATTTACATGTACACAATTTTTTCTGTAAGACCTCAACTAATCAAAAAGGTAATATAAGTTTTGACCATGACAGTATCATTTTTTAATGCCTGATCATGAGATGTGATACAGGAAAACACAAGGTTGTTGAAACATGTAAGCAGCAGACCCTCTCTAGCTACTCACTTTATACATCTAATAATTCTTCAAAGGGAATCCTGCACATAAAGTAGTTTCCAAAGTTTGTGTAGTGGTCAGACCTGAAACACTTCAGCAGCATATCCTTAGTAAGTTCAACTTTAACATTCAACAAAGTTTTGCTTAAATTAAAAAAAAAAAAATTAAAAGGTCACTGTCATCCTTCCCTGTTTTAACTCTCCCTCAGAAAACTGTACTAATGCAGAGTCCCAAAATAGCCATTCTCAGGCACTAGAAAAGCCTGGGAATTGCTTACCTAAAGAACACTAAGCTTTACAGGGCAATGAGCATTTAAACCAGAAACTCTGAGTGGAAATCATGATGAAGCCTCAATTATATTTTTGTTAATAAAAATAGATTTGTTCTAAAGAAAAAAATTCCATTTTCCCTTCTGACATTGTTTTCCCATGAGATCTTGAGGAAGTTCTAAAGGCCAAACCACTCAGTAGGAACCAGCAATTCCACATGTCCCTTTCTGGTACCCATCAGAGACTTCTTCAGCCCCACAGTCAGGAGGGACAGTTTGTTTTCCATTTAGGTTCATTTTGTGCTATGAAAGAGATTAAAAAAAAAAATTAAAAATGGAATTCTGAGGAGAGACATCCTAGCACAGAGAAATGTGACATTTGTGGCTACATTTCACAATGTCAATTTAAATGCCTCCATTTTCCACCTTTAAAATGGCCTTTGTGTTACAAGACAATAGCAGTAAACCAGAAAATCGTGTGTAACAAATGAAGAGTTACGATGTTTATTGCCATTCACTTATTTTTACGGTTTTTTGTTGTTTTTTTTTTCTTGGATGTCTTCCACATGGAGAAGCAGCTGTTGAATACTGTGATGAATCTATGGTGAAAAATTCCGCAATTCAATCAAGCAAGGAAGACTGTAAAAGCAAAGCAGACAGTCTCAGTTATTTCAGTCAGATTGATCAAATAAGTCATTACTGTGTCAGGTTGCAAAAAACCGCCATTGTACATAGAAGGCTAAAGTCAGTTGAATTATTTTATTGCCAGGAATTCGCTGCTTTTTTATCATTAGCCTTTTAAATTTATTTTATTAAAGGATATTTTTATAAGTAAGCAATGACCAATTGCTACTGTCTTACAGCAGATTATTTCTGTTAAAAAAGCTGCATGCTTTATTCGGACTCCTCTAAGATACTAAATAAAAACTTTGTAAATACATATCTTATCCAAGGTTATCTCCTCATATAGTTATTAAAAGCTAACTAGACTCAAGCATTTAATAAATACAGTTAGTAATAATAAAAGAAAAGGAATCAGAACTACCCAAATTCTACAAATGTTATTTAAAAGCACTTAACATAAAAATGTCATGAAAAACGTGGAAAGTGTTTTCCCTCTTCACTATTTACATGGCATACAGAATGCATAAATTGGTATAAATTTGATTTTAAGCAGCTGCTTAAGCTGCAATTGTCTGACTATAAGCTTTGCCTTTGTTTTTCCTCTTTCAGCACATGAATACCAAAGCTTGTCACTAATCTCCTAGTCTGTACACTTGGTGACTGAAAAGAAGCAACATTTTTCAAGTACAACACATCTGTTATAAACACTTGAGATGAATGTCTCACTGCGAACAGTAACCAACAGGTTTTATATTTTACTTACATTTCTTTGGCCTAACCAATATTCCTTCAACAACAGAAACTATTCCATTCCAGGATTTCTATTTTACTATTAACCTTAGCAGTACACGTTGCTACACACAACTCATAAAATACCAACATATTCAGCAAGCTCATATGAAAGCAGCTATGCCTATCTCAGTTTCAGCATGTAAACAACATTCTCTGCACTTTCCCTACCTTTCACTCTAAAGTTGTTGTTAGTATTGAAAGTGTCACTCAGGCACAATTTACGACTGATCTTGCAACGAGCTGCCTATCAATGATCCAAGTATGGATTCAGAGTTAATTTTGGACCTCTGGAATTTAAAGACCTGCCTATGCAGGGCTGTTCAATTCTGAATATTATTTATAGTCTGTGGTCATCTATAATTAATTTAATGATGCAATGCTGTGAATTGTGGCATCAGACCCTCACTGAACTGTTTTCACTGAAGTATCACTGAACAGAGGCTGAAAACATGAAGGAAAAAAAAATTAATACACAGTCACACAGGTGTTACTGTGCAACTACCAGCGTAAACATATCCCACATAAAGTGTCATTGGATCTCTGAAGCCTGTTTCAAGACTATTCTGGAGCACACTGACAAATAAGGCTGGGAATTCTGACAAATGGTATACAAGTTCTAGCAAAGAGAAGAAGCTGAGGCTCTGACTAGTAGATTTGTCTCCTCTTGAACTAGCTCTGAATGAAGTATGCTGATTTAGATGTACATATCATTTAAGCTTTAAAGTACTTATCTGTGAAAAGTGGTTAAAACTGTCTCTAAAATATCACAAAAGGATGGATCAGCATAGAACTAATACAAGGAAAAGAAAACAAAGAGGAATTTCATATGTACATCTAGTACAGTAACTCTGGATAACCAAAGGAGAGCAATTACAAATATTTATAGTTCCTCAGCTCCAGTTGTAGATCCAACAGCACTAGATCCAGACCAAATAAAACAAACTTACAAAAACCATGTATTAATACTCTTGTTAGTAAGGCTGACCAAAACATTGTTCAACATTGTTTCTATGTAGAAGCAGTAGTATTTTTTGTTATAAACTGCAAAATATATAATACTAAAATTTAAAGAACTTCTATAGATACATCTGTTAGTAAAGAAAACACTGCCTCTAACCCTGCATCAGATTAGATATGCAGTAGTGCCCCTGGCAGTGGCAAACTGCCACTGAGCATGTAATTTGATGTGTAATCTTAGTGGCAACGTCTAGAAGCATTTATTCAGTTATCACAGAATAACCAGAAAAGTAAAAACATATATGAAAGGCATCTATTTTCTACATCCCCCATCTATCCTCTACCTCTTATTTTCAAGTGGTGCACACTACACTCTTTTTGGTTCTGTTTGTCAATGCACAATAGATCATCTTTTCCTCTCACAGCTATGTGATGGCCACTATCCTTTCAGGAACATTAGAATAACTGTTACTGTAGTAGTGGAGTCACTACACTGCTCATAGCACTCAAATCACTTCTAATAGCTCAACAAAAAAGAAAATATTACCATAGCTGAAAAAAAAAAAAAACCATGAAATATATAAGATGACCTTAAAAAAAACCCCAAACTTCTTTTTAAAAAACAAATTTCTATCCTGCTTTTTCTGTACATGCAGAAGGTGACCAAATGAAAATATTATGAAACTTCAGGCATAATAGTCAAAGTACGGAAATTTATTTTTCATCTGGCCTGAAAAATACCATCTTGTCTACATACTTTCTCATATCCATCTCTTTTTCTTTTTGTATATTTGATACTGTTGCTGTAAGTTTATGAAAGAAAGTATTATAAATTGAAATATCAGCAACATTCACATTTGACCAGAACAGTATCTGAAATCAATAAATTGGTAAAAAAAATATATTGCACAATCCCCTCAATTATTAAAAATTTTGGATTAGATCAGTTTTAAAATAATAGGCTAGGGGGCTTATTTTCACAGCTGGATTTGCCTTATTTTTTCATCTATCTCGGGAATGCAGTAAAATTCCCTTGGAGGCATCTATATAAAGCATATAATGTTACTCTGGGAGCAAAACTTACAAAAGTTACAAAACTCCTTGGACTGGACAAACCTAGGGAGAAAAAAAAAACAACAGTTGCTTCATCACTCCAATACAAATAGTACCAATTAATTCTACTGTGCTACTCCTGAGCAACGCACACTGAACAGTGAATTGTATTCAGAGGATTTACTTTACTGCCAATTTTTTCTGCCTTTAGCCAACAAGCAAAACTGGAATAAGGAATTTAAAATTTCTTAGTCAACATTTAAAGCTGTTGCCATTGTCAAGCTGATGATGCTAATTTGATGTATTATTACTAACCTGCCAGATCCCAGCTGTTGCCTTAGTCAAAACCTGAGTTTTCCAATAACTAGGAACTGCAGCTGCTCAGAATGGGTCACTAGGGATTTGCACCACCACAAACATTACTCATCTGGTCCTGCCCTGATCAGACTTCTTTGGCCAAAAGGCAGGGTCAGGCCTGTCTGAGATTTGAGACATACAAATTTAAGGCTTTTTCCCCCCCCCATCTTCAGAAAAAATAATATTTCTCATTCAATTTTTAAAAATGTATCCATGATTCTCATCAAACATGGATCCAACGTAGCAAAGCCTACTTTTTCTGGACACTCTACAGTAATTAGCCCTTGAAATAAAGACCATGAATTATAATTTAAGACATTCACTAAATTACTGCTCCTATCTATCATCCTATCTCTGCCAAAAAAAAAAAAAATCAGAATCAAGAAAGTATTATTTATTTCAAATGCTTTTACTTTAAACAATTGAGAAACAGTTTCTACACAATTCATCTGCCAGATGCTACTCGTAACAGGTGTAACCATAAACATTAGAAAATGCTGCATTTTGATGTGCAAACAGCTGAAGTACTGCCGGATTAAAACATCCCAAACTGGAATAATTTTTGTTTAGCAAACATTGTCACACGAAGTACCTTCAACAGAGCCCCAGAACATATGGTAAATGACTACTTAATGTTTAACAGTTCACTGATATTTATTATTGGTTTTACTCCCAAATATCAATTTCCAATGGGAATCCTTGCCAAAAAAACACTAATTGTCCACTTCTCCAACTCTTAAGTCCTTCTGTTTGGATTGCCAACATAGCACATCTTGATTTCTTCCTCTCAGCAAGTTTCTCTCCAAAAACACAATCAAGCTGTCCTGCACCCTGAGCTATGTGGCCCTCTACTGCTTCTCCTTTCTCCTCCAGAACTTCTTTCCTGCCATTCTGGCTTTCCAGAATACCACTCCCTCTCCTTGCACTTTTGTGCCATTTCTGCATTGTACAGCACAGAAAACTCTCCTGGCAAAGTAGAAGCACTTGCTCATGTGCAACTGGACAAGTTGATGCAGCTTTTTCACACTGACTGAACACAGAAGTGTTTTAACCACAGAGACAGCACAAACAGGTACTTTCCCTGAAGTTCTCAAGGTACATACACATGAATTGCACATAGTACAGGCTAAAGAGCACCCAACAACAGGAGCCAATTTCCTGCAGAGGAGTGAGGAAGAGTTCCCAAAGAAAAAAGATACTGAGTACAGGTTAGAAGAGTACAAGAAAAGTCACACTGATGGACTGAGCCCTCAGTTTTCATCTTAGCCACTTCAATATTCAACAGCATACCTGCCTCTGATATTATGCTAGGCTATTATGCTGTCTTAAAGGCAAAAGAGAAAGCAAGCCATGCAATGGCCAAACCAGATCCCACCACTTCAGTGGAAGATCATCTCATCAGCATTACAAGGGTTTCCACAAAAAAAGCTGCATGACTATGAGCTTAGAGTGTCCTTTGCACCTCCAAGGCTTTCAAATTTGACAGAAGAAATAACAAATTATTCATTAATCTCCACATAAAAGTAGAGAACTGTCAGTGATGGAAGTGACAGGTCAGTCAAGTGAGGGGGCAAAGCTTCCTCTTGTCTACAGGCAGGAGGAAGAAAAGTGTGCAAGGATAAAAATCTCTTTTGGAGTGAGAAAGTTTCAATGCCATTTGCTAACTTGATCTCCCCCCTCTTTTCTTTTTTTGAAGTGGAAAAACATGAAGAAGCAAACCAAGTTGAACAGCAAATTTTGAAATACCTTTCACTGACCTTGTAGAAATTGAAAGAGAAAAATTTATAAATTCCAAAGTCATTGAATTTCTCCTGCAAACAGCAAGAACTGAACCCTCTTCAGGCAAAAAAAACAAACCTGTCAGTCACAAATGAGTCAGTGAGGTATTGTTATTAACAAAGGTTTCTAACTTAAATCCCACAGTAACTATAAGCAATGCCAAAGTTTTTAATCCTAGAAAAGCGGATAATTCATCCCATCCAACTGACCAGCTCTACCCTTCTCCTCTCAAAAGGAGCTAACACCTTGCTCTTCACACAGAGCTAAGTAACCTCTCTCTAGGAGAGACCACAGCTATGAATGGAGTAACTCAGCAATAGCTCTTTTCTCCTCACATGGAAGACTGACTTTTCCATCCAGTAAAGATCTTTCTGGGCCTGTTGTGGTTTTTTTTGTGGGTTTTTGGGTTTTTTTTGTTTGTTTGTTTTCCGGTTGTAAATATCTGCCAAAACCTGTCATTTGGTTGCCATGCTTATAGTTTTGGACCAACTTTGTTGCTGAGGGCTACCCACCACTGACACTCATCTTTGGCTTCCTTACAGCTACCAAAATTTTGAACTCTTTAAAAGAACTATGCTTCTTTTTCAAAAAGGATTCAAAGTGCTCTTTAAGCATGCTAGCAACATTGCCAGAGGCACTCTATGGGGGCCTACCCATGTTAGCATCATGCTAGCAGGCTATCAACTGAAAGCTTGCTTCCAAAGTGACTCTCCCCATGTACCCCACTCGTGGCACCTTGGTCCCCACGGCTGAACAGACTCAGAGCACATGCATGGAGGCATCCCTGTAGGCTGAGCTACATCAGAAAATGCACTCCAGGAAGTCCAAGGGTATTACAATGCACAGAACTGACACAGATCCACGCAGAAATAACGTCACTGAAATGCATAGGATCAATGTTGAATCTCAGCACAAAACTCTTTTCCCCTACAAATCCACTTTGCACTCATCCTCTTTTCCACATCTCCTTCCCTGCAACACACTTCCACTGCCTCATTTCTGTGGTCATCACTGCATAGCATCTTGAAAAGGGTTAGACTCCCAAGCACCTCATTCCATTAGCTGTGTGCACTGTGATTCTCCTTCATCATCAACATATCAATAAACTCTGAATATCAAAATATCAGCAGTAGCTTTTGCCTGAAAGAGCACATTTTCTCTAACACAAAATGCCCTGAAACAACAGAGTGAATAGTGAATGAAAAACTGGCTTGCAAACAGAATTATCTCTCAAGCTAACAGAAATCCACTTCATTTGCTCACATGCTATACAAGTCCTCAGAAAGTCACATGCTGGCACCCCTCTCAGTATACTGGGTTGCACACCATGAAGGATAAGTGCATTTTTGACCAGTTATGCTGCATCAAACTCACATTCACACAGCACCACAGGAAGTCAGTCAGTCTGCTGACCTGCAGTTTGCCATGGTACCTTCCCAGGCAGAAAGGCAGTAACTACTGCAATTTGAGATCAGGGATTTGAATGCCAAAACATGGGAGTATAATGCAGAGACAAGAAGAAAGAAGGAGCTTGAAATATATCCCATTAGACTTCTGCCAGTCTGGAAACATCCTGTCCAAATCAGAGCCACTGCAGGAGTCTAGAGCAGGAAACATCTAGGCTCCACAGTGTTCACACCTTCAGTCCTGACTGGGCAGATCAGCAGCCTCTCTGCTTTTTTCCCATAACAACTTCTAGACTTATGAGCCAATTTCAACTAAAACCAGCAAGGACAAGAGTTATCCAAAAGTAACTACATTTCTGAAAGTTTTATGACCACTGGCAACTGGGTAAACTGGCATGCCTATGGTTAAAAGAGCTTCAGATTTTCTCTTTCGTGCCCAGGATTTAATCAATCAGCACACTGGCAGCCAGTCAGCCCACACCATCAGTCACATCACATCTTCTCCACATGGCTACTGAGACCCATGGGAGAAAAAGTATTTGGGGACACAGGCCAAAAGCATTACAGTGGGGAAGAGGTACATCTAGAGATACTAAGTTCAGAACATGTAATCCATGTGAAACAACACTAGTTTTGTAGGATTTCCAAAACAAATGAGCAAATTTGATAATGAAAATATAGATGCAAATGTGCACATGAATGTGAAAAACATTTAAAGTTCTGTCCATTTGCAACAAAAACATTCATCTCTTTCAGGGGGTTAACACATCTGAGATCACTCCTGAACAGCTTGGTAAAAAAGAGGATAAAACAGTGCCTCCACTGAGAAAATGGCTGCAACATTGACTAAATCCTTAAAACATATAAAGGCATCTATGGAGGGGGACCAGCCACTAGACAAAACCAAAGTGAAAAAAGCTTGATCAGTCCCACCGCTCAGTCTCATGGGGCTAACTAATCACTTATTGTCTCATTCAGGATTCAACCAATCTGAAGTTTGCCCAGCCCAAGGCCAGTTCAACAGATAATGTGATCTGGCACAAACCAACATCTCTGGCACACCCCTTCTTCTCTCTACTATTCACTTCTTTCCCCATAAAGTCTTCCCTGTAGTTCCCAGACATGTCAATGCATTCCCTCCTAGGGAAAATGTTTTCCCTTGCCCTCCCTTGAGCTAGCAAGCAGAAGATCTCAGAAACACCAGCACCAAGTCTTTCAGCAGCCATGTTGGCACACAAAGGCTTAAAGTTCTCAAACTCCCTTAAAACATCAAAGCACAAGGTCTCAGTGGTCCCACTGCTGTCTAGCTTTTTTTTCTTTTCTTTTTGATATTTGTCCTCACGGAGCTTAATGAAAACAAACAAGCATCACATGCAATTATTACTACTGAAATTACTGCTAAATCATTAGGCAATTTATCAAAGTAAAAACAAAATCTATGGTTAATAAATTTTCCAAAATGGCTAACTGGATAACAGCATCTGTCTTTAGAGTTAAGACTGCCCAATATTATTAAAATCATCACTTCATAAATCACAAAGTTGAAATAAAAGTTTTCTGTGACTCATTTCAATTCAGTGGAACTTATATGGAACACAAAACCAGCAAGGAATTCTTTCAGGAAACAACAGCAAAAATTGTACAGATTTACCCACATTCAGTAAATTCTACTCATTTGCACATTTATCTAATTAGTTCTTGCATCTTGTGGAGTTAAAAACAGGAACAGGGATCAGAACATAAATGAGAGTGATACCCAGCTATGCAAGAAGACTTTCCCAAATACGGTTAAACAGTTACCAAAGGACATTCTTAATTGGGGATGCTCAGAACACTTGCCCCAGATCCTTCATGTTCCACCTGCATTAAATATGTTCCCACGGTATGGTTAGTCTCAGGAAAAAATGAGACTATTAGTTCTGTGGACTTTCAGTTCCACAGAAATAACAGTAAAATTGATAGTTCTCCATTTTATAAGCATGTTATCTAGCCTCAAAGGGTGGTAGAAAAACTTATTTTTTTAAATCCTCACTTTATAATGTTCTGCTCAGCTTCCCCTCACTTTTGCTTGGGTTGAAGCTTCACTTCACAACCTTTATTAACAAACAATGCCACATGCTGCTAATTCAAGAGGCCCCATTTTACAAGTTGGATAGCTGATAATTTTTTACAATGGGAAAATAACGAAATTTTGCTAGTTCATCGTTATTATTATTTTCAAGGCAAATTTAAGAAAAAAAAAGCCACAATCTTATGTCATCATTTCTCACTTGAGAAATGCCAGAATTCAGAAGTTAGAATAAATTGAGTCAGTCTCATAATTCAAGCCTTTTCTGAGCCAATATGGTATCATTACTGGTAATGTAACCACATACTAAACAATCCTAAGGGCTGTCATAGCCAGCCCACAAAGTACACTTTTCATGTGGAGAGAAACAGCAGTGCACACCTACTAATTTCTATGGAAGTATGACCTCAACATCTGCCATGCAACAGTTAAACTATACAGGAAATGTATCAAGTAATCCTTTCTTTTTAACTACATTTAAAGAAAAGAAAATTAAGATTTCCACATAAATGCAAATCAGTCAAGTGTTATAACCACGTATTCTACTGTCTTTCTAAATTATTTTCTCTAAATATATAATTGATGTTATATAGATCACAGTTATAAACAGCAGCCCTCTTTTCATCTGATAAATTTATAGCTGTATGCTTCCAAATTTCTACTGGAAACTCCATCATAGCATGCTATCCCAGGTGGAGCTTTCAGATCTTGTCAGAAGAGCATGAAAATAAGCTTTACACCCTTCCAGAATTAGAAAGCACACAAAGTATATAAATCACCTAAATATACGAAGTGTCGAGACTACATTACAAGTTAAATATTATTATCCTGGAATGATTTATGTATGCATTTATTCTGGCATCATTCCTGAATATTCCTTACAATAATCAATCTGCTTTTAAATCAGCATGTGCAAAGCACACAAGACCTGAAGTCAGACTGAAATAAGTATCTACCATCTTCAGGTAACCTAACCCCCCTCCTGCCTCCTTCCCAGCACCCCAGCCCCTCAGTTAAAATCATTTTTATGGGGGTAGAGGCATAAATAGCAACCTAACATTTCAGTGGCTACTTTTTCTATAATAGGTCACAGAGAAAGATCAGCATGTATTTTGTGCTTACATTTATTTTCATGAAAATGGTCAAGTGCAGCCTAGCAGCTCTATCTTCTGCAGTTGACAGCAAGAATGGTGTTGCCTCAGGAATGGCTTAAGAATAATGAATAAAACATGAGCTCTAGAGAAATGTACATTAAACAAGATCAAACACACAAATCTTACATGTTGGTGTGGTTTATGTCTGTTATGTGTACATGTACGTTCATGTACAGTGTTGGATCACATTTGTTGCTTCACATGAATTCCACTCTGGTATTTTTCCAGCTAACAGCCCAGAACCTTGTGCAACAAACCACATCCATGACAATTCCTTATCAGTATTTTTAACATGCTTTCAATGTATGCAAACAGCCAAGACAGCACTCTAAGTTTAAAAGTACCAACATGGCACCATTGTAAGCAATATTGTGCAAAAGATCAATTAATAAAATCACCTTATCTGTGTTAAGACATTCCTGCCACTGTCTTCTATACGAGCTATATGGTACCACTAAAAATCAAAAATTCCTAGCTACTTAGCTTATATTGGAGTTAAAGGCAGCCTTGGATAACTTTGCTGACATCAGTATAGGTACATAGCTTTTATCACATAAGTGTTTGCACAGTTTACTTCCTAAAGCAACTTCACATCCCAATCTCTGGATATTAAAACCAACTTACAAACCACTAATGTTGCTACAGTAGAATTGTTTGGCTTAAAAGAACAAAACAACAAAACCCACAACACACACACACTCTTACTTCCTAATGTTACCAAACACAATACAAATATCAGTGTACACAATACTCCCTGAATTACACCAAGAAAAAGTGAGATAACACCACACTTTAATATGTTTCTGTTAGTGCTAGAGATTATTATGGTGTTAGCAATGAAATACATAAAATTGCAAGACTGAAAAGTGACTTGTTATCACCCAATAAAACACTTGTAAATAACTGTGACCATGGCTACATAAAACAGCATTAGGAGAACATGCTGCACCTGCTGAAGGTAAAACTAAGAAGGGGAAAAGCAAAACAGTATTTAGGAGTAAGACAGTTACAACACATGGATAATTTTTAATTTGTCTTATTTGACTTTCCAACAAATCTAACAAAAAGGCTCCTCATCAAAACACAAATTATTAAATCCCAAGCAAGTGCCATCCTATTTACATCTACCTCCCCATGTCACACAGAGATGTAAGTACGGCTCCATTGCATCAGACCTGGAAGTAGCCACCAAAGCATTCATCCCAGTTACTGAGAGTCAGGAAAACCTTCACTCAAAACTTCAGTGAGAGAAAGCTTCAGCTCATGCTTTTTGTAATACCAGGTTTCTACTCCATTGCTGAAACGCACTTTCTTGACAGCACACATAAATTCTTGTTAGACTTAACAAATGTTACATGGATCAATAGCATAAGATATCAAATCAGATTGGTCTTAGCACAAATAGAAACCTAACTGGTATCAGCACAGACCTCAACAGAGGGTGCATTCTTCAGTTTCCTTTATTTTTTGCAAATATGGATGTTCCTATGACCTGCCAGTAGCAATGTGCACTGCTAAACAGGAAGTCTGAAGCTCAAAATTGGCCTCTTGCTGATCTACACCACACTCACTCTCTTCCAGACGCAAATTTAAGAACCAGACAAATTTGAATGATTCTCATTCAGCTTACCTAACCAGAAACTACCCTAAAAAACAAAGATGAGAAAAAGCAAAGTGAACGATGAAGGACAGTCTGAAGATAACAGAAAATATCTAGCCAAAATTGAAACATACCAGTGGAATTACACCACGTGAGGATCACACAGTTCACAAAGCGTAAACTTTCAATTCTTTTTGACTAAGGCTATTTCAACAAGGTTAGGTAATAAGAAAAGGGGACATAGGTTTGTCCATTAGCCATTATGAGGCTAGGAAAATATGCGCTTGTCTAGATACAGGAGAACAAAGGAGAAAAAATGCACAAATTTGTCAAAAAACTCATATTATATGGTTTAAGTTAGGACTCTTCTGTAAGATTCAGTATTGATATAAATACAAAAAGAACCCAAACCAAAAGACTAGTCTACAAAATTAGTTATAAACTAGAACAGTGGCACACTAGTACTTAAGTGTGGGGAGGAATGCAGTGTTCCTCTCTTATCATTTGTGTTTTGTAAGTAGATTGGTCTTTTTTTCAACCACACTTACTCACACTTTCCCTAACTAAATCTGACACAGTGCATAATGCTGTTCCTCAGAAGAATAAAAATTCTGATTTTCTTTGCAAGTCAGACCAGTTCAACAGAATCAAATTCATAACATTGATAAATCACCAAAACCCAAGCATCTAAAACCAGTGCAATATATAAGCCTTAGCTATGTTTTACAAACACATTAATCATGAACAGATTGAACAGGCCCACAGTAAAACAATTCTTGATCTACATCCATCCAAGTTCCTTTCAATTGGTCACAAAAGATTCTTACATCAGTATTCCACAGTAATTCCACCATCTTTTGCCAAAGCTGTTCAGCAGATCCTGGTCTTCAAAGTAATTTTTCAGACACTTAGATGCATGCAAAACATCACTCAATGCACAACATAGATCTTGGGTCCCCCATTGTGCTCCCACCACAACCACTGCAAAGAATTCCTGTGGTACTGCTAAATTTTCCAAGAATGAGCTGCAAATCTGGTCTTTGCCTACATTAGCATAGCTTGCCCGGGAGTGGATTTCCAGACCAAAGTAGGTGATTATAGCATTGACACTTTTAATACTTAGATTAATTTGATTTCAAACTCTGTCTAATCTGGTCCTATACACCAAACTTCCATCTTAAGACAAAACGCTGTAATGCATATCCCAGTTTTGTTTAGTCTGAAATAATCCAGTTAAGGGATGGATGCTCTATTGGATCATTTTCTGATGTGATCCAAGAACAATTGACAACAACTAGGACAGTCACCTTAAAATCATCTTTCTGACCTAAACATACTAATGTGGATATGGACTCAGTCACAGTACTTCACTTAATGTTGCCTTTCTGTCTCAGCCATGGAAGAACAATACAGCAGAGAGAAATTTCAGCAATGGGCAATCCAATACCCCATCACCATAAATCAGGTAGAACAGAGCCTCTAATAGGAGAAAATTGTCAGTGGTTCTTCTTCACCTGACCAAATAAATCTTCCCCAAATGCTTGCCTTTCTCTCCCCTTGGTCATATCCCTCATTAGACCTAAGCTGAAACCATTTCCTCAGCGACCCAATTCTTACCCTTTCTCACTCAGCCCACAATCTGACATGCTTTTCCTGAACAACCTCCCTATGACTTTGATCCTTTTCTCCTTAAACTAGCTGTAAGTAAACATTTGGAGTAATCTGTCACACAGGCAATCCGCACCATCATCTAACTCTCATTCTTTCAAACCAAGATTAAGGATCCAGCAGACCTGCACACAGAGCCATCAAGTGCAGCAATGATGCCAAAAAAACAGATGAAGAGGAGGAGTCAGCCCGTGGCAGCCTGGAAAGGAAAAAAGTTCTCAAGCTATCTGAATAAAGAAAAACCTCTTACAAGTTCAACAGCCAAGGAATAGAATACACTTCAGCTGGGACATCATCGGAAAGAAGACAGTCAAAAAGCAATCTTACAAAATATAAGGGAAGAGGAATTACAGAGAGTAAAAATTGCCAGGGACAGAATAAAAATGAATCTTAGAAAGTACTACATGCAGTGAAAAAACATAAGAAAAAGTGAGAAAATATATAGAGAGAGGACAGATGCAGATAATTAATATGGCTGCTATTATTTAATCAGAAAAAAATAATCTAAAATCATATTATGCTATCCTTCAACATGTTCTCACTAACATGCAACAAAATCTTATAGTTCATGCTAAATAAAAGCATGTTTTTATTGCAGAGCATGCTTTTCATTTCAAAACTCAAGCTGGGGGGGGAAGAAGACAAGCTACTGCTCAGTATTGGTTAATTTGACCTAACTTATGCAAGCCAAGTATTAATGCAGTTTCTGAAGAAAAGTATAAAAGTAAGTGAAATGTAAAAATAAAATTGATTTACACCTTATTTTACTTTTCTTCATGCATGTTTTCATATTTATTCTCCTTGAAAAATTAAGTTATTATGGTAAATTTCACATCTAACAAAGTTGTTTAAAGAATGAGTAAAGAAAATTATTTCATTTTATCTGACTCAGTCTTTTTCTTTTAGCTAAACCTAACCTAACCCCAACCTTTCACCAAGTGAAAAAATGGTCCTGTGTTTGCTATAGATCCAGATTGGGATCTTGCCCTTGATAGGGGATTAGGAATTTCTGAGATGGTGATTACAGGTGGTAGCAATAAGAAACTACTTTGCAGCACTGTTGCTTGCTTTCAGCAACAACTGTAATAGTAAAAACAGGAAACAGCTTAAACTAGCCCAACTTAATAAGAAATACAAGAAAATGCAATAATAGTTTTCACAGCTGAAGATCTGTGCAAAGGTTCTAAGCTCTGTAAGAGGAAAGCACTGTAAGATGATCAGGAAATTGAAACACTCACTGCTAAGTTTAAAAGGCAAAGAGAAGCAAACTTTTTTCCCCTTCCCAATTAAAAAAAAAAAAAAACACAAAATACAAATTAAAAATCACTCTTTTTCAAAAGCTAAATACTTTCCCCACATCATGGAAAAAAGTAAGGTTAAAAATTTAGGCCGATGAGGCCACATCAATCTCCTGTTGTTTGAAGAGCGTTAAGTTACAGAATCCCACATATTTAAAGGCTTATTATGGAAACTGCATTACGTTATTTGATGTCCTGCCCAGTAACACTGTCAATTCAGACACTGTTTCTTGATAACACTTAACACACCCTAGTCTCAAAGACAGGATGATTGTTGCTGTCTTGCCCTATATCCATTCCTTCCTCCCTCTATTATAACCTTAATATTTTCAGTAGCCAAAATACTTTCACAACCTTTTTTGACCTAATCCCGAAGACAATAAAAAAAAATTAATGGCATTTCCCTACTGTCAAAAAGAGAATTATTCCATTTCAAGCATCTGTCAGATCTGAGCAATCTACTATACAATATTTTTATTTCTGTGTAAGAAGTTCAGCTGAAACTTTCAGTAATGCCTAAAGCCCATCAGCTGCTTTTTTCCCCACTACCCTATTAAAAAAAAAAAAATTGCCTTATTTTGTTGTCAGTTGCTCCTCACACAGGGCACCAATCAACGGTGGTCTCATGACTGCCACAAGCATCAGTCCCTTATCCTAAAATCCTTCATACCTTTCCCCCAACTAGTAGTGGGCTCAAGTAACTGACACCAAAAATGGTGACAAGAGTCAACTTTTTTTATCCTACAGTAAAATTTCCATACCTCCTTCTCTGTAAACTCCCTACCAGCAGCTCCATGCAACACTGACTCCTACTCTTCCTTCTTCTACCTCTTCCTTCTTCTGATGGCCAACCCACTCTTTTATAACTCCCATGCTTACTGGACATAGCTGCAACCTATTAAGGGCAAGGCTGCTTCCACTCTTTGGTAATTAGCATAACTGCAACTTACCAGGGGTAAGGTTGCCTGCTGCACCATTTCTATTCTCTTACGATCCACTCTCCAGCATTCTCTTATTTAACTTCCCCTTACAAGTACACTAGGTCGGAGAAAAAAAGTTAAAAGCTTCTCTGAACTGCAATGTGCAAAAATGTAATCATCTTCAAGACTGTCAAAAACTCTAAAAGAATCTCCAGATCAATGTAACAAAATTTGCTATCCTGTAATCTGTGGAACCTCCCTTAGGTCAAAAGTTAACCAGTGTCCTGAACAGTGTGCCTGTGGTCTCAAGAAAACAATCATCGGGACAAATCTTAAACAAAGTCCATTACCAGAAATCTAGGACTCTTTCTACAGTCCCTATTCTTTAGAAATTAATGTCTCTTCAACTACACCTGGAACAAAGATATTACCTGTAAAATATTGTAACCAGTTGAAACTAGATTAGTAAGGTAAAACAGAATCCTTCAACCATGAGTTTGATGTATTCCTCCCCCACCCCCTTCCTGTCCTCAAGTCTGTCACATGACAACATGCAGCAATAATCACTGCTTACACACACAGTCTGTATTTCATAACAAAAATGGGGGATCCCCTGTTTTGAGTGAGTAGAAAATAACACCACAATTCTGCAGTTGACTCAAGAATTATTCAGCTATTCTTGGATATCCTAAGTGATAATGATCAACTTGATTCTCCAAACGATCAAGGTCTTCATCTGATAAACAAGCATAAAACTGAGCCACAGATGGTGAAAGACTCAAATAATCTTTCTTGTATTTAACGTCACCTTAAATGTCTTCTTAGTGTCGAATCCATATCTAAATAAAAAGGCAGTGAAAGTCTGCAGGTCACCTACACCAACATCACCATCGGTCCTTTTCAATGCAAAGGCTGCCAAACAACTGGGATAAGCTTAACATGTAGAGCTGTCAGGCTCTGAAACACTTCCAGGATACAAACCTGAGCCTGTGCTGGCCTGAAGTGCATTGAAGCAAACTATCTTCTATTATTCTAAGCTAGATCTCTGCTTATAAAACGTTTATTTCCTAAAATCTTGTAACATTCTATTCTTTCCTGAAAGATGACTGTTTGCACTCAGCCCAGCAAAAGATTTGTCCATATATGGACAACCCTGAAGACAACAAATGGCTCTTTTCCCAGTCCATTATCAAGCCAGGAAATTAGACTGCCTGAGGTACTCTGCCTTACTTACTCGGTTCAGAGCCCAGAGGAAACATTCTTGAGTTCGTTAATCATCCATTTGCACACGAAGGTGAACGGATGCTTTTCCTTTACAGCTTTAGCAGCAATCGCCACCATCAATTACATGGAAGATTAAAGTCCTCACACAGCCACGGGAGATAACGGAGCGCTAACAATGACAGCAAAAGTTACAGGGCAGACAGCTGAGTCCCCGAGGGCTTGGTGGAGGGAAGAAGAAAAGTCATATAAAAATTTAAAATAAAATAAATATCGCATATCAATAAATTCTGCAACACTGAAAAAGTAGAAGCAGGAAAAAAGCAAAATCCCTGTGTTTTCAGTAAAGTCTCAGCTGTTTTCTTGCCATTCTTAATGTTTAAATGCAGTTCTACATAAACTTTCAGCCTGAAGAACACTGGATATGAAATACTTTACTCCCTGGTACTCAGGAGCCTGTAAAGTTCTTTTACCTTTCCATGCACAACTTGCAGTTGAAGTCACTACCTTAAGTAAGAAAAAAAAAAAAACATAAATTTGAGGAATCTATATCCAAATAGATCTGAAAAATAAGTTCAAGGTCCAAAAAATTAAAGACTTTCTAAATGGCCAAGAAACTTCCTCCTCCTTTTATACTGGAAACCCTGTAAAGAAATCCTTCTCACAGAGTCAGCTCAGCTACCTAGAAACTTAGAGGCAAGCCAGTCTTTGCCTTTTTAAGCTGCAACAAAGGAAATGATTGAGGAAGCATTAAAACCCAAGTGCACCATAAAAGGCATCTACCAGAAAAATAGCTGCTATTTGCAATGAAGAATGTGCCTTATTTAAATGATAACAAATCACCACAATCCCTATGTCCTATTAAGATATAAAGAATGTATCACAAGAAATATGAGCAAAAGCTGGTATTTCAGCTCCTCAGAAGCTGGCATATTTCTCTCAGAAACTTGAGTAGGTGGGACTGTATTTTCTCAATGGAAAAATATGAACTGATGTGTCATAATCTATTTATGTTTTGTTGGTATTTTTTAAATCTTCTGCCAGAAAATTCCTTATTGCCCCTTCCACTTCTTGGTGTCCCAATTGTCTTTCCAGCTATGTTTATTTTCTGATTGGCAAGGAAACTACAGAATTCTATCTTGGGGTTTTTTTAATAGGCTTTCTTGTTCTCTTCCGTTTTCCTCCTATGAAGACATCCTGCGCACGTTAATCTTTCGAAGTGTGTTTCACAATAGAGCCAAGCAGCTCTTTATGCTGCCAGCATTAGTCAAGGCAACAAATAGCTAAAACATGGCTACTTAAAGCAGTCACAGAATTGCAACTGCTGGGTATCTAGCCTTAATACTTCTCAAAAAGATTATGGGTATCTATAAAACTACCAGTCTCACTCATTTGACAGCTGTTCTCCCTTGGTAAAGCTGTCAGCATGGGGGCTGGTGTTTGGTCTTTCTCAGGAAAGTATCTTCTGAAATGAAGCTGTGATGGGATAATAACCAAAAAAAAAAGGAAAATCTCTTCCTGATGATACGACATCTACTAAAAGGCAGTGGTAGGAACCAACTAACAGTGACAAGTTTTGGAAGGAGGAAAGACCACTGAAAGCACTCTCACCCTTTCACAGCAGGTAGCCCTAATAGGAGAAGCACCAGGAATGCCACCTCTGTATTTTAGGAAGAGATAAACAGATTAGTTTATGTTTATAAAAATACTGCTATGAGCACTTGGTAGTACTCTTTCTTTCCCTAGATTCCACTAGCTGCCCACCTTCTACATGTATAATACATGGGAATTTTACTAATGTATTGTACCTTTGTCAAGAAAATATATTCACCATAACTCTAAATTTAAACCATGCATAACTTAAAATCATCAAGGGAAGGGAGCAGGTGACTAAGTGAAACTGCAACAATTCTAGTAGTTTGCCATTTAACACCAGCATCTAAAAGCATTATTTCCCTTCCTCCTTTTGTCCATTAAATCAGATGAAGGGTTATTTCATCTGTCCAGCACAGTAGTCCACTCCAAAATGCCACAGCACTGAAAAACAACTGCTGTCTACATGTAATTACATTACTTTTCAAAAGAAAAGCTGTAGAATGGAAATCTAGTTTACATACACAGTTTGGACTCCAGTCTCTCCCCCATTATTAACAGCACTGCTTCCTCACCACAGCCTCAAAAACAGCAACTACCATTTATTTTCATAAAGCCTCCTGCTTTTCAAATGTCACAAGCCCATCTGTTAAGTCAAAGAAAGGGATGTCTCTAAAACTTAAAAAAAGTCCAGAAAATTAATCTGAATTCAAGCCAAAAGTAGCAAGTACATGAAGTATTGTTGCGAGCTCAGATAAAAGGGCAAAGGGACTTTAAATATACTGTAAACCAGATAATAATCCCGTGAAAGAGAAACTTCTTGCTCTTCATTTTCAATAGAGAAAAGTTTTGTTAAATATAACAAACTAAAACATAATTGGATGTCAAATATTCTTGTTCAGGTGGTTCCACTTTGCTCTTCAAAACCTGGAATCTAGTTAATTAAATTAATGATTCTTATCCAAATCATTATCCCAGCAGCTTTTAAGTGTGTTTGTTAGGGAACTTTGATGGTCTGCTTCCTCAAGTGTCCCAAAAAAAAAAAATTATGTTGACAGATTTTCAACCCTGAATATTGCTCAACTGGCTGGAGGACAAAGCAGGGAGTTGCCTGTCTGCAGCACCCGATCAGGACAACCATCTCTTTGCTCTAAAATTCCAGCTGCTACAGGACTAACATTATTCTTACCAATTCACCTTTTAATATTTGTCACAAACACTGTGGGAATGAAAAGTCTGTTTCAAGGCCAAAAACGCAAGTTACAATTCAGAAATACACCTCTAGTGTATTTCACAGCTGGTGTCCCTTAGTACAATAGCTATTTAATGTTTTGTTTTCTTAAAAAGCTCCACAAAAATGTCACAATCCTTACATAAGTGAAACACAAGCTGCTGTCTTCACTCCCATCTTCAGACCAGCAGAGAAAAACCCTACTTTTTATTTTGGGGGAGTTAGTGAAGGAAAACAGCTTTTCATTTTCTGTCAGACATACAAATAAGGAGAAATCAGCAGCAAAGCTGTGTAGAAGTTTCATTAGAAAAGTACATAATGGCTTGCAATTCCCTCCTTTCCCTTGATTTTTATTGTTTTATACACAAAATGCAGGTCATGACCTTGAGCTTCTGCCAATGTATGATGTTACAGAAAGGCCATGTGAATAACTGAGTGGTTCAATATGAAGTAAATGATGAAAGAAACAAAATAAGAGAATGATAGTTGTTTTGGATGAGTTTGCTCTTCAGTAGGAACTGAGTGCACCAACATTTGAAAAAGGAAAACTTTCACCAGCTTAACATACCTTACTCATTAGTTCAGATCATCTGAGAGTGTCCTTCTAAGTAAATTTTCCTGAAATCTGAAGCTAAAGCAATCTTTATTTAATTCACAAATGAGTTTAGAGACACATCACTCCATGTAAAAGAATAAAGGTCTATTTGGAAAAAAAGTTTAACAAAAAAAAAAAATCCATGTACAGTTTTCAACTGTGGATCCAGCTCTTGTTTAGAGTTTGAGTTGCAGATTCATCTTTGGCCTGGCAAAATGAACAGCCACAAAGCAACCATAAACAAAGTATCTTCCAGCTGTTACAAAAACATACTTTGCTTTACTTTACAAAATAATTTTATCCTACTGTTTTTAAATCATTTGCAGAAGTTTTCTTCAGTGAGATTTATGCAGTTAAGCAAATAAAAAAAACCAACCATTGAGTCTTCTATGCTACAGTATACAGAAAGAACAACTGTCTGTCTAGCTGCCACTGCCTTCCTGTCAAAGCAAACACGAGGTTCAGACCATGCCTTTCAAGCTTCCTTAAGATCATGGGCTAGAATTGGGAATTACCCATAACACAATTCCATAACACAATTACTATTATTTTTAATAATACAGAGCCATCAGAGTACCATTTGCTTCCACATCTGCATGCATAAGCAATGGTTAAGAGTGCCTAGAAAGTTCTACAGAACTTTTCACAACAACATCACACAGTCTGGCTGAAGCAAAAAAAAAAAATCTTGGTGATGCCTGTACACAAGAGGGACTGTTTCTAAACTATTTGCAGAAGTTTTCTTCAGCGAGATTTATGCAGAGTTAAGCAAATAAAAAAAAAAACAACCATTGAGTCTTCTATGCTACAGTATACAGAAAGAACAACTGTATAAAAATATATTTTTTAACTGGCTCTATGCTTTCTGATGTCTATATACCATCAATGCCCTAAATACAGCAAAAATCAGCTAATGTTACTAAACATCAAACATCCTCTAATCCTCTCCCCACCAAAACAAGGACTTTATAATAAATAAAGGAATGGTTTTTCCTTTGGAGCATTTTTGAAGATTTTTCTGGTTGCAAATTTGATACACAGTTATTCACTCTACCAGTTACCTCTAAGGTAAATCTCTGTGTGCTGTTTTCTAACTGTGATCAGATAAGAACATTTGGGCACCCCAAGCATTCAAACCAACCACTTGTACATTATGGACCTCGTTCTTCCATATGTTGCCATCACTTTTTCTCAAGTCAAGAAGAAGAAGAAGACATATCAAAAAAATAGCAAGACAAGTCACTGTGTTCCACGGATCAAAACACAGTATTCAGAAGCAGACACTGAATACTCTCTAGTGACGAAATGTAATGTGTTTCCACTTCAGACTAAAGGAGATTTTAGGCAAAATAGAAAAAATAACACATCAGACAGAAAAATGATTTGGCTTAAATATATACAGTGGCAGCCAACAGGAACAAAGTGATACTGTTTCAACTTAATGCATTTTAGTTTCCAAGACAGACTGAGAAGAAAGAATGCATCTTCATCAGAAAATACATTTGTAACAGGAGAAATACACACTACACAGATCTTGACAGGAGTAAAATGCATTAGATAAATATTTAGTCTGTTTGAAGAATTTATCAAGTCCATCCAGCTTTATGCATCTAGCCCCTCTTGCCATATCAATTATTTTGATCTCCTGTTTTAGCATAATCTGCAGAGAAAAAGAATAGAAGTTTTGTTGAAATATGATTTAGTTATATATTTCAAAATATTTTGTAAAAGTAGTTCTCATGAATAAAAACTTTCAACACTTCTTTGAGGGACCAATGTCAGGAAATCAGATTCACAAAGCACAAAAAATACATTACAACAAAAAGATCAAATTATAGGAGCAAATAGGATAAATAAATAGTGGTGTTTAATCTCCAGCTGGGCTTAAAACCATGACACATGGCAACAGAAATCAATGACAAATCTCACATTAAACGAAGCAGAGCTGAGATTTTTGTTCTGTTTCCAGGAAACGCAAATGCATTACATCAGTTGAGATGCACTTCCCATCACGATGACTCGATTGAAGAGTCCCTTGGTAAATGACACTTGAGAAGGAAAAAGCTACTGAAAACATCATTGACCTCTCTTGCAGAAGCTATGTATCTCTGCCTTGTGCATAAAGCACTAAAAAATCTTAGGAATCCAAAGAAATTAGAGCCATCATTAACAGAACCTCAGTGCTATCCAGAGAAGACGTAACATCAAGAAAAACCCAACAGATCCTTAAAAAGTCAAAAGTAACAAAACATGCAATTGCCTTACTGGCTTGTCAGTTACAAAATTTGTCCATACAAATAGATTTTGACATTATGATTAACTGTAATCAAATTTGACCGTACCATACATGTGTCAGATGAGTTCATGAAAACCAGCAACTAGGAAGACCACAGAGATATGAACAAGTGTCTACAGAAACTCTGCCCTCTTATGAGATAGCAGACATTCCAGGCAGTAAGAAAGGGGTGGAGAAAGAAGGAAAAAAGAAAAAGCATCAGTAACATCCAGACTTCAGATCTAGTGACTGCTGAATTGATTGGAGTTTAAGGGTTATTGGACTTTGTCTTACTAAATTTGAATTGAACAAGCGCAGAGTTGAGCAGATTCATGGTGTTCCAGCAGAAAAACCAAGCAAGCAAAGTTGGTAAAATATGAAAACATACAAAACAGAAGAGCAGCATTTTGGGTGGTACCAAGTCATATACTACTCTAAAAAAAGAAAGTATTATGTCAGTAATATGACAATATTTGTATTGCTGCATTTTACCAAAATAATTCATAAATACATATTTATTATTTTTTCAGAACAAGATTATTACCAAACAAGTCTGAGATAAACTGCTAAAAACTAACTAAATAAATCCCAAGTCTTAATTCAAAAGTTTCACTGAACTGCACATCAGGTTATTAGTTGATAAAACTGAAGGACTAAACCTTCACAGGCAAATTTTGACAGCCAAACAATATAAAAGACACCAGTAAGTAAAGTAAACATTTACCCTCCAGCAGTACAGAACAGGAAGTGACTACCATCCGTGCTTCTGCATGTAAATGACAAAGTGCACACTGAATAGCAGCATAGGTAAGTATCAGTAACCATCATTTAGATTGAAGATATAGTACTTTATAGACACTGTACACTTTTAAAAGTACTTATCTATTTCTCCTTATTTACACCCTTTAGTGATGCTTCTGCCAAAACCCAGTAATTATACTGAAGTTCAAGAGCTCTGATATAGCTTCAAGAAGATTTCCCTACTGATGCAAGGATGCGGGTTTGAGTTATGAAAACATCTACAAAAACATTACATTACCGACTGAAGTTCTCCCTCAGCAGGCTTAATATTTTACTTTTTTAAGCAACAGCACTGACTGTAGCACACTTAGTTGTGGCCAGACCATACCAGTAAATATACAGGAGAAAGAAAGTATGTTCTGAAACTCAGAGCAAATTCATCACAAAAGGTGAAGTAAAACTGCCTCAAATTATAATGCTCAAGATCAATAAATGAGGCAAAAATGGCAAGTGCCCAGCAAACTATGAATTGCAAATACATTTGAGAAGCATCTAAATAATATCTTCTCTTTAGCATGTTTTGTCTTCCCTTTCATTTGTTTCTCCCCCCATCTGTTTAGTGATGGTGAGGTAATTTTGTCATCTTTATTATTTTTACCATTTCTCACTATATATTATATATAATGCTATCTGCTAAAACACAAATTCTTTCTTCAATTAAAATGTAACTTAGAAAAGTGGCAGTAGCAGAAATAGATCTAATGAAAACTAGTAATTACCTCACACTTCATGCTTTCAATGCAAGAACGTTTAAAGTGATTTCACTGTTGCCCTTGAAGAGAATTATGTTTTTCATCCATAGCTCCCAGATCCCCAGCATCTGGGAGCTGTTTACAGAAAAAAAAGACACAAACAGAAATTAAGTCACAGGAAGGAAGCTATATCAACATTCTGCTGGATCATTAAAACAATGTGGTCTGACACAGGGATCCCCAGATTAGAAGCCATCCTAGTTCTGCCATTTTTCTACTTTGTAGCCACTCATTTACTTTGGTAAAGTTTCCCCAGCTGCTTGAAAAGGTGACAGTGTTACTCATTGCAATTTCCTGGTTTTGCAAACTTCCAGGTTTTTGTGAGAACTCTTCTGTGTTCATTCAGTGGTTGGGGCAAGGACTGGGTAGGGGTGGTGGATATAATTATTTCAAGATATCTTCACCCATTAAGTTACTAAGAAAACTAGTGAATATTCTTGTACTTCTACTTAATCTCTTTCTTTTTCCATTCTTCATTAATATGCAAGTGACAAGAGATTATTACTGCCTCATGGCACAAAAAAGGATGAGAGCATCCAAAGGAAGATAACAAAGATGGTGTAGAGCTTCAAGAGAAAGACATATGAGCAGCAGCTGAGGTCACTTGGTCTGTTCAGCTTGAAGAGGAGATTGAGGGGAGACCTCACTGCAATTACAACTTCTTGGGAGGGGAAGAGGAGGGGCAGGCACTGATCTCTGCTCTGTGCTGACCAGTGACAGGACCTGAGGGAATGGCATGAAGTTGTGTCAGGGGAGGTTTATGTTGGGTATTAGAAAAGAGTCTTCATCCAGAGGGTGACTGGATACTGGAACAGCTCCCCAGGGAAGTGGTCACAGCACCAAACCTGACAGAGCTCAATAAGGGTTCGGACAATGCTCTCAGATACATAGACAGTGCTCTCAGGCTCATTATTGTGGTTGTTCTGTCCAGGGCCAGGAGTTGGACTCAATGGTCTTGCAGGTCCTTTCCAACTCAGGATATTCTATGAAAAAACAAATTTCATGCCCACAAAACCTTCATGCAACCACCACCAGCAGAAAAGCCCAGAAGAAAACTAGCAATTACATCTCTGTAAAAAGTCTTCACAGTGGAATTAGAAGGATTTGCGGGTTGCTACAAAAAAAAAAAAAAAAAAGCCAAGTAACACTTCCTATCAACATCATGCACATTCTGGGCTGGGGAAAGTACTGGGCCAAAGAAACAAAAGTCCTGTGAAGAAAAAAAAAACCAAACAAACACCCAAAAAAACCCCAAAAACAAAAACAAAAAACCAACCCACGAAACAAAAAAAAACCCCAAAAGAAAAACAAAACAAAACAAAACAAAAAA
>VXBI01001497.1:300054-314268 GCA_013397375.1 Toxostoma redivivum
ACAAAACAAAACAAAAAAAACCCAAAACAAACAAAAAAAAAAAGAAAAAAAAAAAAGAAAAAAACAGAAACAACAAAAAAAGCCTGAGCTTATAAGCAGAAAGCTTTATAAAGCTGACTTCCAAGATGGCAAAGTTTACATTAAACAGATCGTGCTATATCCTCATCTTCCATGTTAAATAACAAATTTTAAACATGCACTTCCAACCTGTAAACATGCCTGCCCAAGGTGAGGACTACTCATGTATAGAAAGAGCAGCCTTAAAGAGGAGGGATTAGGCCATTTATTTAAACAGGAGGGTTAGTTTACGTGAACTTCAAGTAACCATGAAACTATGGCATAAGTGTACCAAGCACAGCCAAGCTGATCTACGATGAGCTGCTGATGAAAGGGGTTATCCTGTCATCAGCTCCCAGCAACAGGCTGATGTGTCACCAAGCTTCCCATCAGTGCCAGTGACCCTTTGACTCCACAAATTCAACTTCCTGAACTTATTCAGGAAGTGAGCTATTAGAAAACTTACTCTACACCAGAGAGAGTCAACAAGCACCTAACATATCTCAGCCCCCTGAAACAGCCTGCTTTGGGATCAGACACATTCCAGAATTAACAGACAGAAAGGGGAATGAAGCCAGACAGTGTAACAGTTTATGTCCTCATTGCTCCTAACAGCCTTTTGCAATCTGCTTCTAGAGATTACCAGCACACAAGTAGGAGCCAAGGTCACCTTTGCAGTTCTTCATCCATCACAGCAGCCTACAGCTCAGTAACTCAGCAGACCTTCACCTCTGTGTGTATTACAGGCTAGGAAGACAACAATGTGCTTGAGCCTTTTTCCTGCTACCTCTGCTGAGCTGGTAGTGACTTCAAGCAAAGAAGCACAGGTTAAGTATCTCAGTTGCCACTAGTAGACCTGCCAGAGCTCATCTCTGACATCTAAAACATACCAAAATTTTATGGGTTTAAGCCAAGAGTAAAGTCTTTATAGAGGATTTAAAATCAGTTTGTCAACTCAAGTTTAATTTCCGAAGTGAAGTTCAGAACAGAACTATATTTAAACAAAGCTTAAACAATTTCTGTTCTAGCAAAAGAATTCAAAAATTCCAATATTGCTCAATATAACTGTGTAATTGTTTTCATGTTCTCTTTTCAATTTTTATATATATAGCAAATTTCAGCTTCCTTACCATTCCTCCCTTTAGCTCCATAAACAGCAAAAGAATTGTGAAACAAGAGAAACAAAAACCTCCTTTTTAGAAGCGCTTGGGAAGAAGTGTTTCTTGGCACAGCAGAATGGCTAGTTGCTTTGATTCAAACACAAGTTGTTAAAACAAGATGTTGCAAAGTGCTAAGAGAGTAGTTCGACATATTTTTTAAAGAAGTACAGACAGCTGAATGAAGAAAAACAAACAAAAAATTAGCCTTGCAGTCAAATCAGAAGGTAACACCTGCAACATCATCTTGTAAAAAAGAACCAAGGCTTGTCATAGACACGTACGAGGTCACCATCATCAAAGCAGCCAACGACACTGATGTTAGCTATACTCACAACATATCCACAGCCACCCAAGGCCATTCATGTTAAGAGACAGAGAAGGGCATGTGCTCTACGTGTAGTCAGAATTACACTTTAATAAACTTGGGAAAAAAAGTCAGGAACAAGATGGATCAGTAATTAAACTACAGTTAAAGCATAAGAAAAGAAAAAGAAAAGAAAAAGAAAATAAAAAAAGAAAAGAAAAAGAAAAAGAAAAAGAAAAGGAAATAAGGAAATAAAAACCACATGGGGTAGAACAGTAAAACTTTCAGAGTGACCTTAAAAAACAATGGTAAAGGACATTCTCAGCTGGCATAAACAAAAGATAGTCAAATAGCAGCTGGCCTATTCATGAAGATAATATTAAGCTGCAAAAAGTAAAGAAATAAATTAAAATATTATCTGTCAGCACATTCATAAAGTATATAAGGTTCACCATGTACACTTATGTTGTTACTAAGGAGGAAAAAGTTAATAGTTAAGCAGAAAGAAAGCATTTGTGACATTAAAAAGAAAAATAACTCACTTTGAAAAGAGTAATCTTTTACTTCAGTCAAATCTTATACTTCATTGAAGAGATTCTGTTGAAATTTGACAATTTGCTGGGAGATATTTACATATCAAGCCTTTCATCTACCCCAAAAGAAACCTCTTAAAGTTTATAAACAGCTTTCCCTATAAGAATGAACATTTTCTTCTGCTGTAATTGCATTCCTTTAAGCAATAAAAATGTTAAACTGCTCTTACCATTCCAGTCTTCTCCTTATTCTATTCCTCATTTTTGTCCCTTCAGTATTGCTTTCAGAGATGGACAAGTCTCCATCATCTTTCATTAACTTAAGATATGTAATATCACTATATACACTTCATTGTCCTTGTCAACTGACCAACTTTGTCTCCTCTTGTTCTCCTATGAACGTTCATATACACATTTTAGTCACAACTTCCAAAGACCTTTTCAAAGCAGCAAGTCCAGGAAACAATGACAGAAAATATAAATAAATGTGCTGACTCAGGCAACAAGCCATGTCCTCCATTATGGTCCCTTATTCAATGCATGCATCTTTCATTCAGGATTTTGTAGAACCTGTGGTTCATTCCCTAGGAGAACTTGGTGTGTAGAATTAAGGTCTGCCTTCTGCCACTAACAGTTTAGACTGTGGTTCCTCTGCTGCTGCATAGAGCTGTGTCCCTAAACAAGTAATTAAAACAGCCCAGAACCTGATCTTTAACCACAAAGTACAGGGGCACGGCACAGCTTGTGTCTGCAAAGCTAAACTCTTCTCCTTTTACAAGTATAATTGCAATTCCTTTTTAGGAACAGTCTGCATTTGCTTACTCCCAACACACATGCAATTAAGCATCAGTCTGAACTGGATCATGGAGCTCACTAAAAATTAAGCCGAATAGACAGGACTAAAACTTGAGCCCATATCCTCTGTGCTTAGTTCAAAAAGCATGAGCATTGCATACAGCTCCAACAAAAGTCAAAAAAAGGTCTGAAAGAAACACACAATCTACAAGCACATTCCTACTCACAAAAAGTCTATGAAAAGTTCCTCCAATGTCCAAATGATCCTGTTCTCTCTACCATCACAAGAGCTAAACCTGAAGTTGTACTGTTCTATAAGCATTGGAGACTGCAGGTCACCCATTCTCTCTGATGTCCTCAAAGCACTTCTCAAAATGACACCTCTAATCCCAAGACCTTCTCGCATTCATAATCATGAGCTGAAGGCCACAAAACTAACATCTAACGCTTAAGATCCATGAAAAAGCAGCTTCCAAGAGCAGTTGTCTCAGAAGTCTGTACTGGCGAACACTGAAGAAACAGGAACATTGGGACACATCCACACAAAAGCCATTTGCTCTCAAGAATGAGACACAGAAGCCTGGCACGGGGAAACCTGAGCATATTAGCTAAGGCAGTGCCTGTTTTGAGAACAGATGAGTTCAGTTTCCTGTTACATCAAACAGTAACTTTCATCAGTCCTACGTGTGCTCAAAAAAAAGCAAGAAAAAAATTCTACTGACATCACACTTAGGGCTGGGCAGACAGTGGCGGATTAGGAAATACAGTGAGTCACCACAAATACCAAACACATCGTGAGCATTTTCAAACTACCATGCAAAATTTCTTCTTACCAAAAAAAATCCAGACAATACTGTTTAAGTGAACCATACCGAAGAAGAATAATAGTGCCATAGTGCCTTCACAGAACCGAAGTAGTTGGGGGAAAACAAAAATACTGTTAAAAGGACAGTGTAAGACACCAGACTTCTGCAGGAAGAAACAAAATCAGCACACTTCAGCAATCAAGAAAGTAATATCAGCTAAAATAAGCTTATGGGTGGAAAAGGGGGAAGTAATATAAAACTGGAATTACAATATAACTGCAAAACAGGCACGCAAAGAAAGGACAGCTGACAGAGCTATGTTCCAAAACAGAATTCACTCTAGAGAAGCTGCCAAGGTATCTGTATATGCATAAAAGAAAACCAAAATATAAACACAAAAACCCAGTGTAAGTAAAAGAATGAGTTATCATAAACTCAACTGCTATGTGTTAGTGAAAAAAAAAATAGTGAAATACTGAAACACTTTCTTTTTATTTTTTTTAAGACCAAGTCAAAGACCTTCAGAAGAAAGAGAAGTTCTACCCAGTTTGGAAGCAAATAAATAAGACACTACAGAAGAAATACAATGGAGATATAAAAACTAGGCAGTGAGGAAAACTATAAAAGAATAAAAAGGATGCACATTTAGCCATTATAATTCAGGCTACACATCTTATTCTCTGAACCATAATACTGCAGAAATACTACTAAAATATAAATGACAAAGAAAGTGGCTTCTTTCCTGACAGTGTGAGAACTTCCCCACAGGGTGAAGCAAAGCAAGCAGTATTACTAAGGTAAGCATGGCAGTGCTTGTCAGCAGCTACAAATACCTGCTATTTTGGGCATGTATGGGTCAGAAGAATTAGAGATGTGAAGTTTCTGTACAAAGTTATTAGAACTTCAGATGCAAAAGTTTTCTCTTCTTTAGGAATTATTTTGGCTTGACATTAGGGGATTTCTTTTTGATGCAACTAGAAGGAGAGAGGAAGAAAGAATGTTGAAATTATTATCAGCTGAATAAACTTTGTTAAGAGGAATACAGCTCTGGTACATGGGAGTTGGCTGATAATGCAGAAACAAGGAATCAGATTAATAAGTGCTAATGAAAACATTAAAAGATTTCAGATGGAAGGTGGATTAACTGGTTTCAGACCCTGACAATCTACTCTTTGCATCCCGGCACCAAGGAAGGTGAGATTACTATTGCTGCTTCTTCATTGAGGTTTTTTATTATTATTTTAATTATATATGAGTAACATTATTATGGGTTCTCTGAAGGCAGTGAATAATATTCAAAAGCCTTCATTTTTAGTATTCTTGAGCCAGAACTACTTCAGAAAGTCTTCAAGTGATATATTGACCACAACTCTGTAGTCCTTTTGAGTGGTAAGATTTGGCATCTCTTAATGATGTGACATTTTATTGTTAAAAATCCCACATGTACTAAAACTTGCTATCAGTGTGTTTTCCAAAAGAATATGAAATTCATAAAACCGGTATTTTTTTGTTTTTAATGCCACCTGTGACAAGATACTTAAGAGCTGGAATAAAGAAAGTTTCCTGTGGCAACAAATCACCATGAAAAGATATATTAAAAGAATTTTGAAATAAAGGAGTTCTTTGTCAGTATGTAAATTATACATTTTTTAACTAATTCATATTCTTGCCAAGTCGGTTTTTTTTAAAGACATAATTAGCATACTTGAATGCTGAAATAAAGCACTCTTAGAGTGCACTAAAGTAAAGATTAACATATGACTTTCCTGTAAAAAATTACAACTTGTTAACCAAATTGTCCTTCTCTCCTGCAAAAACATATCATAAGCATTTTGGAATGCTCACCGGCTAACAAAGTCATGGTGGCGAGTCTGTTACCTGCCTTTTGAACGGCCTCATTTGAGTGTGCAACACATTACATTGTCTGGCATAGCAGGAGCCAAAGTCTTCAATAAACACCAGCCAGGCTGGTTCCTCCCACACTAATTATTGACAGCTTGACAAGAAGTGATGAAGAAACCACAGAAATATGACACTTTCTCACAAGTTTTTAAAAGGGGACAAAAATGGCCAGGGAAGCCCACCTACCAGGTGTCCTCACCTTGAAACAGATTAGGGGGGAAAAAAAAAAAAAGCATCATTTAATAGCAGAGCTCAAAGCTGAGACCTGATTCCACAGAGTTCCCAGGTTCAACTGCATCGACTTGTCCCACTCCCAAGCCAAGTGAGGCTGAGCTGGGAGAGCCTTCAGATGGCAAAGGCAGCAGCGCCCTGGGAGCTGTCAATCAGGAGGTGGCACTCTGCAAACTCCGGCTGGTGGAAGCCAAGCACCAGCACAAGCGAGGACACACCGCCGAGCAGCCTGGAACTCCAGCAGAAATACCAACAAGAGATACTGAACTGTTTTAGTCATAACTGACACCCATGGGGAATGCAATGGCTTCATCTCTACAGTATTCAAAGCAACCCTTGTATATAATCTCTCAAGTTCCTAGAGATTGCAATTTTTGGGTGCTATAAATATTCTGGATGAACACTATTGTACACTACCATAACAAAACCAGTACCTTAAGAAATTATCCCTTACATCTGCAGAACACTTGGAATGCAGCATTGTAGCTTATTATGTTGAAGTCAAACTCATGACTTATCTTTTTTTAATTTAACAAAACGTAGCAAAACTAATTGCATTTTATCATAGCTGTTCTTCAAAGCTGGACAATACATTTGTTACAACAAATGAAACAGATAAACAAATCGTTTTGAACAATGTATGAATTGTTATTTCTGTGAAATTTACTAGGGAAGATGTGACCAACACACCCAAAGATTCAACTGTTTTTAGGACAAGAGTTAAAATCAATACAAGGTATAATAAAAAATGGAAACCCCAGTCCATTTTTAAAAAAGTGTCAGACTACCACTTCCTGCAAAGTGTTTCTTCATTTAAAAATTGTACTTATTTTTATTTTTTTTTTAAACAGATTGAAATCAACACACTTCACTACTTATTTGATAAAACAGTAAAAGGAAAAGCAGATTTAGTAACAATGTTCGAGTACAGGTACTTGTAACTGAAACAGCCAGCAGAGGGAGTATAAAAACAATTTTAAAACCCTCAAACAGCCTTTTTTCTTTTTATGTATATTTTTATATATTCTTTTAGCTTTCTTTTAGGTATGACAATAGTGCCAACAGTCCAAAAATTGTAATATTATAAAACAAACAAAAATCGAATGCTCAAGTATTAAACAGAGTGACTTGAAATTCAAATACTTTTTAAAGTAGCATTAAAAAAAATAAGCTGATACTAAACTCTATCTGAAAAACAATTTTAAACACAGGCAAGGTTAACATCAATCAACAAGCTGCATAAGCCATTTCCAAGTTAAAAATCCACTCACAGACTCTCATTCTTAACTTTCTGAATCTAAAACTAAGTCCACGATTTCATAATATTGAGAGACTTGCTTATAATCTATTTGTATGAGAAAATGGCACAGAATCTTAAAACTAAACAGAAGTTACTATTGTACTGATCTGTACGAAGGATGACATAAGAGCAAGTCAGCCAGGGATATGCCCTAGATCATTAGTGAAAATAACACTCACATGACTATTTCAAAATCAAGTCACTAAGCCACATACATGTTGAATAAAATCTCATCTTTACACTTCGGGCTTGCACCATGTTCAGCTGATGAGGGTGGCTTAAACACGAGCAAATGGGAGAAGGACACAAATGGGGTGAATGAAGCTGCTGGCCTTGTGTTAGAATATTAGAGCTGCCATCCTCCTCACACAAGTGGCAAAAAGAAAACATCTCCCAACTCATCTAAATTATCCCCTTGTGTACAATCACACCTTCCACAGTCCATCTCACAGGAGGAGCAAGGTTACTGAGTTAACAGGGAAGGTGCTACCTACTCTCTCAAGGTTTACGAGTTCTAGGTACTCCCAAACCATCAAGCACAGGCAGCAGAGCTGAGGAGTCAAAGGAGACAGAACATTAGATATTCCAAATGTAAACCGCATGTTTTACAACCATTTGTAAATATACCTGACTTGGAAAAGCAAGCCTTTCTCCACTGTTAACTGCTTGTGCTTGCATGGTTTTCATTACCTTTCCATCCCATTCTATTGTTCTGCTATCCCACTAAGTAGAATGGCAGTGCTGCAGACCAGGATACAGGGTGTTTCTATACTATATTAATGCAAAATGTGAAACACCAGTCCTGATAGGAGCTGTTGAATGACATCACTTATCATAACTATATCCTACTTTAGTGATAATTTTGCTTTCAATTAACCTGGAGTCAGAATCCACAGGGTGAAAACCAGAGGCAATTTCATTTCTTACATATTCTAAATTTTAAGCATGATCTAATTGGAAAACCAAATTCTGTCCACCTTCCCACAAGGGATTCAGTCCTGAAGATCATCATTTAACTTGGAACAAACTGGCTGCAAAAAAAATGAATATACAGACCAGGAAAAACAAGAGTCAAGACAAGATTAACTTTACCATTAGATCAAGTAACAGGAATACTTTTTGGCATTATTTAAATTCTAATTGCTATTTTCTTCCTGACCAACAGATCTTACTACATGTATTCTTTCTTAGAGCGCTGCTTAGTCAGAAAGTCTTAGGATCTAGCAAGTGAAGGTATGGGCTAAAACAGCCAGAAAAAGATAATTGTATATAACAAAAATACACTGATAATTCCCTGACAAGCAGAAAGCCCGCATATTGTAAAGAACTCATACCCGCCAGTAGACTCATGGGACACAGAAGACACCTGCACCATGAGAGAAGACCTTGAATGTGGAAGGAAGATGAGATGCTCTCCTAAAGGCAAGACATTTCCCAGAAACCTGAAATAGTGGAATACCTGGCAACTTGCAGTATTCTAAATATGACAGGACTCCAGTGGAGTATTGATCCAGGATGTTCAATACTAAAAGTTTCTTAAAACACTGTGTTATGCACCAAGACTTTAAACAGTTAAGAAAAACAACATACACCCCACAAAGTTCATATAAGCTTCTGCAGTCCAGTGCTTCATTAGGAATTTTAATATGAAAAATTGCCAGATATGGCACAAACTGAGTATTGCAGAAGAACCAACTCAAAATTTTATAGTAATAACTTTTTAACAAAATCCTGACTGGAGAGCATGCAAGTCAAAAGAGCTCAGAGATGAAAGAAGAATACATCTCTAGCAATTTCACTGTTTTCCATTCGTGAGGATTCTGTTATGCCACTTTTAAATCTTCTTTCCAGAAGGACTCATCTCAATTCTCTTCCCAACAGAACTCCTCACGTTCCCTGCAAAAATATTTAGGCTCTTTTTTTTTTGTCTTTAAAGTCAAAGAGCATGTATATGTACATAGGTATTATTTAAAACTTAAAATACAATTCAGGAAACAAAAGCTATGAGACATAGCACATTATCTTCATTATTTTACATGATCTCATCCTCTTCAAAACAATGATAGCCTTCCGGCTGCACTGTATCCAGGACTGTGCACAGCACTCCAAACAGCTCTTTGCAGTAGCTGCACTGGAACAGACTAGTATCTTGTTTCCCTCCATTCCTTTTTTCAGCCTAGCTTCCTAAGGAAATCAGATTTATGCAACCACTCAGGGAGGGAGGAAAGGGTACACATATGCACATACGCACCCACCGCATGTGAATGCCTGTCTATCTGAACTCACTTATACCTCCAGAGCCCATTGGTCAGTTTCAATCACGTTCAAAAGGGGAGCAGAGAATATCAGACTTTTAAGTTCTTGAAAGTTTCGTGAGCACAGGCTGCAGAGTATGGAAAAGTGTTTCCACAGAGAGAGGCTGCATATCTTCTTAGACGTCAATAAACTCACAGGGGAAAGAATAGTTCTGCTCCTTTCCTGCCTGCCGGAAAATCTTCAGTCAGAGGTCACAACCAGTAAAAGATGACCAAATTTCTTGTGTTCAAGAGTTTATAAAATAGCTGAAGTTGAATTCACTACTGTTTTTAAAGTTGTTTTGAACAAAGCTGATGTTTTCCACATCATCTTTTTCCTGGTCTAGCAGTGGATTGCCTTACATGATACACGTTCCCTGGTTCAGTTCCTTACTTTCAAGGCCACTTGTTTTAAAACATCAGCATTATACCACACACATGGCAGTCTTCTACCTCTCTCAAACACAGAGAAATTAAAATTGGAAGAGTTTAGGATTCTTTTCAGGTCTCAAGATTAAAGAAGTATGTGGCTCTGTACCATATTCAACTATAGAATAAAGTTGCAAAAAGACAGTGCAGCAAATGCAATAATCATCTTTATTCATCACTACTCTGGAACACAAGTACTACCACACTTGCAGGTTCTTCTGCTCAAGACAGCTGTAAGTAATAAAACAGATAATGAGGTTTCAGTGGACATCTCAGTAGCTATTCTCACATCCCCCCAATGAACTATGCACAGTTCATCTGTATCCAAAAAGCCACTTTTACCAAATTATACTAACATTAAAATTCAAGTCTAGGTACACCTTAAGGCATAGATTCACAAAGTAAGGAGCTCACAAAAAGAAAATACAGCCACAGCTGATAGAAGTCACCCTAAGTATCAAAATAACAGGCAAAAAGGAAAAAAAAATGTTCTTTTTATCTGTATTTTATGTATATATACATACATATATATATATGTATGTATGTATCAGCCCCAATACATGCTCCGCTTGTAAATTCTTTAGTCCCGTGACCACACCGAGCCTCACCGAGCACATTTCCCGGCAGTGCGCTGGAACTGAGGGGCATGCGGACCTCGGGGGACTTCGGCCCGAAGCCCCGGCCGGTGCGGAGCCACCCCGGCGCCGGGGCGCGCACCCGGCGGGGCGCGGCGTGCCGCGCCAGGGAAGCGCCTCGCAGGCGGGAGGGCGAGACAGCCGAGGGGCAGGGGGGCAGCCGGGCCGCACGTCCCTGCGAACGGGGAGTTTGTGCCGTGCGAAGCCTCCTCTCCGCTCCCACAGCCCTCCGCAGGGCTCGGGCCGCTCCTTTCGGGCTCTCCCGGGCAGCACGGGGAGGGCACTCGCCGAGCCCGCACCGAGAGGAGGCCGAGCGGCAGCTCCGGCCCCACTCCCGCCCGCCGGCACGGGGCGACCGCGGCCCCGCGCCCGGGCTCGGTGGGAACCGGCCAGGCTTTGGGAACGGCTGGCTGCGGGGCGTATTTGTCGAGCGCCTCAATTCCCCCTTTATTCCGCCCTCCCCGCCTGCCGGTCACTATCCCCGTTCCAGCCCCTGTAGCAAGGAGCACATGTTTCCTCTCGGGCTCCTGGCCCGCCTTACAACGAGCCACGGCCAGGGAAAGGCGGCACCCGGTACCAAAGCCGAATCAGAAATATGGAATGTGAACGCGCGTGGCAGATCTGACGGGGGATGCAGAAAGAAGCGATCCATTTCACCCTTTTCGGTCCTCCGCCGCCGCTTTTCTGTCAATTGCCGATACCATAATGCTTCCTTATTGCCTGTTCAAGTAAGCAGGGGGACAGTCTCCATACCCCTGTGTATCATTCCTGAACAAATTAAGCATATACCAGGCAAAAGGCTGACATACATATAAGAAGAGTTGTCTGATCCCGGAATGATGCCGAAATCCTCGAGCCAGCTCCCACAAAGAGCACTCAATTACATCGAGCATCCCCTTTGTCCGTGCATCCTCAATACACACCCGGCCGCTCCTCCATGCGTCCACACACGCCCCACGTATACGGCCCCTTTGTGTCCTCGCCTCCCCGCCACTCACAAAGAAATGCCCTTTCCACAAGGCATGCACCCAGCCTCAGACACAGCCCTTCGCTTTCCCCCGAGACACGCGCGACCCGCCGCCGGGCACAGCGCTCCGGTACCTACTTGTATTCAAGAAACAGTCCGTAAACCTCCTAAAGCAGCTTGCAGAATTAGATCCATCTTCCATGTCTGGCCCTAGGAGCAGGGGAGACGAGAAGGAGAAGAAGGCGCCTCTCTGCCGCTGCTGCCGCCTAGGAGTCCTGCTCCCGCCGGGGCCGTCGCCTCCTCGGATCCCGTCGCCGCGGGCTGCTGCTGCTGCAGCACCGAGGGAATTGCAGGACCACGGGCGACAGGCGGCTGGGGAGAGGAGGAGCCGGGAGTGGTGCTGCCGGGGGCCGCCGGCTGCGGAACGGAGCAGCAAGCCCTGGATGGAGGAAGAACAGAAGAGTCTCCTCCTGCCGCTGCAGCCTGGATGGGCGATCAAGTGAGCTGCTGCTGCTGCTGCTCCGCCAACATCTCTTCCTCCTCCTCCACCTCCTCCTCCTCCTGCCGCTCTCGCTGCCTCTCCTCCTCCTTCCCTCCCTTGGAGACTTGTGAGGTTAAAGGAAAATGAGGAGGGGAAACGAGGAGGCGGCGGCAAGAAATAAAAAGAAGATGGAGAAGCGGAGGAGAAGGAGGGGATTGGAACGAGGAAAGGAGCTGCTGCCGCTCTAGGGACGATGCTGGCGGAGACGGCGGAGGAGGCTGTGCCTGTAGCGCGGCTCCTGCTGCTGGTGGTTGTTAGGAGGAAAGAGAGGGAGCTGCAGGCAGGCGAGTCGCCTCCAGGAGTGGGGGGAGGAGGAGGAGACCCGCCGCTGCCTCCACCTCCACCGCTCTGGCCATGGGAGTGGAGCGGGCGGCTGCCGGAGCCGGGCTTTTCCCCGGGTGCTGCAGCCAGGGGGGCCGAGGGGCGGGATAAGATCCGCTTCTCCGGGTTGGACATGCTTCCGCTCTTCCCTCCCTTTCGCGATAGTTTAAGGCAGGACGTCTAGGAGAGATACCGGAGTAAAGCCAAAGGGGAAGTCGAAAAGGACGGAGCCAAACAAGGAACAACCGCGGATCGGTCCTGCGTTCCCTCCGGCAACTCCTGGGCAGTATTTCCTCTGCACCCCGGCTCCCCGCCCTCATAAAATCCTCACATTTCCGTTCCCCCTTTAGGCCAGAGGGGACAAGGCGCTACTGACCGCCAAGCGGTTTCAATCCCCTTTAAAGTCCGCTTTTCCCCATGCTCCCACCTCGCATTCAAAGCAAGAAAACGGCAACAATCTGTATATTCTTCGAGGGAGGCAAATATTGCCCCGTATGTGCGCGCTCGCCTGCAAAGAGGCAGATACAGTCACTGCAGTGCCGCTTCCAGCAGCAGCCCCGGCCGCCAGAAAACGCCCACTGGCGGAGCCAGCGCTTCCCAGGCTCCCTCCCTCCCTTCCTCTCATTGCTAGGCGCGCACACGGGAGCTACGGCACAGCGGTTACCTAAAGGGAAAGCGGGGAGAAACACGAGGAAAAGATCCTCCCTATGCGGTGTCATTATTTTAAACATGTATTTCCAGCTGCTGAGATCAAAAGGCAGACGCCCTGCTGTGCCTGGGCTGGAGACACCAGAGAGCTGACCCGTTAATGTGGAGCATCCGACACCATTTCTACGCGAAGATGCTCCCCGACGCTCAGCATCACACGTGTTTGCTTTGGCTCCCCCCCGCCTTTCCCACCACTTGGCACACTGACAGCCACCCACCTGTCACCCCCAGCCCTCCGGCTCCCCGGAGGCTGCCTCAGACCCTGCTCTCAGATGCAGTGTGGCCACGGGGCTGACACTGGCCTTGCTCCGCAAGCACAGGCACTGTCGGTAGCCAGTGGAGCCTGTCGCGCTGGCCAGTCGCCGCCTCAACCCCGCTCTAGGGTCCCTGGGCATTCGGGATGCCGCCCCGCCGCCTCACCCCGCCACTCCGGCCGCAGCCCGCCCGTCCGAGCGCCTCGGCGGTGCGCGCTACGGCAGCCCTCAGCGGGGCAGCCGCCGGCAGAACGCCCGGCCAAGAGAAGCCCAAAGGCCGCCTCGGATTGGAGCAGGGCCGATGACCGCGCTCAAAACCCCCGCCGCTTGTATTTCGTTTTCGCCCTAAATTCTCTCTACCCTAGTCGTCAGCTGCCGAGAGGCGGGAGGAGAGGTCCGAGCCTGCCGGGGTTCATCTCCAGCAGCAGGAAAGGGTGGCCAGCATCGCCAGTTGGCTATGGGGTTCCGCTCAGCCCAGCTGGGCGCTCCCGTCGGGCCAGGCCGAGCGGGACCGCAGCCGTCGTAGAGCTGATGCCCCGCGCCGCCCGTGGCCACGACCGGAGCCCCAGGGCTGCGGGCAGCCCGCCGCCGAGCTCCCCTCCCGGGACAGCCGTGCCCCCAACGCTGTCAGCGCCGGGAACCGGAATCATCGTTCATTACCCGGGCAGCCGGTGCAGCCCTCGGCGCCCCTGCCCTCACCCCGAAGCGACGGCGCTCTCCTGGGCGGGGGCTGCGGTGCCCGGCCACCGCCTCCCCTCGCCCCGCCGCAGCTGTCGGGCAGCGGGGCGTCCCCCGCCCTCGGAGCGGACGCGGGGGCTCAGCGCGGCTGCCCGGCCGCCAGCAAGGAGCTCCCTCGGGGCACCCCCGGCGCTGACCGCCAGCGCGGGGCCAGCTCTGGGGCCCGGCTGCGAGGGACCGGGGCCCGGCGCAGTGCCACCCCGCCGCGGCAGGACAGCGCGCCCGGGGCTCCTGCCCGG
>VXBI01001497.1:316790-344648 GCA_013397375.1 Toxostoma redivivum
GAAGAAATAGGACAGACTGTGGGGAAAGGGATTTTATAAAAATGTAGAATGACAGCACTAGAGGAGCTGACAGAACCAAACACCTGAATGTGGGTGAGACATAAGCAGCCACAATGCAATAGAGAGAAGGCAACCTGCTGGAAAAGTGGGGCAGGGGCAACAAAAGGACAAATGCAGCTAAAACCCAAGCTCTGAGGCTGAGTAAATACAAGTAAAAAAATTTATGGAAATATTTTATGATCTTCCACTACAGCCAGCCAGATACCAAACTGCTATCACAAATTAGAAACTTCCAGAAAAGACATTGTTTCTTAAAGTCTTATTCTATAAACCTTTAGAGTAATTTATAGAATCTCTTACTTCATAAGTTTGTTCTTACAAAGGACAATTCTCAAACACCATACTCATTCAAGGAGTAAGTTTGTTTAAAGGGTATTTGTATCAGCCATTTTCTTTGATTCATCTCATCCAAGCCACCTCTTTTCAACACAAATATAAACTGCAAGTGTTGGTAACAGGCAAATGTGCTAGCAGCCATCTTGAAAATATTATGGGGAATTACCTTGTCCAGGCGCAAAAGAAATACTGTAAGACACAAAGTGAATTCTTTCAGAAAAACAAAAAAACATATTTTTTTCAGAAATTCAGGTCTGTTCAAAGAGAACTGACATCCAGAAAAATAATAACAATTTTAAAAAAGTAGGTAAATATTTTGTTTACTTTCAGTATTTCACTCAGCTCTGCTATGTCATTTCACTTTCTGCTCAGCTTTCAACACAGCTGAAAGGTTCCGTGGCTGGAACTATATATGATAGAACATTCTCTAAAAGTGCTATGCTGTGTGATGTATGATAGTGGGTACATTAATAAAGCTGTGAAGACCATGTCTTTTCCTGCCATTTTTTTTTACTTCCTTTTAGAAACACACAAAACTATGAGAAGTTTTCAGCATTACTTTCCAGGGAAAAACTACAATTCTTTATGGAAAGAATATACTTCATGTGACTTTTTTTTAATCACAAATTTTTCAGGTAGATATATTACTAAATATTACATTGAAATTAAAAAAAAAAAGAAAGAAAAATTTTAAAATTAAAAAAGAAAAAGCTAGTGTCAATACACAGAGGGAAACATTTACAATAATTGTACTCTGATTTGTTTCCTATAAAACACTATGAAAGAAGCCAAACAAAACCTTATGAACCCATCTAGCATTTCGTGCTTTCCTATGCAGGACAAAGAACATATTATTTATTGGTTTTATTTAGAGGGTTTTCAGAGAGTGAAATGGCTGCTTGGGTTTACTGTATTAAAGTACGGGACACTCCTCCAGAAAAACTGTCCTTTAGAGAAGTTAAAAGTCCAGTAGCAGTTCTCTTTACTGAGAGGTGCTTTATTATAAACCCAAAGCAGCATAAACACTGCAAGCTTTTTGATACAAAAAACATCTTTTGAATCCTGTCCAGCAGAACAGGATCATGGCCTGGGACCAGGACCTCTGAAGCAGTGATGAAACACAAACAGCAAAGGATGTAATGGTTGGCATGGTAGGCAGTAGCATTGTTGTTACCTAGTACCGTTGGAAGAGCCATTTTTAGTGCAAGAAAAATAAACAGCGTTATCAGAATTTTTGTAGTTCTACCTTTCTGTTTTCATAATGAAATCTAGAGTTAATTTATGATAGAAATTTGTTATAATTTGCTATCTGCTACAGACAAGTTTATTCTGTACTCAACGGGAACACAAAAAATTCTACTATTTACATGAACTAAAAAACAGATTTAACAAAAATCCAAAAGGAAAGGTTAATACTGACTTATATTGTACTCATTCACTGTGAGTTGTGTGTGCATCTTGCTAGCACATACCACAGAGTATACACTGCTATTGTCACAACAGGGATGCCAGCTTTCCCCTGTAACTGTCTTGCAACCCCTTTCTTCATTTTCCCAAATTTTACAACCAGTAAAAAGAAGCAGACTTTTACCCAACATGGTTTGCAGAGTTCATGAAAAGTCCTACTGGCAAATTCTTTGATGCAATTAGCAATTTCAATTCTCAGTTTAAGTGTATAACTTTGTTCTAGCCTAAACCTACAGCTGGTTCCTCTTCAATATTAGCAGCCAGTACAAAAAAAAATATAAAGAGACTGAGTCCAACCTTTAGAATTGCCTACAAACAAAACAACTTCATGTTGAATGCAAGCCCCTGGTTGGAATGTCTAATCACTGCTGGAGGGAAATAAGTGCTTTTTTAGAATGCTTCACCCTTTTTACTTGAATTCCTTCTTCCTTCAGTTGCACTTACTATGAAGTTATCCCCTGTGAGGACTTTTACTTCTGCCCTTTGGCTTAAAAAGTCAGACCTGAAACTGTGGCTGTTGACAGTGAAATGCAGTCATTAGCTTTCAGGGTTAACATCTTGGTAAGACAAAAAGTGAAAAAAAATGCATACCTCTAGCAACCAAAGATTATTTAAAGTATTTTCTAGAAAGTTTGGTTTCAAAACGATGATCTGTTTCTATACAGAAACATAGCTTTGCAGTCCTGAAAACTAAAAAATGAAAGCTTAAAGTCTTCAAGTTTGTAGTACAAACATAGCTGTCCCACATGGGGTCTCAGACTGCTGTTACATGCATTCATTCAACACCACAACTGAGCTAATAAAATTGAGAAATGTTTATTATCTAAGCAACTTTTCTCCATCCCATCCTAACCTTAGGGACCAAGAAATTCAAACCAACTTATTTCTTTACAGCAACACACATGCACACACTATGAACATGTACCTGCTGTCTTTATATTCCACTGTAGGACACACTTGCTATCTTTTGCTTGCCTGTTCTTCCCAATTCTCCCCCTATTTTTTTCTCTTTCTCTTTGTTCCTCTCTTTGTCTCTTCCACATAGACAATATTTCTCTAGCTCCAGAATCAACTTAACAATATAGATTTTCTTTATGCAATATTTTAACATCAGCATGTGAAACTCACCACATAGAAGGCTGGGGTGTTACTGCCATCATCCTAGAACAAATACACAACCCTATACAAATCTCACATACACATCCCTAGATCATTGCAGACCAGCTTATTTGATACAGTACAATTCTTCTCCAGAAATGAGAGAATTGTCATGTACTTTTATTCATTGGCTTTTATCGCTTTGTTTACTTATTCCCCATTATCTCATTTTCCATCATCCAGCAGCTCCTGTTATGCCCACAGCTTTCTCCCCTTCATGATCCATTCTTCTCCCCAGGTTACTGTTTCTCCCCATGCTGCCACATCTGCTACATCCCAGTAAAGGTATTTCAAGCTGGCAGCATTCCTGATCTCTCAGCTGCAACAAGCTCTTCACCTGCTTTCCCTTTACTACTTTCAAAGTCTTTCTTCACATTTTCCTGCCCTTCTGCTGTGCAGATCCCACAAAAAGCTCTGGTCCTCAAAGGAGGAGGGAGATTCTTCCCAAGCCTTGGGTCTAAATAAAGGTTATCTGTTAAAGTAGAAGGGGAAGGACAGAGCCTGCTTGCTCTCTACCAGAAGGTTGGGGCTGCCTATGGAGGAGGCTTTAAGATGGTAGAAATAAAGCAGCATTATCTTATCAGCTTGGCCACAGACAGTTTTTCATCTCTCCTGCTTGATATGGGTCCTCTGAATGAATGACTGGAAGACTTGACTACAGACCACAGAGTTCAAGTGCAACAAATAGGACACATCCTACTCCTACAATAATACAATACCAGCAGTCCAGAAATAAAATAGGCACAAATAATTTCTTTGTGTTCTTCTTAGAAAGAAAGTAAAATAGGATTCCATAGGTATAACTGTCAGGAGTCCTGTTCAGACTAGGAATCTTTGTATTCTTGCTAGCCAAACAGGGCAGGGATTTTAAAAGATATTGATTGCTTTATTATTTAGAAAATAAATATGGAACTGAATACTGCTGTCATATTTGGAAAGAACAGACCTGAGTATCTAAAAAATTTTGAAAAAAAAAAGTTTATTTGAACTTATCTATTTTCCCTTTTTTCTATGAACATCCTGCACCTTTAGGACAAAATCAGAAGGGAAAGCTCAGTGTAACCCACTTGAAGCAATCCCTACAGCAAACTCAGCTCTGCTCTCTTGCTGGATACAGTCTGCAGACATGTAAATCTGAACCTTGGGTCTGACTATTTTCAGAGCAAAGCAACAATGTGGTTCCCACCAAACCCCGTAACTCAGAATCCATACACTGAGAAAGCTTCTGGCAAGTCTCCATTTTCCCAGAGCAGAAAAAGTAAATCACACAGCATTCCCAACACTCAAGTAAATCAGACCATCTCTACATCTGATATGGCTCAGGCACACTCAGATATAATTATCTATCATTACTTTTTTTTTTTTCTTCAGTACAGATTGACATCCAGACAAAACAAACCATTAATGCAGGAGCACCTCTGCGTTTATTTCTGGAGGAAGGATCCTTTGTGAGACTGCAAACTTCCCATTTAGCTAAAGCTTTAAGTGAGGTTTTCACCTGTGGTTACTCTAACCTATGTTGTGGTTTGACTAAATGGAGCTTCATTAAATAAAATCTGATTAATTTTAAAGCAAAACTTTTTGCCGCCAATGGCTTTTCCTGCTTACCAGCACATGCTCTGTACATGGCTTATCACAATACAAACTCAAAACTGAATACCATTTTTCTCACCTAGAAAACTGTGGGTGTTACTATTTTGACTATTTCAACCCCATGGAGCTCTAAAATAACAGGATAACATTAATGCAGCTGTAAATGACCTATAGAGGAGGGCTTTAAATGAAGAGGAAAGGAAGCCACAGGAACCTTTAAATGGAGTAGGGAAAAAATGAGACAGGCAAAAATCTTTAAATATATCTTCCACTTTTTGACATTTGGTATGTAAAGAGAGTAGTCTTATCTTTCTCAGATCATTTTCTTTGACTAATCAAGGCATAATCTTTTAGTTCTTTCATATAACTGTTGTTCTGTTTCTTGGTGTCTTACAAGGCCTTCACTATACCTCCTCCACTTGAAATTCACTTTTCCTCTGTTCAGGTAACTACAGCTGCAGACAGCTAAAACATTATCTCTAGCTAATGTTTTACAGACAGTTTAAACATTTGCCAGCTCTTTTGGAGACATTTTGCCTGATACATCATAGTACTGGGTGGGTGGGAGGAGTCACTGTTGCCCAAGTCATTTTGTGATGAACATAGCCATGAGGACTTTCTTTGCTCTTCGTTGTTTCCAGCTGATGAGCTCAAAGACAGCATTCATATTCGTCCCTAGGTGAATGATATTGCACTTTGAACTGCTGTGTTTCATTCTGCTTCCAGTCATACAGACTTCAGAGCTCTCTGAATCATACTGAAGTCTGCACCAGTTTCCCTCTGTGCAGAAAATGGACTCTCAAATTTTATAACCTATAAACTCTGCTAACACACCCTTACTTCCATGTAGGAAAGAAAATATAAAACTAGTTCAGTCCCCAAACAGATTCTTGCTAAATTCAATTTGTAGCCTTCTTTATGCCAACAGAGCATTTGTCTTCCCTTTAGCTATGAACACTTTGTTCTCAGGTGGTCTACAGCACCCAGTATTTCTGCAGACTTCACAAATACTCAAGACATTGCCTGACAGCTCTGCAAAACAGGGAAGCATTATTCACTAATGCTGCCTTACAGAGGAAGAAACACAAAAGTTTAATTTTGTGTTCCCCCTGAAGTTATGCAGGAAGTTTTAAAAAAGTGTTATAAAACATCAATGAAAAATGACACAGATGTATTCTAGTCCCCCCTCTGTTCCTCTGCCTGCAGCATCACCGTCTGTTTTCTCCTCCATTGCACGTAGGAGGACAGAGTCCAGGCTGGGGCTGGCTTCAGGCAGAGGCAAAGTAAGCAGATCCCTGAAAGCCGCAGACTGCCGAAGGGCACCTGGCTGCCTGCTCTGCCTTTCCAGGAAGGCAAGCAGACGAGCTCTTCCAGCAGGGTAGCCACCCAAAGAGCACAACTCCAGCCCTGCCTAAAAAGCCTCCTGCTGTCTCGGCCACTGAGAGCGTGATCACAATGCACGACTTGTCCTTAGTGCCTGCTGTCCCGTTTTTTTAAGGAAAACAAACTTCTGCTCTCCTTTGTTTTCCCTCTTCCCATGGCCATTTTTCTTTGCTATATGTGACACTAAATGGTTTTTAAAACAAACCCTCATATTCAACAGAACTGTAATTTTTCAAAACCACTCATGGCCAAGATCAAACCATCCCTCCTCCTCCATGAACTGCCAGTCTTCCACGCAAGGCCACTCTACCAAGCATTAAGTTACAATGTACATAAATGACTTAATTTAATCTGAGAAAACGTTTAGAAACTTCAAACAACAACAACTTAAAAAAAACCAAACCAAAACAAAAACCCACCCAATTCTCACCAACCTTGGTTTACTTTGCGCTCATAGTGAGATGTAGAAAAGCCCTCATCTCCCCAGTTACACCTACCTTCTTGTAATTGAGAAATTGTTCTTTGTAATCAGATGTCTGGCCTGGCCTGGATGTAGAAGGAAGATTCCCACCTAGAGTTTAGTGCATTGTTAATATTAACAGCTTTCATGAGATTACTGCATTACTCTGCCAAGTGAAAATACTTTATTGACATAAACTGTGCTGAAGCCTGACATTCAGTTTGAGGTGCTCTGAGGTTTTTCTTAGCTTTTTCCAATAGTTGGGTTTCAGACAGCAATACAAACGTAACTGACACAACAGCAGCTGCTGGAGTCTCACTGTATTCCTTTTTGGGACACAAATGGCCCAACCCGAGTAGGATTTATTACAGCTTCTACTTCTGTGTACACTGTGTATCAGATTCAGTTTTTCAAAAAACTTTTTGAAACCGATCTTGTTTTGAATAGCAACAATGAAAAGTTAATTCACACTACTACTCTTCCATGAAAATCAGCATAGCAGTGTTTCAGCAAAGATACTTCTTTTAGAAAAGAGGTATCAATGTAGCATTTTCAGGAAATCCAAGAATAAATGTAAGAAGGAATGAAAAAGATCTAGAAATCTCATGTAAGAAAGTACAAAAGAAAAAGGAAAAACAGCTGTGTTAATCAGATGGCATGTTAAAATTCAGAAGGAAGGGAAATGTAGAGAAAGGTAATGGAAAAGCAAGCAGAGTCATCTTGGAGCTCTGGGGGAGCTTTTTGCCATTTAGCTAATAGTTATTTTAAATCTTACCACACCCTGCAGCAGTTTCATGCAATCAGAAATATGTTTATCTAATGGACCCTTTAAGTTCTTGCTTCCCAAACCATAAAACAGTTTTCTGGGTGAGAAGTCCAAGCTAAACAATAATCCACTCATTTACGTACATGAAAGATTGTGTCCTTGCTTTGCCTGAAACCTTGCACCTGTTTTTTTCAGCTTTGTGCCAGCATAAAGCCATGGACTTCAATGGATTGGGTTATTTCTACAGCAATCAAACACAAGAGCAAGACCACATGTTTTTGGCCTTTTCTTCCAGCCCTTCCCTGGTTTGACTGCCTTATTCACTCTTCATAATTATTCTGTTTTTCCCATTTCAAAGCCTTTTCAATCGCAGCTTACAGGGATCTGGCTGAGATGAGGTTTTCTTCCTTCCAAGGGCAAAAAATACAAGAAGTTACCTAAGCCTCATGCTGCAGGTGAGTACTTGCTGTAGTTACATGGGACAAAGAGTAGAACCATTTCTCTATGAGCACAGGATGTGGAGGCAGTCTAGGAATCCCATGCAGGTATTTGAATTCCACAAAATGAGCAGCAGCAAATAACTTCAAGCCCACCACTCCAATTAGATGAATCTACCAGATGGAAAATCACTTAAAAAGCTAACAAGACTGTCATATTTTGCTGATTTGTCAGCATGTGCTTTCCAAGCATGTCTGAAAACAAAACAAAACAAAACAAAACAAAAAAATCCTCAGAAAGTCAGAGAAAGCAGAATTACAATTGGGCTTTCCATGCATGAGACCAAATCAAACTGCTCACATATGCAGACACAGTCTCCACTGGCTATTTAGATATAAGGTGCATTTTTCAAGCCCTGCATTTACTGCATAATGAAAGCATTTCTTTACAGTTCTTTATATTAAGTACAGTTTTAAAAGAAAACCATGTGGGACCAAAGGAACAGATGCCATATGAAAGCATCTTGTACTTAATACACCAGAGAAACTGTTTAAAGTTCATTCTTCCTTGGTGTCACTGTCTGATTAGGCTACTCACTACGAGTTACTGTGGGAATAATTCTGACTTTGCAGATAACTTCAAAACCATTATGTCCTGCTGTTTGGGAAATGCTGTGTCTACTTGAAAAATAGTTTTTCTAAATTTCTTTACTTTTGTCATAATTATTTGCATTCTATTTCCAATAAAAGTCCAATGAAATGGTCTTTTTGATTTTGATTGATCATGGCTTTTTTAGAGATTTGCATATTCCAGGCATAGGCATTGACAGAGCATCCTCAGCTGACAGGTCACTTCAGCCCGTGCTTAATCCTTGGAACATTTTGTTCTTGTGTGTTTAAGGACTGTTGTGAACACTGTGTTTGCACAAATGACTACTACACACACTAACTAAATAATTAATGCTGAATGCTGAGGTATACCTAAGCACTTGTGTATCTTGATGGTGCCTGGTTGTTTTCAGAAACTTGAGGACCCAGGGTAGCGTAGTGTAGTTAATAACTAAAAAGGTTTGCTTCTTCTCCAGTAATGCTAAAACTGTGTAACTGATTAAAAATATTTAGAATATGCAATGTGTAACCAAGCTGTGTGAATCACTGCTATTTTAAAAATCAGCCTAACAAGGTTAAGCTTAAATCAGAAGTTCATCTAAGTTTCACAATTTAGACTGGTAATTCAATGAATGAGACTAGGAAAAATCCTCTCCCATGAGCAGTTGACTTTGCTGAGATTTCTTGCAGATTCTTCCAAACTTTTTAAGAGTGGACTCTGAAAAGCAGGGCAAAACCACCAGACAGGCTTATCTGCAATGGCCTCTTCCATGCAACCCCAACTTTGAAAAAATTGTTGAGGGAAAGAAGGATGCGTGTTTTAACCAGAGCTTTTCACATGAAGAAGAAATTTGGCTAAACAGAAGACAAATAATGTCTTCAGAAAAAAGCCCGACGAACAGAGCGTCTTCCCAAAGTGGTAACTGGTTGAAACAGTTGGTTTAACGTTTTCTGTGTGATAAAACAGTACCTAAGAGTAGGAAGCAATCCAAAACCACTAATTTTTATATGTTAGCAATAGCGTTTTTGTAAAACATTAAAATACTGTCAGAAAGTAAAGATTAAAGCATGCAGCATAAATGTTGTGGTTGTCAAATGTCTCTGTCCAATATCGCTAGAAACTCTGAAACATGCCTATCACAAATGTCTTCTGCACACTGCTTTTCTGCCTTACTGTTGTGCTCCTTCCCCCACTCATCAGTTTTCCTTGGCAAGCTCCGTGAATCACAAAACTGACCGCACTCTGAATCACCCCAACACTCGTCAAAAAGGTAATTCCCCAAGGAACAATTTGCTGGATGTGGTGACAAGGAGCTGCGTGTTACCACCACACAGTTTTGGTCATCAAGGCCAGCTGAGCTCAGCCGGAAAAAATATTCCACCTGTTAAAAAGTTCAGTTCTTCCCCCTTTGAATTTTTTTTTCCTAAATGAATGTGTTTACAAAAACAAATGAACAAGAAACAAACAAACAAAAAAAGAGGCAAAACCAAACAAAGTTATTTTAAAGCTGTCTGGAATAAAAAAAAGTGTAAACATGAAACTAAAGGTGACTTATGCATATAGACATAAAAAGATCCCCCAAATCTCTTGAAATATTCGATTTTCTTGACCCCCATCTTCACGTTCAAGAATCTGCACTTCATATTCACACTGGGAGATATTTTTGGGACAACTTAATACAACTAAACACAGACAGCATATTTTTTTGATCTGTTCCACAAATTGAATCAGGTTTAAAATGAGAATTAAAGAAAAAAAATTACTTTCCCAGTAGAGGAGTCTCTCTCGGGGGTGGATGGACTAAGAAAGCACACTCAGAGGGCAGAGAGGGTACTCCTGGGTTGGGGATAGCACTCTGCTCCAAAATTACTCCCTCTGACAGTCCATATTCCACCCCACAGGTCAAGGAATTCCTCTCTCCTGCCCATCCTCCTCACTCAGTCTCTCAGATGGTATATCCTGCTGGTTCCCTGCTCTCTTATCCTGCTCTCTGCTAACAGGAGGACCATCATGTTTCAGCTAGTTATCCCAACTGCTAGCAAATGCTTTTCCCTCTCCCTTAATAAAGGCCTGCAATGATGAGGCGAAACTGACGACCCAAATTTGCACTGCCTACTCCTGATTCTTCATGCAGGCAGACAGGTATTGCCACTACCAGGAAACATGAGTTATTGCTCAGCAACAGGTGATGGAAGTTCTTACACCATCTTTTAGGCAAGTCTGCCCTCCATTTCTGCAGTTGTGTCACTGAAATAATTTTTATCTACTTATCTTTCAAGTCTTTCTACATGGAGCTTTTCCTTCTGAACTGTCCCCTTGACAGATTTTGCATGTTTGAGTTACTAGGAGCTTGTTTCATTTTAACATCTTTATGACTGTGCATGAATCATGGCTGCAATGCTGAGTACAATGAAGGACTCTCCAGAAAGGTCTTACATGAATCCTGTTCCCTGTAAAAAACATCATCCTTTCTCACTGTGCTATCACCAGACCAAGGCCTCGGTCTCCATGGGTTTGAGGTGGGCACTGGCCCTAGGAAGAAGATTCAGTCCCCTCCAGACCCACCCAAACTTGTCCAGGGTGGCAAACTCTGCACCTTCACCTGCATTCAGCCCCTGAGGGGTTCCAAGTGCTCTCCATTCCCCTACTCTCAGCCAATGCCAAAGTCCTTACTTTTACTTTCCAGGGTCTCTTTACAAGCTTATCCCCTTCCTGCTAGCCCATCCTCCTCCTCTTCTTGCTGTCTCCATCTGCTCAGCCTGGCCCTCCCCCGTCTCCATTCACTCCCTCCCTCCATCCCCTTTGTGTTCCCCTCACATGCCTGCTTTCAAGATCTTTTCATGCTGTCTATGCCTGGATTTCTCTTCTTAAACCCCATCTGGCATGCATTCACTCCTTCTTCCTCCCACCTTACTCCCCTCCACAAAATTAACTTCAATGAAATTTAAACAGTGGCCTCTGCCACATTCACAAAAAATGCCTTAAAACTTATTCATCTTAATCTGGAAAACTCACTAGTATCAGTCATCTGAGTAAGTTTTTCCAATAAACACGCCAGTCTCGCCTCCATTCCTTTTCTCCCCTCTTCCCTCTCACCCCCCCTTCATGTTGCCCTCATCACTTGTTAGTTCTCCTTTTAACTTGGGCTGGTAGCTTTTCAGGGCATCTTTATCTCCATCAGAAAGTGCTATGCATGTTGATAAAAGGAAGGATTGGGATGAATGGAACCAAAACATCCAGCTAACTTCAGACACTACTGAAGATCCTACAGCTAAGCTGTGTTAGTAAACACCAGCCAGAAAGGGTGACTTGACAAATTATTTAAAACCGGTGTTTTGCTCTCCCAGCTAAAGGCAGCAGAATCCACCAGGAATTTTGAGCAAGCAGAGAGGGAAGACATAGAGGCCAGGAACAAGAATGAGAGGCAGGGACAGCTCCTGACCAACTGTGAATGGGGAAGGAACCAAAAGTCTTGGTTCTGTCTATTTCTTCAGCAGTCCCCAATGGCAAATTGAAACCACACAATTAATGCATAACAGCAGCAACATAATAGCATCAAACACAAAAAGCAGCACATGCTTGCATGCTGACAGTGAATACTGAATTAGCATTTTCAGTAACAAAAAGAAAGAGCAAAAAGATATCAAAGCAACTTCCTTTGCAGGGTAGAGTATGAAGATCAGTGCAATGGTACAAAATCGTACAGTGGAATGGATATCTCAGGAGGCTGCTAATAACAAGACCATTTTACCTTGAGACTGACCAGACTAACAACTGAGTTACTAGTATCTTAAGACTCAATAGAGTGCTCCTCACCCCTGAGGAAAGGTTTCTCATTTCATGTGCAGGGAGATGTTTCTGCCAAGCACAGCTCAAAACTTCCTCTGTGCTCTGATGGCTTTTTGGTTGACTGTAGGGTATGGTTACAAATGGTTACAAATCATTTACATGAAAGAGGGGCAACCACACTTTGAAAATACATCTTTGGGATGAAAAATTATTAGCAAGCCTTCTTGGTAGTTTCAGTGGGAGAATCACTGGGCTAAATTGCTTGCAGATTTAACTCTGTGTTTTCATTTGGAAGAGTCTTTCTAGTGAGAGCAGAAGAAAACATGACACTGCTTCTGAGCCTACATAACAGTCCAGGCCTGCCACTCTCCAAGCTATTGGTGAGAAGCAGATGGAGTTACCACAAAAGGGGTAACTTCAGCATCCCAGAATAGACCCCCTGTAATCTAGGAGGAAGTAACTAGTGACCTGCTGAGCTATTTAGACACAAGTCTAAGACCAGATGGTATTCAGCCAAGGAAGCTGATGGGACAGCTTGCTAAGTTGCTGTCCATCATTCATCATCAGTTCCTGGCTAACCAGGAAGGTCTCAGACAACTGGAGTTGGCCAATGTGATGCCCATCCACAGGCAGAGCTGTAAAGAGGATCCAGGGAACCACAGACCTCTCAGCCTGACCCCAGTGCCTGCCAAGCCTATGGAACAGATCATCTTGAATGCATTCACATGGCACATACAGGATAAATAAGGGATCAGGCCCAGCCATCACAGATGTGGGAAAGGAAGGTTCCTGCCTGACCAACCTGATCTCCTTTTATGACCAGAGGACTCACCTAGATCTGTGGATGTTGTCTACTCGGACTTCAGTAGATTTTGGGATTGTCTTCCATGGCACTCTCCTGGAAAACCTGGTAGCCCATGGATTGGACAAGTTCACTCTTTGCTGGGTTAAGAACTGCCTGGATGGACAGGGCCAGAGAGTGGAGGTGAATGGTGCCACATTGTTGGATTGGACACTAGTGGTGTTCTCCAGGGCTCAGTATTCGGCCTCAGTCCTACACTTATTAAAGACCCAGACAAGGACATCAAGTACATTCCCAGTAAATTCTCAGCCAAAACCAGATTGGGCGGGGTGTTGATCTGCTTTAGGGTGAGTAGGATCTGCAGAAGGATCTGGATTGCTGGGCTGAGGCCAAAGGTATGAGGTTCAATAAAGCCAAGTGATAGGTCCTACACTTTGGCCAGAACAACCCTATGCAGCACTACAGGAAGGGGCAAGTGTGGTTGGAAAGGACCTGGTGGAAAAGGACCAGAAAGTGCTGGTCAACAGCCAGCTGAATATGAGCCAGGGTGTGCCCAGGCAGCCAAGAATGGCATCCTGGCCTGTATCAGCAAGAGTGTGGCCAGCAGAAGCAGGGATGTCATTGTGTCCCTGTATTTGGCACTGGTGAGTGCCTAGTCCTATCTAGTCTATCACACCTCAGGTTCTGTGTACAGTTCTGGGGCCCTCACTTCAGGAGGACAAGGAGGTGCAGGAGCAAGAGAAGGGCAAAGGAGCTGGTGAAGAGCTCTAGAGAGTGTCTCATAAGGAATGGCTGAGAGAGCTGGGATTGTTTAGCCTGGACAGAAGGAGGCTTGGAGGGACACTATCACTTTCTACAACTGCCTGAAAGGAAGTTATAGCCAGGGAGGTTTGGCATCTTCTCTCAGACAACCAGTGACAGGATGAGAGTACATACGTCTCAAGCTGTGCCAGGGGAGGTTCAGGTTGTATGTCAGGAGAAATTTCTTCATGGAAGTGGTTATTAAACATTGAAATGGGCTGCCCAGCAAGGTCATGGAGTCCCCATCCCTGGAGGTGTTAAATAAATGAACGTGGAACTTAGTGCCATGGTCTAGTTCACAATATGGTGATCTGTCAAAGGTTGGACTTGATGATCTCAGAGATCTTTTCCAACCTAAATGAAATTATTTTGTAATCTTATTGGCATTTTCATGGTCCAGAATCTCTATCATAAAAAACAACCACAACCTTCCATCTGAAAAGAAATTTAACTTTTGATTGATTATCACTAGCCATTACCGTGAGAGGAATCTCAAGACTCCTCCTTCCAGTTTATTGACCTTCAGTTACTAACTGGTTGTCAAGAATTGGATTTTTTTTTTTTTCACGGAGAAGTTTTAAGAGAGGGTGTAATTAATCAAAGCATCTGACTGCAAGAAAGTGCTAACACCCACGAAAACTAATTTTTAAGGACTTGTAAAGCCTCATGCAGCTTTCTAATAGTACTACCAAATCTATTTCATCAACAATTCTTCCCTGAGTTTTTATCTCTGCTACACCAGAAGAACCCCAGGGACAGCCCTGGAGTATGAGAGAGCAGTAAGAGTAGACTGTGTCCAGCAACACTATACATTTCCTAAAAAATCACCAGAATTCTACTAAATTTTTTACTCTCTTCCATTAAGAAGAGCATTGAGTTGTATCACTATGAAGTAGCAGTTGCCTGAACTTAGCTTTATTTTTAGACTTCATTTAGACTATGTATTTACCAATTTATTTGTCAGTGCTTTGAAGGAGGGACAATCTACTGTTCCACATTCAAGCACTAAGACCTCTGTTCTTGGTTAGTCCAAGGTAATTCTGTACAACAAAATAGCAGGTAGTCAGTACAGGGGCCAGAAATTAAGTACCTTGAAAAAGCATTTTCAATTGACTTTTCTTCACTGGAGTTTAGGAGCAACTTCTGCCCTATGTAAACAGTAGCTCAGTGGTCTCCTCCTAGTGTTCATAGTGCCATAGTGACAGGACCCTGACAAAAGCTTTTTTTGTCAGGGGAATACTAAGCTGCTCACTGAGTCTCCATGCACATACATGCAGTGTGTACTGATGTCAGGGAACAGGAGTGATTAATGAAAACCTGATCTAAAACACCTTGCTACTTTACAGTAACAGTCCAAAATGTTGCAGCCATAACACAGTGTTAAGATGTGGTTGATTTAGCCACTGCTGTGATAAACTAAATTTTATTTTGGTGCTTTTTAATAAGAAGGAAGGAAATGCCTCACATTGCTCAGCAATGATTCCTTTGGGCAATTAGGAACAACATCAACAGGCTAGAGGGAGGTTTGCCCAGAAAAAATTAAGGGTGCAGGCCAGCAAGCAACAACAGCAGACCCTTGGAGGTTTGAAAGTAATATGAAGGATACCTAAAGGCAAGACTGGAAACATCTTAAATCAGGGAAAACAGCAGTAGCTGCAAAAAACTCATGCTGTTTTCTGTTTTCAGGTTTACAAAAGCTTCTGCAAATGAGTGAGCCATGTGAAAATCTTAAAAGGTTACAGATAAGACATGGAGTAAACTCAGCTGTATCTGTGTCACAACCAGCAATATGCTGCATTCCTAACAAGAAGAACCTGGATACATTTTGGAAGGGACTCAAGCTGACAGGCTCAAAGCCAACACAATCTGTGGGTGGGTGCTGGATGCTTGCCTTGAAATTCTCTCCTTGCCAGCAAACCTATGGAGTAACAATGGTATCGGTTTTGGAGGGAGATTTCCTAGTGTTTAAAGCTAGAAGAGACCACAAGTTGATCTACTGCAGCCTTCTGCTGTTAAATTTCACTACTGCCCTTTCTATCGAGAATAACGACTTCCATTATAATAAGGCAATTGATTCTCCAGTCAACCAAGCTGTCTGTATGCTCCAAGACCACGAGCAGGAAGGAAGACAGAACTCAAATCTTTGCAACCACAGGTATGGTACAACCACACATGCCTTGTAGGTGATCAACATACCAATCCCTAAGAGAAAATCAAGTTGATTTCCAGGTCTCAGCCAAGTGACCAGGAGAATAATTTTTTCCCCTGGCAGATCCAAATGTGATCAGCAGTCTCAGTTAAAATGAGAACTCCCTCTACTATCTATCCTATGACATCTCTCATCTACAATGTCTTCCTGTCCTTTAGGAGTGAAAAAAAGGTGAAAACCACTCCTAGTATGCATAAATAGTATTCCTAACCCCCATAAGCAGCCAGATGAAGCCCTGAGGATGAGACTTTATTTTAACATCAGGATGTCTTCCAGAAAGGAAATGGGAGAAAACAACAGGATGGAAAGATGAAGTACAAAAATATGGCACAGTCTTAACTGCAAATAAGCCTGCCACTTTCTGCCTCCAGTACACTGTATGGGAAACTTACACAGTAGGCATTTTTCAAGATCACACTCAGAGGTAAAATCATATTATAAACTTCCAATCTCTTCTTCTAACCTTGCTTGTCCTTCAAAAAGCAGCAGCAGAAGGAATTTCTATCAAAGAAGTTAAAACAAGGTAGACTAAGCCCACTGAGATGATAGCATGAGAAATAAATGTAACAGAAACTTGAAAAACGAGAGAACAAACTAGGCTCATTGAGAAATAACAAAGCAAGTATTAATTTTAAAGTGGAAGAGTGAGCTACTTTATTCTGTGTGTGAGGAAACAAATATTAACGAGATAACATTTGCAGGTGAACTAACGAGCGGAAGGAGCAGAAAAATAAGTCACAAATGAGAGGTAAGCAAACATATTTTAGGGACAGAGGGAGATCAAGCGCTATGTCAGCATGAGTTACCTAGAGATGAAAGATTAAAAACATGACTCATTCATCATTTGTGGAAGTATTTTCCAAGTATTTGGAAACAGACACCATAGTTCCAGCATTTAGCAAATAAAGATTCTAGAAGATAGGCTGACATTGTCTTTCTAAAAGAGTAACACCTACATTTTTTGAAACCCTCTGAGATATTTATGAGTAGCCAGGGGGTGCACTTGGAATTGTGAAATTTAATTAGTGAGTCACTACAGAATTATGAAGCATAAATCAGGTCAAGTTCATTTTTATGCAGTAGCTGTTGGTCTTGATTCAGGAGAGGAACCAACAGACCCGACCTAACAGACCTTCAAGGATATTTACTTTTTAGTCAGGTTCCATGTGAACTGGATTGCCAAACAATTCATTTCATTCTTGGACAGCATTTTTAAGAAATGACCCTGGTTCTATAGCTGGCATGTTAAAAAGCCCATCAGTTATCACTACTGGTAAAGCTTTTTCTATTAAAAAAAAATTGGAGCATAGAGGCAGATACCTAAATCTGGAGGTTGTACCCCACCCTGGAGCTGATGAGGAGCAAACCACCAACAAGGCTCTATCCTCACCATTCACTGATGATTTACATTAAATACTAGAACTTCACCATCCCTGGCACTGTACTTTCCAGGCAAGGCTCCCCTGGCACTTTCCAAAGGCGGCTATTACACACAGACAACCAGAGCTGGAAAGGCTTGGCCATCCTTCTCAAGTCACACAGCACGAGTCTAGGTTTGTGCCGGAGAAGCAGTCATGATTTCCCCAGTGGGAATGATGAGAATAAACTATCAGTGTATTTCAAAGATATGCTTCTTTCTATCAAGGTCATGCTGAGTTCCGTTGCTAGTATCATTCTTACTACTGTAGTGGCAGGATTTTTTCCTCAAATCCCTCCTGTTTCTAGTGTCTTGCATTGTGAAAAAAATGTGAAAATGGTCATGATCTTATCATCAGAAATACTCTGTGCCCGTATTCCCTGTGCCTATTGATCTTTTCACCTCCCTCTACCAGTCTATCCCTGACCTGATGATTTTGGCAGGTTCTGTCTCCCATTCTCTGATCAGAGTAGAACAACATTAAAGAAGACTAGCAGCTACTTGATCATAACAAGCATACCATGCTTTAGAAACTCAAACAATTGCGAGAGTAATGTGGAAGTAGCATCTAATCACAGCGCATTTTGATTATCTGGTATCAAAAATGGTGGGATATGAAATATCTGATCAAGGCAAGGATTATTTCAGCTTTTCATATGTGTCCATTTGAACCTTTTGTACCAAGTACAGAAACTCAGAATGAAGTAACTGTCCTCAAAATCATAGCTCTTCAGTTTCTTCATCTAATGGAGCAGATGGTGGTTTCTATATGATTATTTATTCTTTTGTCCAAAAACACAGAAAATTTCTCTTATTTTATTGTTTTAAAGCCATCATAATAGTGCTTGAGCTGCAGTCTAAAAACTAATTATTCAAGTTTTAAAATTATGTTTAACTTCATGATCCAAAGGAATTTGTCAAAAGCATAAGGCAGGGATACTGATATAGAAACTGAGTAAAACTCTACCAAAATCAAAAACCACCCAAACCCAAGAAAATACTGTTATTTTACATTAAACTGCAAATAATCAAAGCTGATGTCTCTAGCTGAATAGCAGCAAGTATTTATACAAAACCTAGAGGTGAATATAGTGTGCACCAAGAAGGTACTTGCTGGAATTTAAAAGGCAAAATACCATCCTTGTGGATTTAACAACTTTTGTGTCATTCTATCAACCAGTCCAGCCCTAGTCATGGGGTTATTTCACAGGGCAGAGTTTCTGTGATCATTCTTCCAAAGACTCTAGACAACTTGATTTTCTGTTGATGACTATTTTACTTTCTGTCTACAAGACAATGCCATGGGGCTCCTGTGTTTGGCTTTGCAAGGTTAAAGGAAACATTTTTAGGTTTTTTAACCTACCTTCAAGCCCTTCCCCCTGAAAATTAACACTTGAAAATAGTTTGCTTCAGACTAGTTTTGCAATCCAAGGTTATACATTAAACTCAACAAGTAAATACTAGGCCCCAAGTAAGTTGGTACTGTCATCTTAAGTCTTTGTAATCACTGCTCTCAAAAGAATGAGAAAATTATAAGCAATAGTCCCAAATTAGAAGGTAGATTCCACACATCTCGAAAAGAACACCATTCAAAAGCAACTTCTGCAAAGAATCCCCAAGGTATTTGCATGTGCAATCAGTAGGAGCTATCAGAATTATCTCAAAACTATTAAACAAATTGAAACAAATCACTTGAGAACCCCTGTGTTTAATGAAGACCTGTGGGGAGACTGTGTTCTATATTTTCAGTTGCTCTGAATATTTTTGTTGCAGTGAAATAACTAAAGGATGTACGTTGCAGTTCAGCCTATAGTGCACAAGCCCATTCAAAGAGGGTATTCCCAGTAAGATATGTAAAAGGTGCTTTACATTCCCCAAACTCTTCTTAGGGCTCATCCTTACCATCTTGTTAAGAGTGGTGGGGAAAGATACTATCCACTGGTTGACCAAACACACACACTCACAGGTGAAACAGCAGGTAGTAGCTAAGGTAAAGGCAATGTTCTGAATTTGTAAAGCCACAAGGGATTATCTTGTCTCCATCAGGACATAGAAACTCAACAGTGAGCCAATGCCAGCAATACAGGCACAGACTATAATAAGGATACTGCTATACTGCCTTATACTGCAGACCTACTCTTTGCAGGAGCTGTGCAGCCTGGATCTGGTGAATTCAGGAGCAGCACACACTCGACCTTCTGACTACCAGCTCTAAGCTTGGGGGAGGAAGCTTAGAGGATGTTTTCCAGTTTTATTCCAGTCTCTATTTATTTGAATAGTATTTCCATTTCCCCTACACCATCATTAGGTGGTTTCCTCAGCTTCATCAAGTAAAGAGATCATGTTGTTAAGAGTGGCAGGCGGGTAACTTTCATGAGCAGTTCAGGGGAAAGTGGCTTCAAAGGCGGAGCACTGAGAAGACAGGTTTGATACCTCAGGCCTCAAACTGAATCCAGTTAATGACTCTGCAAGAGGCTTTCAGCATGATTTAATCCCTCTACTGACACCCTTTACAGCCCAGCTAATGTACTTCTCAGCCTTGGGAGGAAATTGTCAGGACTAGGCCTTTAGTGCTAGAGATACTCAGATTTGGCATTGATGGGGAGCTTTAGCAACTTCCATGAATGACAGTGGGCAGTACAGTACATCTCTTTACAGGTATGATATTAATAAAAAGCAAAATAAAACTCATTATCCCTTTGCATCTGTTCTGAATCTTAAGTGATTGATTCTGGATTCCCATAATTTCAGCATACAGAGTCTAAACATGTTCCATGCAGTTTAGTAGCTATAAAAGTATAATCATTAAACACCAGCAGCAAATACTGCAACAAGGACTGAAAAAAGAACCCTCAGAAATCTGAACTTGCCCATAAAAATGGTAAACATCTCATCCTACTACCCCTCCCTCCAGTCTGGAAACTTCTGGACTTTGTTCTCCCTTTCCAAACTGAATTAAATTGCAAGTGACCTGACTATTTTCTGCGCTCTTAACCTTTAATGATATTTCCCCTTGGCTGGCAATACTTGGATCACAGTCCTAGCAGCGTATCCCACTAAACCAGACAAGTAATGACACCACATCTCCTATTTTGAGAGGATGGTGAGGGCAGTGGGGTAACAGGGCACACCCCAGTGCTCATCACTTCCCTGCTTCCTGGCACACAACAGATGCAGTCAGCAGAATGCCATCTGCCAGGTCTCTGCAGCGCCAGCCCCTCCTGCTCCCTCCCTGAGACACCAGCATCTTGCAAGGAGCCAGTGCTTGCTCTTTTCATCACAGCTAGCTTTTATACCCAGCAAGCCTCCTTTCATGAGCAACTCTGCTTTGGCTTAGTGTCTGGCTCAGAGGAAAAGCAAGTTTGGCAACACTTGTTGGTTTTGTTTCTTGAAACAAGTAACTATTTAGGTTAACACACTGCCACGTTTTCCAAACAGTTAAATAAAAGTGAGATATTAAAATATAGTGACTCACCACCTCATAGAATCACTCTACAGAGAAGAAAGTGACAATGCTGAGCTTTGAGAGTTTTGAATCTTAGACTTCCAGTTAAAGAAGAAAGTTAAATAGTGTCTGGTACATTTCTTTTACTCATGTGACCGAATGTGCAGAAAGATTTTTAAACATGTTCAGATCTTTTGTTGAGGATCTGGAATGGCTGGAGCATTAGACAGTCAATTTCTCCAGCTAAGAAAAGCTCCAAACAAAAACTCCAAAGACAGCCAGCAAGACAGGAAGCAGTTTTTGGTGGACCTTACTACTCAACACCTGACATTTAGAGGCAAGCTTTTCCTGCCTATGCACCCACTATTGGGGCAGCTCAAGCTGAAGGCTTTCTAAAACAAAGAACTTTCCAATAAAATCAAATTGTAACTATAAAGAGGAACTATAGAAACAAGTATTTTCAATTGAGAGATTTCCTTCTCCCTCCTTTGTTTGAAAGCTAAGTGATCCTTATCTGCTCCCTTAAGGGGCTCTAATATGGTTGGGCTTTTTTTGTTCTTTACATGTAGCTCCAAGGAAAAAGAATGGGGGGGTGGATTTTTAATTTTTCCAAAATCTCATTAAATCAATGTTTGGAAACTATGTGAATCAGATGACAAAGGCATAAAAAGCTAAGAAGGAAGTTATTTTCTCCATTAATTTTTTTGCAACCTCTGACATGTTACTACAGGAATCTGAAGAGGTTCAAGTTTCTGGAGCCCCTACCTATAGACAGGGTATCTTCGAGGATAGGAGAGGATCTCCATGCTGCAGCCCATACACGTGACAGCAACTCCTGCAGACACAGCCTGCTCAGGGACATCCATCTGAGCATTGCTGCCACCTGGCACTGATTGTTGGGGGACTGCTCAGCAGGTAATGTGCTTCACAGCCCACCTGGGGAAAAGCAAGCACTTCACGGCATTTGCCACTGGGAGTTCTAGCCAGCATGGAGAAACACAGTGTCATTACTGCTGCAGAATCCAAAATACAGATACTCATGACCTATGAACAAAATAATCCCTGGTGAAACCAGTGCAATATCCTAGAAGGTGGGGAATGAACCACTGTCCTTATCTGAAGACAGGGAAGCAAATCCCCTGTATAAATTTTTATATATCTTCCCTACTTACTGCTTTCCACCTTGAGGATGCCCGGCTGACTCAAGATGACAATGTGCATTACTTGTGACTTTAGTATATAAACAAGAAGTTTGTGTTGCTCCTGATATCTGAATAGAAGCTTCCTATACACATCCCTATATATCAATAGACACTGGTCCTTCAGTATAGCACCCTGGCACAAGAAATTATATCTAACACCTACCCAGAACTGGACTGGTCAACCCCATTGGCTGCTACCATGTCATCACTATTGGAACAGAGCCACATGAAGGAGGCTTAAAACTCTCTCTCACTTTCAGTTCAGTGAAGTTCATACCAAACTCACTTGCTATTTTTTCTTTTCGTTTTACAGAAAGCTTTTCACTGCTTCTGCTCCAAAAATTGAGACCACAGTTCAGGAAGGAAAGATAATTTCTTTAAAACAAAACACAAAACCTAGGTACCAAGAAGCTGTGTCATTTAAGAAATTAGAAGAGTGGCATGAAGCAGAATTTTCTTTAGTGCTTGCCAATTACCATACTTAAGTCTACTTCATATTTATTTACTGCCCACTACGAAAACTACTGGTCAGTTCTATGTAATTCTGCAGATAAATTAAGCTACCACAGGGGTAGCATGCTAATTGGTTTCATACCCTCATAAACTGGAATAATTTCCCAGTAAAACTGTTCAGAACAAAACCAATAAAAAGCCTTGCTCCCAACATATTAGTCTGTCTGCACATTGAGTTACTTCCCTGATATTATTTAAAATTCAGACAAATAAACTTACAAACAAAAGAATTCTGTGAGAAAATAACCTGTTATTTATGAAGACAGTTAAGGATACAATTACTTTTTCCCACTGATGTAACAAAATACAAATCCGCCCTGGGATCACCAGACCATCACATGGGTGAGCAGACCTCACTCACAGAGGCTGCAGTAGTGTCATACCAAGGGGAAACAGATGGACTTTAGTCTCTTTAATTCAATAGAAAGAAAGCAGATCTTAACCTGTGCGCGAGAGATTCCTGAGCCATTAAGCTGTGGTTCAAATAGGAAAAACACCCACAGCAACAGTAAACAGAAGTTTACAATTAAAAAGGCAAATTGCAAACTGTGCAGGATCTGCTTTTTCATAAGAAAGTACACAGAACTATGATGCCAGGGGCCTGCAGCTGCATGCAATCCTGCAGACACCACGTATACAGCCACATTGTCTAGTGCCTCCTCCATAGATGGAACCAAAACATTTCTGTTATGAAATGTTTGTTTTGCTGCAGTTTTAAAGCTGTTTCATGCTTTGAATATATGGTTCCATTTGCCCCATAAGAAGCAGAACTAGAAAAGCACAGAAGTCTTTTGACTTTCATCAGTTATGAATCACCCATATGTGACAGGATGTTACTAGAATCATGACAATGCACTTTGTACAACAAACTGGACTTAACTCCAGAGAGCAGCCAAGGTCATGTTCACCCTTTGTGCACACGGAGACTTTTAAAGTCAGCAGGAATGACACCTGCACTGAAAGTTGGACTTCTGCCTGAAAGACACGCTGAACTAGGAAGTGAAGCCATAATAACTTTCACATGTCCATATTTTATAGATCATACAGCAGCCAAACTGCATGTGCTTTACACTCATGTACTCATCACAGGCATGTTATATTAAGATGTGTCTACACTGCTGAACCTAGCAATTCCATTTGTTCTCTTCTATTAATATTTTTTCATAATGACACTTTCCCACTTGGTCTCTAGATGCCGATCTCCCTTTGGAAAACTGCATTTTATTGTTTATTAGATTTCCCCCATCAACAATAAAAAGTAAAACCATAGTCTGCCTTCCATCCTGCTCTAGGATAAGCCTCACAGAAAGACACACATACTGACAGAGCAGACTTTTTACAACAAGTGTTTCTAAAGGAAGTTAGAGACAATCTTTAGTCAAACATCACACACTATGGTTTTGGGGAAAATAATAATAAAGGAAGATTCATGAGAAGCTGCATTTTTATTAGTAATTCTACTTTACCACATCCCTAACTCAACCCAGGAGTGTCCTACACAACCACACTAGAGATAGTGTGGGAAGGGAAGGAACTGACTGTGCCATTTGGCATCGTGTCATGTTAAGTTCTCTTTCCAAGGGTCTCTTCATGTCTGGGGAGATGAAGCTTTCATTGCACTTCTGTTCCTGCTAGTGCAACCTCTTTGCCCAGTGGAGCCCTCCTGACTGATCTGCCTTTCAACAGAACCAGGAAATTATCATTCACTGTGAAACAACCATCTTGGTGCCTTCAGCATTGCTAATAACCACCTAAATAACATGCATTTGCTAATTGTCCACCTACAAGTGGGTATTATAGGATGATGATACTATGAACACAAGCATCATGAATCACAGACCACAAATCCTAGTCACAAATTGGTTCCACAGCAGCATCAGTTTTCCCCCACTCCAATTATCTCCTGCACACCATCCTTTGCTGCTACAATTCAGTGCTGTAGTGAGTATCTTCTACTGTTTGCATTTTGTGTGGGGAAGGAGAAGAAGCTGGTGAAGAGAGTGCAGAAGGGCAAGTTTTCTCTCCGCTAATTAAGTGCACAGGGTTTGCAGTAATAGTAAGAGACGGACATGTGGGTGGAAGGTATGCACTGCCCTCATTTTCCAGATTCTTCCTTTTCTTCGGTTTTGTGTCAGCAACACTGCATGTACATCAGCTTTCGATTTTTACGTCTTTTTGGCTTAGGGCCATCAGTGTTGCTATATACACACAAACATACAATATAGCTGTTTCACAACAATGATTTTTGTGCATTAATGCTGCAAAGGATTTGGCATCAGAAAGTGTTACTGAAGATGAGAACACCGGTTCCAGAAACAGATGGATACAAAGAAGCATGATGTAAAACACAAAGAGAAGGAAGAATGGGAACATGAGGAGAAAGGGAATACCACATTCTTTTGCAGATATTTATTACACAAAAGGACTGCTTAGATGTATTTTTCCAAATTGTTTTCTGATGTAACTTCATAAGCTTCAGAGGAGGAGTGAGAATGAAAGTATCTGCTCTTGAAATGTATCATCTGTTCACCAGCTTAATGTGGGTGGGCAGGTTACCTTTAAAACAATCAATTAGAAATTTTATAAAAAATGAAACTGCTGGATGCAGCTCACTGAAGATCAGTTTGTCTATATCAATCTTATCTTCTCATAAATGAGTCACTAGAAATGGGGCTAGAAATTAATCCAAAAATTCAGGCATGCTTCTAAAAATCCCATAAAGTTTATTTAAATCAATCAGACATGCCTGCAGCACAGGGCTGACCTTGCAATGGGTTAACTTTCCTATGATGCCACTTACTGTAACAAACAGAAGTGACCAGAAGTGGGGAGGGAGAACCAAGAAGTAGTGAACCCAGTCTCAGATGCACAGATGTCACTTCCTCTCATTTGCCTTCATGAGAAAAGGTACACTAGTCACTGGATTCTGCTAACTTTTTTCTTTTACCCAGGTTCTCTCCTGATTTCCTAGCCCTGAGAAACCTGACTGTGGCTCACAAAGGACTATTCAGATGAACAAATAGTCACTATAAGGACTGTCACTACAAATTTGCATTTGTTCAAGAAGTCTGTCTCACAGAAGAAAGACCACAGCAAACGTAACAACTTGGGCTACAATACAGCCTGAGATTTGGATCGCTTTTTATTTCGTTTCCACATTGCATGTGACAATGAAAGGTTGTGACATTCTAAGTGGTTCCAGACTCCATCAGGCTGTCCACAATGAATTAAAACACAATAAAATCCAGATGCTTTCTCAAGTAAACACTTCCTTTCTCAGCAAAGTGAACCAAATGCAAAGGATACTGCTGAAGGTTTTCTTCTAGCATGTTTATTTCATATAAAGGTATCTTATACTTCACTGGCACTTAAGTGTTCTCTACTTCCAACCCAGTAAAGTCCCTGGAATTCTTCTCCCGTTTTCCTGTGTTTCTGGTGATGGAAGGCAAAGCCTGAAAAAAAAATCTCAATTACATTAATGATTTCAGTTTTTTTCTAGATATTTAATGAAGGCTACATTTAAAATAGCATTGAAAAGTTAAATTGGCCCCTAGAATATTGTTTGCAATGAACTGAAGTAAAATAAAAATATTAGTTCTTAAAAAATATATATAAAAATTCAACTTTCAAAGCACAGAATTTGTGTCCCAAACAAGGAACATGTAATTGTTTACAAGTAAAAGAAAAACATACATATTTTTATTAGCAGACTGAAAGAAGCAAAAATTAATAAACCCACAAAAATTACAAAGTAAGTTGTGTTAAACCATCACTGTCGTCTCTAAAACATTGTTCATAACACAGGTAAGGACTTTCAAATGAAGTATTAATATTACCCTTAAGTAGGACTGTGTTCTTGACAAGCACTTCAAATGTGAGATTCTAACTGCAGTGCCTTGCACTTTCCTTAAAAATCAAACCTAAACAATCATCTCCAGGTCCTCGGCTGTACATGAACACAGCCCATAGATGCTTCCTTTTCTGTTTGTGAGGGTACTCCTATTTTCACTACCCTTTCAGTTCTCCTGAATTATAATGATGGAAAAAAAGACAGTGACTATTTGCACAGCCAGTCTCCATTAAAGTCCAGCAGCACAGCAGACAAGACACATCCAGCCTTCAGCAGCAACAGGGAATCTGTCAGGAGACAGGGGCTTAATTCCTCTTTGCCATACATGCCATTTCTATGGATCCATCCCTGGCCCTCTCTGAGAAGCAGCAGTGGCAATGTAGAAGGCAAGACCACTAAAGCAAATTTATTCTGAAATACAGTTCTTGTAGACTGTACGAGGCATTACTTTGATCCAGAAGAAGCTCTGAGAAAACAATTCTATAGCTACTCATTCTCCAACATAAGAATGTATTTCCAAGCTTAAAAGATTGCTTTTCTTGGAAGTTTGTTGTTTGTTTTTGTTTGTTTTTTTTTTCTTTTTGATTTAGGATCTTTAGCTGATATATATATCAATCTGCCTAAGGGGAAAACCGACCTCCCCTCATGCCCCTACCAAATCCTATCCCTAATTTTGTCATCTTGAAAGCAACAAGAGATTTCAATATAAATTAATAAATTAGTATCCAACTGTATTTAATGTAAAGCATGTACTCCTACAACACTCACAGGGTAATGCTGGAAACCAAGCAAAGCTTTCTTTTTCATGGGACTTTTTCCCCTTTGAATAAAACAAAAAAAAAAAAAAAAAGAAAAAGGAAAACATGAAAATCAGCAATAACAAACAAGTGGAACGAGGTAATCCTTGGCAACAAGTGAAATTGTGACTAGCCATTGCACCATGCTTTAAGATGTTAGAAGAGCTGAAAATATTTCTGCATGCTAAAACCTGACATCACAGTCCCATGCTCTTTTCTGACATAGGTGCCATTGCTCCCACTAAAAGCTGATCACTTTCCTCACACACATCTTACTTTCTCTNGGTGTGGGAAATAGAAGAAGAAAGCGGGTGAAAAAAGCCAGCAAACAGTCAAGAGACTATTTCACTATTTCAGCGTAGGACATTGCTGGCATGTCCGAAGTTACATAAGCTGTTCCTGAAGGGACTGCAGGAGCTCCTGAGTTCACCGCACTGCAGGCAGGACTGGAACCAGGGATTCTGGATTCCAGACCCCTCCGAGCCCGGAGCTCAGAGCCCACCCTGACAAGGCTTCCACCCGCCTTCAGCCCAGGCAGGAAAACCATCCGGAAACAGGCTGACAATCTTAAAAACCAAGCAAAGCTGTCATCACCATTTGTGTTTATTAAAACTGGAATCAAAGCCAACACTGGTGTTTTCTCCTAACTAAAGATTAGCAGAAAGTCTTTTGTTCCAATGTTTGAATGCATCAAACGTGCTTGCCCTTTCAAAACAAAACACAACAAAACAAGCAGAGGCAGGAATCATAGTCTCTTCTCAAA
>VXBI01001497.1:345266-489378 GCA_013397375.1 Toxostoma redivivum
AAAAAAAAAAAAAGAAACAGGAAAACATGAAAATCAGCAATAACAAACAAGTGGAACGAGGTAATCCTTGGCAACAAGTGAAATTGTGACTAGCCATTGCACCATGCTTTAAGATGTTAGAAGAGCTGAAAATATTTCTGCATGCTAAAACCTGACATCACAGTCCCATGCTCTTTTCTGACATAGGTGCCATTGCTCCCACTAAAAGCTGATCACTTTCCTCACACACATCTTACTTTCTCTAGCTTTGGGTAGCACTGAGACAAGTTCTTCCTCCCTTGCATTTCTTTGAGTTCACGTAACTCCACTGACACTGGAGGAAGGGTGCTGGATGTTTACCTCTCGTGAAGGCAACAATCCCACTCTGTCTTTATAGCAAGGAGATTTTCAGATTATTTTAGCTGTTAGACAATCTTAATTCTGAGAAAAGGGGTTAGCAATCTTGCAAATTGTTGAAAACACAGCCTCAATTTACCACAAGTTCTGATAAAGCAATTTGGAAAGCCTTGAAAAAAATCCTTGAAAGGAAAAAAGGGGTGAAGCATTCTTTAAAGACGGCTTAGATAGAAAGAATATAAATTTCTTCTGACCAGGACACTTCACAGAGATTTACTTGATAAAAGCAACATGTTGATTTATTCAATTCCTTTCCCCTGCTGCCCAAGCTGTGAAATGCAGGCAGATGATGCAATCCATCCGCGAGAGAAGGAAAGGNAGATTAGCAGAAAGTCTTTTGTTCCAATGTTTGAATGCATCAAACGTGCTTGCCCTTTCAAAACAAAACACAACAAAACAAGCAGAGGCAGGAATCATAGTCTCTTCTCAAACTGTGTGTGCTCTTTACAATTTCTGTATAACATGTTTTCAGGATTAAATCACTGACAATTACTTGAACTCAAGACCATTCCTTCTATTTATAAATGAGATATTAATTATACAATGCTTATTTGGACAAAAAATAACATGAAATTAAGTTGACAAAATTAAAGCATTAAATGACTTGATAACATGATCGGTTCATTTTTTCAGTGTAAGAAATTATTTTAATGTAACAGATGTATCTATTAGCTACACATATGTGGCATGAATTTCCTTGCAAAGCCTGGAGCTTGCTTTATTTCACTGTGGCTCTGAACTCAACAACATCTAGGGTATTGCTAAATTCCCCCACTTCTCCCATTCTCATTGTATTGCAACATGGTATTTAGCCTCTTGGAAAAATTCACTGTGCACTGCTTTGAAAGAAACAGCTTAGGACACTAAGCTATGACACTCCTATGATTAAAATAATTCATATGATTTTAAATAAAAGCTTTTACTTTTTAAAGTAAAACTTAAAATTTGTAGCAGTTGGATCCTTTAAAAACCAGAAGATAAACGGGGGGGGAATAAACCTCCATTAAAAAAAAATACCCACATGAAGTTCTCTATAGTACGAGAATAATTAGGTTCCAGATCATTCAGTTATTTCCAATTTCAAGACAAGTGCATTAATTTTAAAACTATAGTGTCTTGCTAGGTTTCATCTTGCCTGTCATGGCCAATTAGTCAAGGAAAATGATACAAGGCAGTGCATCATGAAAAATCAAGTGATGGCTATAACAGTATATACACAGGAACACAATAATATAGGGATATCAATTATGCTTTCTCACAGCTTCATACACTCATACAATCTTCCCACTTGGTGGATATCTGAGCAATGGCTAGATGAACAATAGAGCTGCCTGCAGCAGGAAGTAAAGAGCTTGGTCAGATGAAAAAGCAAAGGAAAATAAGGTAGAGGGAGCATAGTGCTCAGTGACATTCTCGCCTTAGAGCTTCATGCCAAAAGATCATGACCAAACACATAGGTATGTCCTAGGTCATCTGATAATATAGTTTAATGCCAGCCATGGGGAAACACTTTTTTTAGCATGTATCTTCTGACAGAAGAGATAGCCCAGAACCCTCAAAGGTCAAATCAGCAGAGGAGGTGACTCAGGAGGGCACTGGTACAGATGTTAAAATTTTACTGCCTGCTTCAGTCCTCTTCAAGCTTCCCCATCATAACTCCTTCTTAAAAATATTTATCATTCATGGCAAAAGGCTTGCACTGATGAAACACCAGCTGGAGTCATCAGATCTAACATAAACACAGTGGGCTTCATATCTGCTCTCCGAACAGACCTAATGACCAACATCCAGGCAGTCTGACTGGTAGGTGGCCCAAGTATCTTGAGGAACAGCATTTGTGTTTTACCATACTCCAGGGAAATCAAATCAACAAACAAAATAAGTAATGGCTCCTCCAGAGAAAGTGTGGTAGTGGGTGGGCAAGGGGAATGTGACTGCTCTACCTATACTTGATTTGGACTCTCTATTGAGTCAGCAGTGCTGTTTAGACATTTCTGACCCTTCTTGAAAATAGTACAATCAGAAAAACTAACTAGAACTGAACAGTCGGACCTGAAAGAGTATGCCTAGACTTCTGAAGCACTTTTCAGATTTGGAAATACCAGCCCTACTGAATGCATCTCCAGACATGGCATAAACACTGTAAATTGCTCGCTACCACCCTGTGACAGAAGCATTCATCATATCATCACTTGCAGCAATTCCAAAAGTCTTTGGCACTGAAATGGCAGACACAACCTTAACTGACCCTGGCCCAACCTCTGTTACTTCTGACAGCACCAGGAATGAAGTAGCTTTTGGTTGGCACTGACTTGCCAGCTTGAAGCAGGAGTTCTGTTCCTCTACAAAGTCATAGGGAAGAGGGCACTGAGCACCCAGCCCCAGTCCTCCAGCAGTCAGGAAGCTGGTGATAGTGGCAAGGACCTCTGAAGAGGAAATGTTCGCTATCCTCTTCTTGGAGGATAACTAATCCCCTCTCCGTTACCTAAGTGTTTGAGCTAACTGTGTCACAAAACAGTGAGCAAACCTCTCTGGGATGGACCATATCTTATCACTCAGAATGGGCACTCTTACAAGCCTGAGTATTTCATGTTCTCCCAAAACCCATGTCAGTTCTTAATACTGCCCAAATCAAAAGCCTGCACCTTAGGTTAAGCCCTCTCCTACTTCTAAATCATATTAAGACCAATTCTGATTTAAGCCTCCTCAAATATCAACTACAACACAGACTCCAGAGGGTGGCTTCAAGACAGAATACACTGCAGTTCTTGGGCAGTTCTGAGAACTTTACATCTATTAGCCTACAGCTAATAAATGTCTACAGCTGTCCTCAGAAACAATTAAATCTGCCACTGATTGCATTGCTGCCATCAGAGTGTCACTGATGGACAAACAGAAATTTGGCCTCAAATGTCCTGCCCCTCCCCTTCCCCTTAGACCTTTGTAAAGCAGGATATGTAGGACAGTTCTCACTTATTACAGGACACTGTCTGAGGCTGTTAGTGAATGTTTTTGATAACAGGAATACGGAAAAAGAAAAAAAAACAAAAAACGCAAGAATTAAAATAAAAGCGGTCCAAACAAAAGAGTTGCTTGATATTGCAAGTCAAACCAAAGGAGAGAGGTTTAAAGAAGTTAAATCCAGAATCACCTCTGTGATTCTGTTCTTTTTCAGGCCTACCACTTTCACAGGTATACAACACACAGCATCACAGAATATTTAGACTAAAAGAAATAAATAGCCTTACAGGCCTGCAAAACATGGACCCATGCATTTCACCATGTTTTTAGACTGAGATTTAACATTAAGTCTTACTTAAATAAACAAAGGAGCAAATATTTTAACATTTTTATTTTGCAACAACAGCCTCAGAAATATCGATGGATCAGAGGTAGTGAATGGTGTGGCTGGCTGTTTAGCCCCAGTCTCCCAGTGTCTTGGAGATTGGGACACCCTTGAATAGGCACTGTTGGACATGGACAAAGTCCCAATATTGCCATGACACTTGCAGGTAGTGTAGCTCAAACCAACATGTCTCCATAGTTGAGAAAAATAGCTTATTGCCAAGAATATAACAGGTGTAAACAACCAAGGGAATACTCTGGCAAGCCTACAGACTCAGCCCAAAACCTATCACTAAGACAATAAAAACAAAGAAAATAAATAGGGGGGAAAAATCCAGTCATTCTACAAACACACGGACTGCAATGTTAAACAAACATCCCAAATTACTTTGTGAATTGCCAAGTCCTGTACTACTAGGTTTCCTCCTGCACAGTGTCAGTACTGCAGCCTCAGGTCTGGTTAGGATCACCGCTGTGAAAAATAAAACTTGTGTGATAGGCCGCACTGTTTCTTTGAACAATAAATCATCTTTGGACTGGTTTGAACAGTATTAAAAGTGCATACAGAATTCAACAGGGAAGTTTCTGCCTCCCTCAAAAGTCAATGACAAAAATTTCACTTGCATCACCACCATCAGGTTTTAACCATGACCTTGTGTTATGCTCATTAAAATGTTAAAAATCAGGATCTTGGATAAAGCAAGCAATACATACATAAACAAGACAAAAAACATCCTCATTTTGGGAAAACTGTCCTTTGGAAATGGCAATATTTGTACATTGAAATCATGTTGTCCTCTATTCCCAAAACTGACTTTATACCAGTCATTGCAGTTTTCTATGTATCGGTGGCCACAGAGGTAATACGGAGGCAAAATCATCTCCACAAGCACTTTGTTTTTAAACCTTATCCAAAGAGAGTCTAGAGGAAAAGTTCTATCCAGAGCTATAATATGATATTAAGCATTGACACTGAGTTTAATGACCAGCAAAACTTTTCCACTTCCACTGAATTCTATTTCTTTCCTTTTGTTTTACAGCCTGCTGAAACAGTGATAGTCCACATCTGGTCAGTGTCTGCTTCAAGACAGACACCAAATAGAAAAGCCCATGTTTGGGATGAAAGAGGCAGGCATTCACTGCACAGGGCAGAAGAGCCATTTAATGCTTTTCTGCACAGCAGCAGTGGGGTCTGTGTGGGGGGCACTAGTGGAGAGGGGAACTCTGCTGCCATTTTGGGGATATTGTTGGGCTTTCTGAATCCCAAACAGTTCAAATTTAGTTTTCTTGATCCTTCTTTTCTCTGAACAGAGACTGTGTCTACTAAAAACAATGAAATACACAGTGAAGATCCAGCTGTTTCAAATGTTTCCAACAGCAAATGCATAATGTGCATACAGGGGAAGCATGAAATGAATTCTGCAGAGATAGCTTTGTCATACATAACAGCCCAGAAGACCCTTAGTGCCATGAACCAGAGATTGTAGGAAAACCAGTGGTAATATGTAGACAGGTCACTGGCAAACAGTGGAAATAACCATCATAGGTATGCTATTACAGAGGGACATCCAGCAATGGTGAATAAACCAGTGGAAAAAATAAACAGAGGTCAACAGAGGCTACAAATGAGGACAGAAACTATGCTTCCCATTAAAAACAGTGAGAAAAGCAGTGTTAAGTGGTACTTCTGAAATGTCCATATATCCTACATTACCAACACAAGCTCCTTAAGCATCACTATGATAAGTTTACTTGCTGCAACAGCAGATGAGTAATTACTTAATGCTGTAATGGATTGTATTCAATCTCTTTGAAATGTGATGAGTCTAACAGCAACCTGGCATGTAGAAAAGGCATAAAAAATCCAACATAATTAGCCTTATTACTGGAATAAGGCATCAGAAACAAAGGCAACCTCATCCTTAAACATGGGCACAAATCACCCCCTGAACACAAGCACGTGCTATACATCTGAAGGGGAAAAAAAGCTATTTTAGTGACTGTTCCTATAAGAAGAGGATGCACAACAGAAAAAACTGAGAGGAAAAGAAAAAAACCAAACAAGCTGAAGCAAGCCCCAGAGAGGCAGACAAGCAGAGGGAGCACAGCATGACTAAGCACTGGGCTCACCTACCCCACCCCCTCAAGTAGCATTTTTTTCCCATGTAAATAACACCTATTTTGTGGGTTCTGTCCCACATCCCCCCTTAGTACAGCAATACAGGATTCTGCATATTCTTTGTTGACATACACATGCAAGGCAGTGGCACAGATACACAACTCACACCATCATTTGCTTATCCTTATTAGTACAGACTGCTGTGCCTTTGAAATTTTGCTCAACTGTTGAAGTCCAAGAAAAAATAATTAAATTATTTGGTAACTGCAGAAAAGATGCTCAGCAATTTGAAAATGACAATCAATTGAAAATGTTTCATAGCCATTATGCTAATGATTTGTTAGTGTCAAGAGCAACCTTCGATGTCAGAAATGTAGGTCCTGCATTAAAGAACCAAAGGCAGTTGCATAATTCCTAATGTGCTTAGAAATGGAACTCGTGATTTTAACACTTCTACTAAAACCATTTTCCCCTAGGATGTGATTACAGGTACTTGAGGAACAAATACGTGGTCTTAAGGCATAACATCTCTTAAACCTGCCTACTGCTTTACAATGAAACATGTTGCACTGTATTCACAATTCTCCATTGTACCTGCTCACTGTGATCCTGTTAACGTCACCTTCTTCACAAAAAACAGACAATAAAATGAATTGCAAGAACAAAAAATCCTGTTACAAAAGAAGTGCATTTGTAAAAAAATTCAATATTCTGCCCATGAAGACAAGAACTAGGTCAGAGTTTCTACCAAAGATATACTTGTCAAAGCTATGTTACAAATATACAGCTATAAAATGAATTAAGCAATCAAAAGAGACAAGATCTAAACTTTGTTATCCTTGTTTCACTCTACAGTAGAGAGAATAATGAAGGAAGAGATAGATGCTATTGAATAAGGGACGCGTCATCTTCTCCCGCATTATTCTTCATCATGACATACCACGAACAGAGATTAAATAGAAGCCCAGATAAGTTCAAATGATACAGCTATCAAATTCAGGTGTTTCTAATAAGCCCTTCACATGGGTACTTGGACTATTAAAAAGAGGTAATGCAAAGACTGTAAAACGGATGAGAGAAGAGAGACAAAGGAAAGGAGCTAGTCTGAATCTCTCAACAGGAAACCACAGGGAAATGGGGACAAAAAGGAAGAGGCAACACTGTGTTTAATTTTTTCTTCTCCTGGTCAGCAATGCACATAAGAACCGATTTATCTCTCCTTTATACCTATGTAAATGATAAGGTACTCCACAGAAGACCACAAAGTTACACCAGTATCAATGAAAGAGGATTTTAAGTGGTCTTAGATTACTTCAGATCATCCAAATTATGTTCTTGCTGAAATGGAAGGTGCTTTTCCTCACAGGGGTGGAGAAAACTTGGCTTTATTAACACTCCTTTCCAGTCTTGATCCAAGAGGCCTCCACACAATGAAACAGGAGGGAAGCTGTACTATCACCCTATTGGTGCCTTTCCCAACAGCAAACATACCCTCCAAGTATAATCCTTACTAGACATCTGAGAACCCACCAAGAGGCAGACGATGTCCCAACCTTTCTCAAAGACACAAATCCACAGGGAAGCAGTCTTCATTATTGGAAGGGCTGCTGCCTGTGGATCCATGTGTTCCTGTGGAACCACTGTTCTTCCTGTCCCAGACACTCTTCATTACTGCTCCCAGTCACAGGCAGCAAAATAAGGGGATGCCTCTGAGATCCTGGACACCAGCAGAAAATTAACAACATCCTGGTGTTTAATAGCAATCCTAATTGTAATTACAGCATACAGTACTTTCTCTGTGAGATGGGATTTCTTTAGTATAGAGATTATATAGTGTTGTGTTTGTTAAAGAATGACCACAGTCATATAAACAATAGGATAATACAATCAAGCAGTAAAGCTAATAGCCTCCTAGTCAAAGATCTGAAGTTTAATGACTCAAACCTGGCAGCACCCTGGGAACCTTGAAAGAAGAGGTTTTCCTAGCCCTTAGAAGAGGGCAAATGAGCACACACAGGCAGATTAAATCATGATCCCTTCATAGGCAAGAGAAGAATCTGTGGCTTAGTGGGTAAACTTGCAAATTTTAGACCTATGAATACATACTGCCCTTCTCAGTAGAATCATTTTATCAAGGAGACTGTATTACTGGGCATCTCAATCTGTGACACTCAGAAAAGTTACAGAAGCATAGAACAGAGAGCTGAGTTAGAGATACTCCACTACGACTCCTGGATTAAAATGATATTTCTTAATTTACTGTAGTCATTCTAACACATATAAACTCTGTCAAATAGTCATCCTTACACTGGAATAAAAGCATTTATGCAGGGAATGATGTTTCTAACCATCCTGCTATAATTACACAAGTGTGACCGGCAAAATTTCCCTATATGAACAAGCTCCGACTGTCTCTAGTAACAAATTTAAGGAATTTAATACATACAAATAAAACTAACTTCCAGGCCAATTAACTTTTTAGCAGAGGGGCCCAAGTGTTAAATGTTTGCCATTGTTTTATTGCTCTTCCTTGATAAGTATATATTATATATACTATCTATTATATATATGGTGCCAAAAGCCACTGACACAACAAACTTTTATCTGCACTTGCTGGGAACTGAAGCAGGTTAAACTCATGGGGCATCTTGCTTGTCCTTGAGAATCAATAATACTGCTGTGTTAAGCTAAGCTACTCCGCAGTGAAATGACAGGAACTCATTTCCAATCCTATTACACATACTAGGTCCACAATGCCTTGCTTCACCTGGGGCTCCATTTAAACTCTTCTATTTGCAGGTACCACGCTTTAACTTGAGGTGCAGCAAGTCCATCACATGCAGGGCCATCTGACAGAGAGTCTTTGTGCTTTCTGCATGTAGGAGGAAGACGTGGTAGGATATGTTACTAATAGTCTCACAGAATTATAGAATCATTTAGGTCTCAATGCATGTCACCACAATGAGCCAAATTCAACAAAAAGAAAAGAAGACTTTTCTGAAGTTTATTTACAGCAGATGAACTTATAATCTCCCACGACAGTTCAAAACCTGTGCATTTTACGGCATGAAGAAAGAAATAGTGAGGTGGGTTTCTGGGCTATTCCATGCCAGTGATGTATCGGGGTTTGCAGGGCTGGATTAGATTAGAGCTTCCTGTTCTATATCCAAAGCCACAGCAGTCTCACTGACAGTGTGCAATGGCCAAGAGACAACTACAGGGACAGGAATCCCTAGAAATATTCAAGGTCAGGCTGGATCAGGCTGTGAGAACCCTCACCTAGGCTCACTGCAGGTGAGGTGGGACTAGATGACTTTCAAAGGTTCTTTCTAACTATGGAGGCCAGGGAGGATCTGCAGCCCCCTCTCATCATGGGGAGCACACCACAGCATGCCACACCACTCCACTGTCTCTGATACTCACCCCAAATGGCCTTATTACAGCTTCAGGGAAGGGCAGCTGTGCTCTTGGGGAAAACCAGACCACAGTGCACAAAGCCAACAGCAGTGTGGGGTGCCCATTTTGATCCTAATTGCTCATATCCTGGTACTTCCTCACCAAATTTCTCTGTCCAGTGAACTACAGGACAGGCAGAGCCAGATATTACTGGGGGAGAGGGGGAAGTAAAATTTATAGCATTTTTAGCTCTTTTTGGCTGTTAAGTATCCTTTATGCATAATGGCAATATCTGCTGTAAAGAACTGCACATGGGCCAAACCATCACATCACATTCACCTCAGCCACAGATTTGCAGGTCCAAGTCTCCTGTTGCTGGGTTGAAACCATTTAAATCCCCCAATACCAAGGGACTCAGTGACAATTTACAGTGAAAAGCAAAATCAGATCTTAGAGAGAGGAATCAATGTGAAGCATTGCAAGTACAAGAAATGCATCTCAGCAGATGTGTGAAACAAATTCTTGTGCTTCATTATCAAGTGAGAAGAGGTTTGGTGGGCTCCCACAAGCAGGACTTGGCTCGCAGGCAGCTGGGCATGGCACCTCATCTCTGTACCATCTTTGGGCCACCAAAGCAGTTTACACTGTCTCAGTGTTTCCCAGTCAGCAGAGAGGCAGGGTGTGCAGGGAAAGAGGAGTTACAAATTCACATTTTTGGACCAGGAAGATGTAATGTGTGGGTCAATATGGGGCACAACTGGTTTCCTTTTCCTGGAGAAGATCTTTGCTTTCATGTACCAGTGAAACACTAATAAGCAAAATACGACTCTATAAGTACCTGGAAGCAGTATCACCCCTTCGGTGGATACAGCCCTGAGGGAAGATGACTAAGGGTCACTCTTAGCCCAGAAAATCAACTGGCATCACAGGCAGGCAGCTGCTGAAGCTAGAGGACCAGACTCAGCCTGCCTGCTCCCACTCCATTGCATCTTGCATCCCCTTTACTCAGAGATGATGCAGAAGCCACCAGCTACCCCCTTGGCACGGGAGGAACTAATCTCAGGAGGCTGAATCCCACCATTTGGCATAGCTGCTTGTGCCAGAAAGCCCAAGAGCTGATTTTGGTATGAGTGTGCACAGACCCCAGCACAATCCACACAGGAAGGATCAGGAATTTGAGCTCTGTGTGTTACCTGGCATCTTGGTCTTCAGTAACTAGACCTGCTGTCGACTTCAGAACACATAGCATGGTAAGGCAAGGACTGGGATTTCAGGAGTCCTGGGATTCTGACAGAAGAACCTTACCTTTGCCTTCACCAGCCAAGCTCAGAGACAACACAGGGGGAGGAACAGCTACAGGGAAGACAGCGCAAAGCCCACACCCAAATAGCGGCCAACAGGGACTTTGCAACAAAAAGACTAAATATATTAAAATTACTAAGAAAACACATCTGTAACCTCTAGCCTTCATGAAATCAGAGATGAGAAATTGTATAAACTGTTGACTACTAGTTACATGGCCATAGCAGAAACTCACTAATGCAGTTAGAAAATTTCTATTAGTCTGAATTTGGATGCTCCTCTCTTGTGCATATAGACTTGGTTGGGAAAGTTAAATAAAATCCATTTCCTTATATAGCAGAAACAATTTAGGCTACAAGCATCCCATGCCAAAAAGATTTTCAGCCTAAAAATTGCATTTCAATGACAATTCAGACATTAATTCTTTGTTTGAACCTAGCAGATTGAGTAATTCTTATAATAAAATTCCTTTAATAAAAACAATAATGAAAAAAATCCATGTATATATAGAAAATAATTATGGAAAGGTCTCTCTTTAGGAAGGGGGAAAAGAGTTGAACAGACTTTACTGAGAACTTACAATATCTTGTAGTTTCTGTTGCATGTTTCTAATGTTTTTCTTTAAGATAATCCTAGAGAATAGTAGAGACTCTTTTCATTACTATTGTGTATGGTTCAGAAAAGTCTATATATAGATACACTTTGGTATATGAAAACCCACTTAGAAAAAGAAACAGACAAAAGTTAGAACTCAAAAACAAACCCAGAAAATTTCTATAGATGCAGCTGAGTGAGGAAGGTTATACTTTCTAAAATACCAGGAAACAGAGTTACAGTAATGTTCTTCTAAGGGATGTATCTACTTAAGTTCAAGTGTCAGTAAACCAAGGGAGCAAACATCCTAATTAATCTGCAGGCCACAGTCTCCACCCATTACCCACTGACTAGTTAGTCAGAGCTCTTTTTGTCCCTAACATCAATATAACTGATGAAGAGCAATAGGCTGATGAGCAAAGGCTGAGCTGGGGACACAGAAATCTGAAGAGGTGCTCTTTCCTTTTACAACACCTTTATCCAAAAAACTAAAGCTCCTTCCAGAAGCAACTTCTGCAGACTGTTTTAAAGAGGAGGAATCATAAAGACACTGAAAGGCTAAACCATTTGTTCATGTGTTTACACTGACTGAGTAGCAATCTGAAGCTCCATGGTCTCTCTTCTAGTCAGCCTACTTGCTGGCTTACTCAGTTTGCCAGGACTCACAGATATTGACTTGTATATGTGCATCAATAATAGCTCAACAGTGCACAAAAATGTAAAAAATTATTAAAATCAAACGAACCATGAGCCCACGACTAGCATCCCCACACAAACAAATGCATCCTGCATTTAATTCTGGGCACAGGAAAGTAATTTTAAACAGTTCTGCTAAAGATATCAAATCCACACATACAGTTCCTGTGATAATCCTGACCCAATGCATACAGAAACCTCTACACCTCCATGCAATCACCACCAGTCCCTGTGGTTCTAAACCGCAGTGCCAGTCCTGTCAATGTCTTGGATGGCCAGAGAAAAAAACTGTTAAAATGGGACCTTTTCATTTGATAGTGTAGCAACGTAGGAGAGAACACTGGGAATATTTACACACACTAGTAGAGAAAGATTGAGCCAGCTCAGCTGATGGAGCCATGTTGGACTGTGTAAAATTTCTTTCTAGATATGCACATTTGGGGAGCCCAGGTCCACGATGACCACAGGACATAGATAAAGGTACTGCTTTCTGGCTCACCATCATAGTGGTCAACAAAAGGTGCAGAAGAATCCCTTGTTTGCAGGCTACCTTAGCAGCCATTTCCTGGCAGGGATCAACTACACAGCACCATACTCTGCAATTAAGTTTCTCCAGTTGCCCTTGTTTAGGACCAGGTTTTCCCACACCAGATATTTTTTGTGCCCAGGGACGTGCATGAAGAAGGCAGTAAAAAGAAGATGTCCATGCTTTACATTGGAAGAGCTATAAAGCCAGTGTTGTGTATTCAAGAAATTCATCCTAAAAATCTCTTCCTAATGGTTTAAAGAGGCTGCAAATCCATAGCAAGAGAGAAAGAGCCCCAGAGGACAAGCAGGTGAGAGCACTGGAGCTGAAAGCACTGTTACATGCTAACACCTGCCCACACAAGTGTGGAGAAAAATGGCTGGCAGGCACTGCTAAAACCCTTCATGTCCGCCTGGTAATCACACAGGCAATCACTTTTTTATCACTGAGTATAAAAGTAGTGTAGTAGGAGCAGACAGAGCATAAAGTCAAACCACCAACACTAGCCAGCAACACAAGATGATGAACAGGACTCAGACTAAATGAAAACAGAGTGCAGCCCCAAAATCTTCTGTAATGCTTGAGGAAGCCACACGAGAATTTTAAAGGTAATTTAGGGGTAATTTATTTTTAGTTATTTTCATTTTAAAAACCCTGGAGTTAAAAATTAGGTGAGAGAGTTCAAACCAAGCCCTGTAGTCTTATCATAGTGTATGCTAAATATATGATTAAAAAATCCAGCTTGTTCATTACCCCAATAGCATCTGTGAGCTTCTAAAACTGACATTTCTGTCGACATCTGAATTGGTCACTGGAGGTGGTAAATAAGATGATTTGCCACAGATGTGAAGAACCGAATCCCAGAGCTGTGCAGAGAACAAATGAGAGCTCTGTTCGAGCCACAGCAGAGCCTTCTTCCCTCCCCATTTGAGGCCAAATGCACCCACAAACAGCTGCAATAAAGCCATCGCATCAGTTACGGCCCTAGCACTGCTGGGGAACTGCACAAAGTTGCATTTACTTGTTAAAATGATTGATTTTAGCTGCCCTCCATATCCACGCTCCACACAATTCCCCTGCACGCTCTACCATCTGCTTAATTCTCCCAGGTTGGCTGTGGCATACTGTGACATACAAAAATCAATCAAAATCACTCAATACGTCAGCAACCAAGGAAGAGCGGCTGCACGTCTGATCTCATCCCTTGTTTTGCAGAGTACTTTTGCTGCCTGCCCAGCTAGCATGGAGACAGTACATTTCTCCCCTTTCCAACAATGTGATCTTATCTCAGGCAGCTGGCCTGCACTCTGCACTTTCATTTTTATTGTGTGGGTTCTCAAACTCTGATGCAAATAGTCTGCTGAACATCCTCCCTCCACGGCGTGTAGAGGCTTTTTTTTCACTCTTCAGCCTCCTTCCACGCGGCGTGCTCCAGCGTCAGGCTGGCTCCGGCCAGCTCCCATTGTTCACATTGTTATTTTCATGACAAGGGCGTGAGAGGAATTTTTTTTTTTTTCTGCCAGAACAACCATTTAAAGCCTAGGCCTTGAAAATACACTTGCCATTTGCAGGAAAACAGTTACTGGATTCTCTGCAAGGCCAAAGGTGAGGGACAGAGCCACACAGTTAAAAAAAGTGAATGCTGATACAAATGAAAAGCTGAACCAAAGAAGGAAGCCATTTGTAGAAGCAAACTAAAACACCAAAAGTTTAGTTTGTTCTGCAGTGGCCTACATAGAAGGCAAACTGCCACAGCAGATTAGACGAGTGGTCCACTGGGGCTGCCGTGCCAGCACCACTGCAGCTATCTCTAAAAGCGCGAGAGAAATGATGCGTGTGACCTGGAGTGACAAACGGGAAGAGGTAAGTAGCTGCCTAATTGTGCACGGCTGTGCATGAGTGCTACAGGAGGCTCCTTCCCAACACCTGCTTGTGAGCAATACCATTACTATTCCTTCAGGTACTATGATACAAATGCTGCATTGTGCTGCAAAATTGCCTGTCTTTCAATGGTAAGTCCACAGAGTTTATTTCATGTGTCAAGTGCCCCCACCTCTTGCAAGTGCAGGCTGCAGCAGCTGACAAGGTATTGGGAAAGGAAGTATACCCTTTGATCAGCTCTACATTTACTATACTAACTTTACATTAAGGAGTGTAAAGGGGCTTCATTCAAGAAGAAAACCAGGAAGGAAAGGAAAACGTTTCACTATTCCGTTCACAGGTTTTAGGGTTTTAAAAATATTTTTAGATATAATCTGCTGCACAGTTCAGAAAGCCTCAGGCCTGTCTCCTGTAACCTTGCTTTAAAATCTCTTACACACTGATCCTGCCTCCTCCTGTGACCACTTTTATCACATCTTTTCCGACTGCTGCCACTGAAGAGATGGCAACCTTTCACATGATATTCCTGCCTGCCCTCAATTCTGTGCCATGTAGGTTTACACCTTCTAGTTGAATTTTAATCCCCTCTTTAATATAAGTGAGTATCCTAGCAACTCCGATGGCTATTGTGGTGTCCCTAAATACCCCCATCAGGTTAGTCATAAGAAACTGTGTTTTAAAGAAGGAAACCTATGAGAATTCATGGAAATCCTTTGACATTGGTAGGGTTTTCAGCTAATATGGAATCTCCTACTTCTCTCTGTATCTCCAGTATTCTTCATACTCAGAGAACCAGTTCCTAATTTACTTTCTACTCCCTCTTAGAAATCCTTCAAATCCTTACAATGCTCTTGGTTCAAGTAGCAGCTTCTCCTAATTATGAGTTCCCTCTTAACTTTTGTCTGCTCTGAGTTGTTGCCAGTCATCATTTGTTTATTCTGTGGCTTCAGAGCATGCCCCTTGTTTGGAATAGCAGATACCTGCACTTCCAAATCTTACCTCATCAGTTCAGGATAGGCTCCTTGCCTAGTAGCTCTGTATTTGCTTTCAAAGTTTTTATCAAAGAAGTACACTAAAAAGGTCTTAAAAGATAGAGGCACTTGGCCAGGAACTGGTTCTTCAGGACCCTACACTGGCCTTTCATCTCTCTAATTATGCTCTAAGTGACTCAGCAAGCAGTCGATAACAGGCACTACAACAACAACAACTTCCCCTCATCACAAATACCTAGTTATAACTGGCTAAAATACAACAGTTATTCATAAAGCTGTCTGGTCCTTTCAAGAAACCAGCAAGTCTGTTTCTTATTCACTGGGGATATCATCCTCCATCTGAAGAAGCATGCTGAGACCCCTCTGGACTTCACCAGAATTGAGGTGAAACCCACAATTCATTATTTTTATGACTCCACACTATTTACTCAAAAAGCCTTAGATGTTTACTGGCATCTTTTAGTCCTGGTAATTTTTTGAACTTCAGGTTCTCAGGAGGCTTTAAATTTTCCCCCTTAGATACTCTGGTTTCTGTTAAAGAGATGTAGATAAGTATAAAAATTATTTACAAAAATCAGGCCTCTTTTCTGTGCCAAGCAGGTACTGATACAGTACTTAGAGCTTTAGCTCATTTTGAGCAACCCCAGGTTCCAGTCATGTTCTTCTGCATATTTCTAGTCAGATTCCATCATGTCTCTACAGATGGTCATGGGAGGCCAAACTATTGACCTTTCTCACCTCCTTTGGCAATACATGCATCTAAACTACTCATCCCTTCCTAAAACAGAAGAATTTTGCCTGCTCTTCCGTCACCACATCCAGTAAGCCTTCCTCTTCCACTCATGTTGCATACATCCCCACACACATTTTCTGGATGGCAGTGGTACAAGGGCTGGCAGCAGAAGTCAGCACCAGCTCTGACAGGGTACAGCAAGTAGATGGGTCCCAACTGTGCTCATGATGGCCACCTTAGACAAACAATCAGCCTTTATTTCACCCTTCCAGGGCTCAGCCCTTCTGGGTGGGAGGGAGAGGAATGCAAGGTACCTCCTCACTAGCACAGCATTGGGGAGCTATGTTTGGCATGAGTGTTGGGTAATCCAGATGTGAAGCAGACAACTTCTCCTTCCTCAGAGGAGCTACCCACCATCAAGCATGCAGTCACAACTATTGCTACAATCATGTCTCTCAGGGAAGCCTCTCTGGGTATCCTGTCCTCTCATCCCACAAAGAGCATATGGAAATTATGCCGTTTGCCCCCAGAAGCGTAAAGGAGTCAATATGTGTGCACAAGTGCGTGCAGGAGTCCAATGTGGAGCTACCAATGCTCTCTCCTAAAACCTTCCCTCATGCTGAGGAGAGGATGACCAAGAGACTGACTGTTGGAGAGGAACAGTAGCACCTGGCTAAGTGCTTTGCTACTGGCCTGTTATTAAAAATAAGACCAACAATATTATATAGGAAATTGAATCCTCCCAAATTTTGAAGAATTTATCTGATGTGGGAAGAGATCATGTCATCATGCACATCAAGTAAGTGGAACACAGCCTTTGAGTGAGATGTACTGAAACAGCTAAGCAGGCACTTCATTTTAAACAAAGACTATAACCACATAGTTTGTTCCTATAGTCATCAGCCTTCTAAGCATTAATACTTTTGTCTTGGGCTTTGATTAGTAAACCATTGGCTTATTTACTGCTAGGCTTGCCCAGCTCTGTGGAACAAGATGAATTATGTTAGAAAAGCAATAAGGGAAGAAGACAGATACAGTGCTGAGCAATGCGCAAACCAGAAGTATGCTGCAGGAGCTTGGGGGGCAGGTATATGGAAAGGCAGATGGAGCAGGATGCTTACCCTCTGTTGTAAGAATACAAATCTCATCTGACCTGTGCCTCCTCTCCACATTCTTCCAAAGCAGCTACTGGGGTGCAGGCACAGAGCTCACAAGGAACATCTCCACACCCTTTCCTTCACAGCACTTGCCACAGCACTGGCAGAGGCAAGTCAGGACATCAGTTCACTTCCAAACCTTAAAGAGGAATAGATACATTTTGGTAGGCATCAAACAAGCTTCCTTTTTTTAGGTGATACATTTCTCTGATGGAAAGATGTCACCCATGGATGGAAAGCTCTCCCCCACACCCTGAAAATGTCCAGAGGAGGTGCAGGACTTTCCCACTCTACTCTGTTTTAATAAACTTTGCTGCTTCTTTTAGCCTTATGCTCTTTTGTGCTCACAAAATTCAGTTATGGCCACTATTGAAGTGTTAGTAATTACTTAACAGTAATTAGCCATGGTAGCAACAGATATAGGTCCCCAAAGAGTACTCTCATTTTTTTTCATTTTGGACACTCACTGAGTATGAGTTATTTCTTAATAGAGCTGGAGCTAATTTTTCCTGCACTTTAACTCATCTCTGAGTTTTGAGTATGCAATTGATAAAATTAGAGGAAAAAACCAGCAAAGAAAGAGAAAAATTGTTGAAAGGAGTCAAAATAAAAAGAAAAGAGCACTGGATTGTGTTTTCAAAACTGCTACTAAATACTCTTTGGATTTGTCAGCCTTCTAAAATAACTCGGGCTAAAAAATTTGCATTCTTTTTATTCCACTGAGGAACTGTGCCCTTGAATACTCTCTTACGCATTTGTTTGGGGTTTTTTTTTTGTGAGGATTACATGAAGAATTAGACAGAGAACACAATCATTTACTCACAAGCAATATTAAGAATACATGCAGTTAATCTGATACATTCACAGCAGACCTATTCCTGTCTAACTAGTTCTTGGGAGACCTATTTGGCAAGAGTTCTCCAATGAGCTAGAAAGAGAGAAGACTGAGGACAGAGTGGGGAGCACCACCCCATACTTTGGTGGCAACCATTCTATATCCTCGAAGGAATTTCTGACTCTCAAAAGACATCAGAAGGGAGAATGTTAAGAAAAGTGAAGAATGAGAGTGGACCTGACCTGCCAGACTAGGCATTTCCCATGGAAAGGCAACAAACTCCCTGCAGAGGATTTGTGATTTCTCCCTGACCCCTCAGGTAACAGTGCTACCAGAGGCATAGTCATGTCTCTCAATAAGTTTCTTCTGCTTTGGTACAAAAGGCTTGCATTCTCAACCTCTGCGTTTTACTAACTGCAGAAGACAAAGCATTTTTTGTGCCAAATAATTACTTGATTTGAAAGGGTTAAGTTTAACAGATGCCAATATAATTCTTTACAATCACGTCCAATCCTTAATTGCTGGTAACAAAGACTATTTGCAGCACAGAGTTGCCGGGAATACTCCTCTGCTTCAGTGCTGCTGACAAGGAAAAGGCTTGTCGACAATGGTCATTTTTCCGTGGCACACTTTGCACACCCTGGTTTGGCTGACCCTGCCAGGGGGTAATACTTATGAGAAGGATACACAAAATGCCTAAAGGTAGCACAGAAGGCTATCTAATCTAACTATAAAAATAACAAGACCATGGCCAGAATAACCACCTCCAGACACTCCAACCCCATGGCACTGTGGGCTCAGGAAAGCATCTAAGCAAACTTCTTAGTCCCACCTTTCACTAACCAGTTGCCAGTTAAGAGGGAGCTGTGGAGATGGAGGGAGAAGGGTGAAGGAATGAGCGTGGTTGGGGCTGTCTGGAAGTACTGACTCCTGCAGCTTGGGCAGGACAGTGCAACACACTAGACCTGTTGCTCAGACTGTACCACACTCATCACACTTGCTATGCTATAACAAGGAGCAGAGGAAGGCAGCTGACTTGTCTGTCTAGCAGGGCAATACCCAGGATGGGCAGAGCAAGTGTGCCACAGCAACAGTGCCCACTCAAGGCACCTTTCTGGCAATCCCCTGTCTTCTGTGCCTCTGTTACATACAAGGGCAGCTGGCCACTGAACACCTTGTCATTCTCATCTTCTCAAATTCTTTCCACTGAAAGGAGACATTTTACCCCAACAGCAACAGGAAATGTTGGGCAACATAGTCTCCCCACACAATAAAGCAGCAGGTGAAAAAAAGTAAATAAATAAAATCAATAGTTTGGCAGCATTCATTCCTTGCAAAAATTTCTTCTCACTGAGGAAGTTTCCTGAGAAGCACAGGAGCCACCACCTTTCATCTGTTACCACCATTGTCCTTCAGTGCTAGTGCCACATACCCCAGCCCATACACAGAGACACTTCTTTTCAGAGCAATGTAATGCCTTGCTCCCAGGAGACCACTCTATACTTGGAGCCTTTGGAAATGAGCATTAGTCACCTTTCTTTTCCGTGCACAATGCTGTGTCCTCTTACATGCTTCTTCTTGCTGTTCCTTGCTCGTAATCCTCATGGCCTTCACTTTCCCCTCCCACAGCCAACCAAAGAGCACCCCTGCCCCATGTGCCTTCTGTATCCCATTACTGACCATGGGAACCTCCTAATCCTTTGTACTCAGTTTTGAGACCATTACAGATGCAATGCAGATTAAGACCTCCCAAGGCATCAGACGATACATAGCCTGTGACTTTCAGCTAACCTTCCACTGAGCAGCACTATAATACTCACTTACAGACACTCTAAGTGCAGAAGCACTTTTTAATAGCAATAAAAATAATGTTCTTTTCACTCTGCTGAAAACATGGAAGATTTCCAGAAGCAAGTCAGGCAGTCAGCTTCCCCTCAACACCCACTCCTGCAGGCGTGCGTAGGGAAGAAGTTCACTTTCTGACATGGAAGCCTGTCATTCCTCCAACCCCTCTCTCTTCTCTGATGCCCACATGCACACTCTTACACTTTTTTCATGGATATCTTCCCTCCCCCAGAGATTGGCTGAACCACCCAAGCAGATCATAGGCCTCTGTATTCAAGGTGCATCTCAAAAATTAAAAAGAGCACCTTTTTATAAGGCCACAGTAACATACTAGGGTCTGGCTCAGTGGAAGAAGGTATTTGTCACCCTCTCCACACCATCATAAATTAACTTAAAGTGATAAAATTATTCATTCAGACTTTACTGCCTCCTCTGATGAAGACTGCGTTGGCCAATTATTTCAAGGAATGCCACAATATAAATGGGAACTCATTCACTGAATTGTTTTATAGGCCAGTGTTCATCAATTTTGCATAGGCTGCTTTGTTTTTAGAGCTAATTCCTAATCCTAACTCACATCACAGACACACATCTCTGCTTGGATTAATTAAGATCGCAGAGAGAACCTTCTGCTCCATTACCCTCTGTTACTGATTTATAAAAGAGGCCATGAAGCAATGTTCTTAATGATAATGAAGAGGATATTTTATCCCTTAATTCCATTCCTGTGCTTAAGATGTAGAGAGACGTAGATATTTCAGGCAATAAGGAGAAAATCTTTACTAGCTGCATGGCATCCTTCATTGGCAAATGCAATCCTTAATTTTTATCTCCACAAAAGCATTTTGGTGAGTGATCCTTCACCCTATCAAACAGTGACTGATAAGAAGACAGAGACCACCACCACCCAAAACTAAGGGACAGATCATCAGGAGGAGGAACTCATTTTTAACACTAATGATGTGAAACAGGACCAAAAGCAGTAAAGGTCATAGGAAACTAAGGCAAGTACCAACAGATGGAGACAGGATGCAATTCCTGAGGGTAAGGACAAGAGGAGTGTGGAAAGCACTGAGGAAAGACACCAGACTAAGTAAGTTCTCCTGCAGGCACTAACTGAGATGCTTAGCCTACTCAGATGAGAGAAACCACCTAGGTTTATTTTATACAGCCGAAGTAAAAATGTCCACACCAGCTGTGAGTCACAGAATAAAAAAAATTCAACAAGGTGGGTAGTCTAACAGTGAGGATTTGCCGCTATGAAATCCCCTACTCTTTGATGGGACAGAGATCCAGCTCACAGCAGGAGAACACACCAAAGGGAAGGTGGGAAAGCTGAGTTACAGCAACAGGAGCGGATTACTGAAGAGGTCAAAACAGCCACAGTTCTGGCTCTCAGGACTTTGACTTTATTTGAGCGGTAATCTAAAACAATCTTACTCCCACTATGAATTTCCCATAAACAGGAAGCAGCAGTGACATTGCTAAAAATGCCAGCTTCACAGCATTGTGGAGGGGAATCCCAGGATGTTCCTCTCACGGGCAGTCAGTGATCTGAAAATGCGGGAGAGCTGCAGACCTTGGGAGGCAGCTTGTATTCCCATGGGATGAGATCTTGGTAAACAGATACACTTTTTCCCCAGCATGTCCTTCACTGCCTGCTTCTCTGCACATCCTAGCATCTGCCCACAGCTACTTTCACTCAGAAAATTAGACTATCAAGAAAGGTTATCTTTCTTTTAAATGGTTTACCTAATCTCACCCAACTCCAATTTTAACTATTTTGTTTTTGTAAAGCTGAACACAATTGGCAAAAAAAGTATGTTTGTCTTTTACCTATCTACAACATCATCACACACAAAATACACTATAAAAAGCAGGTCTCCTTCTTTCCAAAAACAGCAGCTAGGTGGGTAGCCCACAACTTACTGGAGGATTTACCTGGACTTATCTCTGCAGCATCCAGGCACTTCTCTCTCTGCATTTTATACTAATTGGGCAGAAATAAAAACCAGAATTGATTTCCCTTATATCAGACAAAAATTCTAACAGAACAGATAAGCCCTGACTCCTTCAGAGCCTGTAAGTGACATCAAAGAGGTGAATGGGCCATGCAGGGAGTAGTGCACACCATCAGGTATATCGAAACTATATCCCACTCACCAGTTTGTACAAGCCTGCTAAAAAAGGATGTCTATCTCAGAGTGCAAACTGATATTTGGCATTTTTGAGATACTTTTAAAAAGATTGTGTACCACGATTCAGTTAATGCTCTTGTTTTCAGTCTCAGGAATAAGAGCTTTTATGATTTTTTGATTAAATACTTTTGGTGTACAGAGAAAATTATTCTGCTTTGCTACATTTTTTTCCATCTTTTTTATTTCTTTATACCAGCTTAATTTTGGTAAGTCATGCTAAGGGAGGCACAAACTGAAGCATACAGCATCTACATTAGTAGCTACAGAACAAGAAAGATATAATCCATGTTGTCTAGCATTTCTCCACCAAACTGAAGGCAAATTTTACTCCTGCTGAAGCCCTAATCCTATCTGAATTCTTCAAAAGACAGGCAGAGTTCCTCTGTCTTCTACCACACTAAGACATACATATTCACAAGTAATGTGATAAACAAATTATTTTGCTGTTGAGTTTCACAGATACAAATGGAATCACACTAATTTTTTCTGATTGGGTCAAAATAGCATTCCATCTTGGCCGCTAAAAGAAAACAAAAGGATAACCTGCTTGCATTTTATAGAGTACTGCCTGAAGGCCAGATTTCCTTTCCACCAGTGCCAAGATGCAGAGCTCTGATTCTGTAGATGTTCAGAGCTAGACAGGACCTTTTTCCCTCAGACTGCTCCCTGAGACACAGCTAATGAGAGCATCACTCTGCTACAGGGCTGACAAAAGATGACGGCCTTTATTCTATAGGACTGTTTCATTGACACTGATGGCTGTGACTTCTGCAGCTAGGTAAAGACAACAAAGCTACGTACTTGTAGAATACCGCTGGCATTCATTTGCCCCCATACACTATTATTTCTTATTCACCCTGTGTCCCTACATCTTAGCCAGACCCTCACAGTTCCCAAGAGACAGGTCTTGCCATCTGTTGCTAACAGCAGTAACTTGTAAGAAAGCTGCTGAGTAACCAGGGACCTCACAGTCAGGAATACTTGCAGGAAGTACCTGGAATATAAATATGCACACACATGCTAACATGTAGTTGGTGAATCAGCTCACACCCTGTGAATCCATATGAAGCATCACACAGCAAACACTGAACTATCTAATCTGGGCATGGAAGTCTTTTTCCACCTTAACGGGAATGCCTGGGCAAAATGAGGTGAGAGCTGATCCTGCATCAGTGCCTCAAGCCTTTCCAGGACAGGAAAGGCAAGGCCAGAACAACACATTGGAAAAACCACTTCAAAGGATCAGACACAGCAGCCCAGTGACAGATCTATACGCTAAATACCAAATCAGACCCCACCCTGGCTACAGATTTCCAGAGACCTAAGGACTGCCCAGCTCCCTGGACACAATAAACCCAGGCAGAGAATTGCATCTACCTTTTCCAGATTCACTATAATGATGGCAATTTCTCACATATACTCTGCCATGATAGCTCAAAAGCCATGCAGCAGAGCTAAAAACACCCTTCCTGGCTTTATTACACATTGTAAACAATCACCTTTGCTTCCATTATATTCCTACCAAGAATTTTTTTCGTTTTATTATTTTAAGATGAGAAACGTACACACTCTTATTTTCCATTATGCTCTTTATATATGCATTTTCCAGACACTTCTGATTATCACCATTCCGATCTTCCTTCCCAAAGACAAGGTTATTTAAAAAAAAAAAAAACAAACCAATTTACTCTCCCTATATTTACCATATTTCTAAAGCTGACAGTTTTTTCTTCAGGATTGATTAAGGGTGAGGGGTGTAGGGAAGTTATTTGTTTGTTTTAAAATGATAACAGGCAGACTTGGAGAACAGAGAGGATGAAATCTCAGAGGACTCAAGCAGTCTTTAAAAAATTCCCCACAAGCAGTTTAATAGCACTAAAGGTTGATTCATGCAATAAATGATGCATCAAAGGCATATAATTTTTACTGTTACATCAAGAGCCTACATGTATGTCCTCATGCATAGTCAAGGCCTGCAATACAACTTAAAGCTGAGTCAAAATGCAAAAAGGCTTTTTCATTCTCTAACAGGAAACATATGTTAAGAGCATGCTCTCTTTACAAATTTCAGCATAAATTTGGAATACATTGATTTAGATACCAACATGAATTATGACATGAATTGAAGAAGATATCTCTATTTGAATCTTTAAAACTTACACTATAAGTGGCTGCATCCTAGCAAAGAGAAAATGGGTAGCAGAGTTTAAATTCTAAGGCCAAAAGCTTAAAAGTATTTAGAAATTTTAGATGCCTCCTCTGAGATGTTTTGGGTCTGCCAAAACTGCAACAAAATAAAAGCTCATAATTTTGTAAATGTCAAACTCTCTCCAAATTCAGATGTAAAAGCTTAGGTCCCTAGCCCTTTATTTGGTTACATTCACGTTTAAAGTTACATTCAAGTATAAATACTGACAGTTTCAGCACATAGTAATAATCCTTCATGAGATCCTGATTCTTATAGTCAATATAGTTAAGCACTTCATTGTACACAGAGTGATGTCCTAGGTTTCATTTCAGTTGTATTTGCTCCCCATCTCTGAAAATCATACTATTTCTATTTAGGAGTCCTGACACAGAATTAAGTGTAGCATGATATTTAAGAGCCATACAAGTCCTGCTGTCACGAGGTTTCAGTATTTTGTCAGAGTAATGAAATATCACAATCCTTTCCCAGATGAGAAAACTTAAAGTGAAAAAGACATTTTATACCAATATCAATGGTCTTAAAAAGAGAGCGCTGCTTTAAATGGGAAATTTGCAGACTGCAGTATAACAGCCTTCTACAAAGATAACACATTAAAGACCCTGCAATAGCCAAACATGTCACTGAAGTTAGGCAAGAAATTAGCTAGATATTTAGCAGAAGAAAGGCTTTCTTGGAAAACTAAAGAAAGCTGCAATTTCATAGCAAGAGATCTGAATGCTATCAATTAAAAGGAAAAGCATCAAATGTTAAACAATTAGCCTACTGACAAATAGTCCTAACAGGGAATTTCCATAACAGAAAACATGTGGCTCAAAGAAGTTGTGCATCATTTAAGTGGCTCATTTGGGAAATTTAATCCTTTGACAGTACTGGTGTGTAACACCAATCCTCTAGTGGCTGAATTTTAGTAAGTCCTATGTACCACCAAGGATTCTGACTTAAGAATCTAAGGAAAAAAGTTACACTGCAGACTCCCTAGAGGTGAGCATTCTTCACCTCCAAGCAAGAACCTCTGAGATAGTCACGATTCAGAGAACAAATTTCCATTGCTGCATACAAAATAGCAGTCAAAGCAATATCTGTTTCAGATCTTACTTAAAGTTATGCTGAAACAGCCAAATACCAGTTCACTTACGTAGCTTGCTGACTTGCTTTCTGCATTTCCACATTTCCAGCTGAATGTGAAGATGTACTTTTCCCAGTTTCTCTGCTGCTTCATCTTCTGCATAAAGGTAATGCTGGACAGCACATCACAGCAGCTCCATCCTTCTTCTTTTCACACTCCAGGCCAAGATTCTGTTTACACATGTTGATAAAAATTCTTTTGATAGGTATAATTAGCAATATTAAATGAACAGAAGCCTGCTATCCTGACGAAAATTTGCAAACCATAAAACTAACTAACATAACTTGGTCAGAGGATCGAGGCTTACCAAACGTGGCTTCCATAAGAAGCCAATAACTGCTCCATAAGAAGTTGTTTTGGTTGGGGTCTTTAGAAAGCAAAACCATGAATTTGAAAGTGGCATATTGTCAACAGTTTTCTATTTCTTTTTGTTTTCTTGCTGTTTTGTATTAGAAGAATTATTTGTCAGAGAAAAGCTGCACTTTTGGTGTGAAAAAGGTACCCAAGAGCCTGTAGACTACATAGGATGGAGAAATACTTGTCTAACTTGTAACTCTGTGAGTGGACCATTAATGGGTGGTTCTTGTTTCTGTCACCCTTATTTCCTGCAGCATCACCATGCCAGTGCAGGGAACCCTCATTCTTCATGGCTCCAAACAGCTCAGAAAAGGAGCAAGTTTTTGTGGTAGAAGACCATCTCCCCAACAAAACAATATAGTCAGTTGTAAATTGGACTATTTAAACCCAGAATAACTCTAGGCACCTCAGCAGACATACTGAATATCCATGTTAACAAATATTAATATAAGATCTCTTGTTCTATACAGGTGAGCAGTTTATTAGAGAGAATGGCATTAGATATAATGCCTTAATTGCATTTATATCCACACAGGTCTCCACCCTTCACACTATATCTAGCCCTGACAGTTAACTAAATACTTCTGCTCCAGAACTCAAAAAGGTAAGTTGGTTGATGGCTCACTAGCTGGAAACCCCTCTGCCATGTTTAAAGGTCTTTATAAATAATGTCAATATTTCACGTAATTGTTTTTTCAACCTGGTCAGGTTTCTGCGCACTCTAATTGTTCTATATCAATGTGGTAAACACTTCCTGCAGACAATTTGTTAGGAAGTTTGGATTTTATATAACCCAGGAAATGAAGTCACCAGACCTGTGGGCTGCCTGGAGTGATTCAGCCCCCTGGTTCCTGCAATAAGCAGGCACTTGAAACACAAAAATTCAGATGCAATGACAAACTAGTGGAAAGAAAAAGGGTGCATACTAGTTTCTCCAAACACTCTATTCATAATTAAAAATTCAGAAAGTTACAAAGAACTTCCACAGACTTTCAGCCATTTATTTTTTTCCCTGGTGCCAAAATTATAAATAAATTCTGACCCCTCTTCTCCTCTTGTCTTCATTGCATTGGGGAACAGAACGGGACATGATGTGTAGGAGGGAATTAAAGTTTCTTTCTGTATCTTTTCACTAAGGGAGCAGTACTTTTTCTTCTTTACATCATCTTTGTATTGGTTAAAATATACATGTGTCACTTTCTACTAACTTCCCTGGTTTTGCATCAGCAATCACTTATCAGTGCTCTGGAAAAATGCTATATAACTACAGCTAATGCAGCATTGCCTGAAATAGCCTAAGGGTTCTGAAAAGTTCATAGTTTTTAGCTCAAAATTAACTTGGATTTGGAGCTTTCTGCTGGTTTTGATTGTTTCAGAAAGCCTGTGAGGAAACCCAGGAAAACAAAATCTAGACAGTGGAACAGGCTGCCCAGAGAAGTTACGGACTCCCCATCCCTGGAAGTGTTCAAGGCCAGGCTGGACGGTACTTGAGCAACCTGGTCTAGTGGAAGGTGTCACTGCCCATGGAAGGGGAGTTGGAATGGGATGATCTTCACAGTCCCTTCCAACCCAAACCATTTTATGATGGAATTTTCTTCCTTGAAAGTTATTTTACCAGTCTTTTTGAAATGTACGATTTGTCTCCTTCACAGGGAATGGATCTCCTGAGCCATGCTCTTCAGCATATATGGAATTTCTTGTCTAGCCATCACCACCATGCAGCTGTGGTGTGTGATCTCAAGGCAGCCTTCCACTAAAGTCCTCTAAATATGCAAGAGGAACCAAAATATTAGCTAAGCAGAACAACATTTCCTTCCAATGGTCGTAACAAATGTCATTGGAAACAAGGAGGAAAAAGAAAGACAAAAGAGAAAATGTAAGAAAACTAAAGGAATTTCATACTGCAGACAAAGGAATAATCCTTGGCTACTTCCTGGGAAATATTCCACATTTCATAAAAGTTTAAATCAGGAATTTTTTTCAATCCATATTATGTTCCAATGGTAAGATCAAACCACAAAATCGTCTTCTTCTAAACTGACTGGCTTTGGGGACAGTTGCTGGAACTTGGAACTTCTGCATATCTAAACTTTCTACAGAGGAGCGAATACTCTGCAAATCACTGTCATTTCCTCTTCCTATATTATTGTTTCTGTGGGTGGACACACTTAGATATCTAATTGCTCTATCTTTCCAACACATAGGCAGACAGTTGAATTGGTACAGCTCCTACCAGAAGCCATCCTGTTACTGCTGTGTCTTTCTCTCACAAGTACCCCAGAAATGTCTGTTGCTAGCGTGCAGGGCTTAACAGTGTTACATTACCCTGACACTGCTGCAAACACCATCAGGGATTAGCACAAGCCAGTGTCTACCTTTGAACTCTGACTCCAAATTCAGAAAAATGTAGCTGTATCTGCATATGTAATTTCTGGCAGGGACCACAGAAAAGTCTGAGTTGGAGAGGAGAAGGGGGAGAAATCTGAATGATCACACAGGGGCTAAACAACCAGAGTGGTAGCAAGCAGATGAGAAGAGAGAAGGAAAGGTCTGAGTCTACCTTTATGCACTTGAATACTGACGAGTGAGATCAGGCTTTGCGCTATCCCCATTTCAACACCGCAAACAAAGGAATGAGGAGAAGATGAGTACTTCTGAGTTTCTTGAAAAATACCAGCAAAAGCGAAGAGCAGAAAAAAAACAGGTGGGCCTACCATCAGTGGAAATAGAAAACAGTGAAAGATACCGACCAACAGTGTCAGGGCAATAAGGAAAACAAGAGAATTTTGGCTCCCTCGTTACAGAACATAATCATGTACCATTAGGTGCCATTTAGATGTGTTTACCCTACTTTGATTAAATTTATGTAGCCACTTTCCTTTTACTGTCTTTGATAATTCAAAGCCATTATATATACTGCAGAATTTACTTTATTTTGTTTAGTTTTGCTCTCACTGAGATTTTTCTCTTCAGAGGTCAGTTGATCCTGGAGCCAATGAAAAAATTTGTCTTCAAAAGATGAGTGGAAATAAAATTTAAATTTAAAATTAAAATAAAATCCTTGGGGAGACCATCCTGCACCCAGCTTCTCCTGCTGAACTTAATAAGAATACCCCTGTAAATTAGGCAATCCTGATTTATCCTTTCATTACCCTCAATACCGGCATTTATTAACTCCCAAGCATTGCAACAATTCTACAAATTTTTTTTACATATTATGCATGCACTTATACAGCTAAGTTCTTCACAGTTAGAAAAGGGATTCAGAGCTTCAAATAGGTAAGAGAGTCAACAGTCGTAAGAAAATCCCAAGGGAGAAACAAAAGGACTTAATAGCAGGCTATTATTAAACTCTATTTGATATATTAAAAAATCACAAGGAAGCCTGTCAAAAAAATTACCATGATCAAATAAATTGCAAGGCAAAGCTGCCAGTCATGTCTTGCGAACTGGTATGGCAGAGACATGAAGGGAAGTAAAATGCCCAGAGATCAATACAAAATCAAGTTTGTCCTGCCAAACACTCCTGTCCTGCCTGTGGCCCCTCCGCCTTCATCCAACCTGCACCATCTTCCCCCTTGGCACCTCATCCTTCATTCCTGCCTGGCCACGCAGCAGCTAAAGGTGCTGCAGAAGCTTAGGATTGGGGCTGGGAGCCCCACTCCCACTTCATTCCACCTCCTCCCCAGCAAAACTGTTCTTCTCCTCAGCTCCTTGTTATCTCCTGCCTACGCACACGCTGTATTCATATGTACTTTGCCACTTTGCAGCGTGCTCTTGGGATTACTTAGGTACTGTACCAACCCAAAGTTGCTCCATTTTACAGCGCTGGCTTTGTAAAACTCAACCTCTCATAGCAGAGAGATTAACTTCAAAATGTTCTCTTTAAAGTGCACAGTGTCAAAACTCTGTGCAGTGGATTGCAATCAGTACTTCTTAAATGCAAAAGCCATTCCTCATTGAAGAGGTCGGGTTGGTGAGGCACCTAAGCTGCAGGCACAGGAGAAACCAAGGCTGGATACACAGCCGCCTCTCTGTCCTTTGCTCCCAGTTGTGCCTGTACTGCCCAGGTGTCGCTGCATAACCTGAGTTTCTCTTTCTGCAGTCCTCCATACATACATTTCCCAGGGATAAGTGACTACGAGTTTAAAACAGCAGCAGTATTACAGCATACTATAGTAACAGTATAGCAGAGTAAAGTTTGAAGAAAGAATCAATACTTTACCAGGTAAACTGAAAAAACTGGAGGAAAAAAAAAGCATCTGGGCACTAGGGGCCTCTTTCAGAATTCAGGAAGCTAAAAGCTGCACCAGGGGAATTTGAGAGTTAAAATATATTTTTTAATCTCCAGTTTGTAATATCATCTTAATCTCAAGTAATTTGTTCCCCCTCATTGCATTTCCTAGACCTTTTGTTTGCTTCCTTTCTTCCCAAGCTGCATTTGGCAAGCTAAACATCTGAAACTCATCAAATCCCAGTCAAGAAAAAGTAGCCTGGATGGCTTCAGGTGTGTTTGCACACCATGGTGTCCCCATGCAGTTCTTTAGTTATTACACTTGTATAGAAGTTTAGAAAGCAAAAACTTTTGCTCTGCTTATATTTCCAGATGATTCTTGTTCCCTGCATACCCCCCTCACCAAAAACCAACAAACACTGCCTCAGTTTAAGAGGCACCAAGAGTTTCTGTTTGGTTGGAGATTTTCCCCCCTTAAACAGTTTAAAACCTTGATAATCTCTAACCTAGCTATCAAATCTAATATGCTTAAGTGAGAAAACCCACTGACATCAACAGAACTACTCACTTTAAAGAGTTACAGCTTGATTTGCCCTTAAGGCTTTAGATGTTTAGATGACCATTTAGATCAATTCTATGCCTTGGATTGGTTTTGCAGTTTAAACCATTTAAAATAAGAAGCACCCCAAAGGAGGTCAGAAAGGCAGCATGGGAGAGAGAGCAGAGCTGCAACTACTTTATTCAACAGGTGGTTTGTGGCAGTCCAGGTACACTAATGCCACCTAAGGCTTTCTGCAACTGCCTTGGAAAGCCCTTCTCTAAAGGCCAAAGGCGAAAGTCTGACAAACTGCTTGAACGTGGCTCCTGGGCTCAAAAGCAATAGGGGACTTACACAGTGAAAGAAAATCTAAATTTCATAGTCGTCTTTCCTTAGACACCCTCTCTGAAATTGCAGGGAAATTGTAAATTATCCCCAAACCAAACACTGCAAAGACAAGAAATGCTCTAGATACCTCTATGTTGAGGTAAAATTATGTTAATGTATTTTACAAATATAGGGTAATATAAGTGCAACAATATGACCCAGACTGCCCAAAGCAGGCCCTGAAATGATGCTAGGCAGTAAGTCTGGGACAATGATGTGGACATCTTTGCGTCAGTACAGGCCAGGTGACTACCTCAAAGAAAGTACAACAGCATTCGTTCAGTGTTATCTTTGACTGGACCTATCTATCATCACAGAAGCCAGGCCATGGAAGCTCTATTTTAATAAGGCCTCACTGAAAGGCATTCTTTTATCCACTTCCTCTTGTTTATTATTCTTTCAAATATCTGATAAGATACTTTTCAACTGTGGCTATTCACTTTCTGTTTGCGTAGGTCTTGGGTTCATCACAAGTTACAAGGTCAGCATTAATCTAAACAATGGTTGGTTATGGGCGATTTTGCCAAGTAGAAAACACTCTAAAGGCTAGATTGTTATCATTAATAGGGCAACACACAGGCAGCAGAAACAAGCCCTACGTACACGCGTGTGGATTAAGCAGAGCTACTCAGATGCCAGGTCATGGGTGTAGCACATGCACCAGAAGTCACAGCTCCTGCCCAGGGCTTGATAAGAAGAAAAAGTAGGAAAGGAAGGAGGAACTTCTCTCCCTTCTACTTCACCACGTCGGCATGGCCACCTGGCCAGGAGCATGGAGGGGCCATCCAAAAAGCATAGAAAGCTATCTTAAACCTGCAGAGCATATTGAAGGCAAGAAAAGAGCTTGACAAGTGTGTTTTTTCCAGCTGTGCTTTTTGCTGTCATCCAGCAATATCATTTATAAGCAACATACTAACAAAGTGCCCTGCAGAAAATTCCAAAACAAAAGACAAAATTCAGTAAGACAAGGGAAATAGTAAGTATTTGCAAAACCTTTAAAACTGATTTCTTTGAGGAGTGCTGATTGATAGCTGACACAGAAGAGTAAAGCTCCACTGGCTTGTAATACCAAAACAGTTTAACTATTTACAGTTGTTTTTCACTTGTAGAGCCAAAAGCTTCCAAAATATACTCCCTGAACCTGGAATGCATGCAGCTTATCTCTTGGCCTTTATATTCCTTTCTTCAAAACACACCCCTTCCTGCACTCTCACCAACAGTGACTCATACCAACCTAATGAAAAAAATTAAAACCCCAAGAGTAAAAAAAAAAAAGGAAGACAACTACTGATCAAACCTTGCATATGCAAGCAATTTTATAACCCTGTTTTACACAAATCTGTTTTCTGTAGGTCTCCTGTCCATGAGGTAGTCTTTATTTTTCAGATTGAGACCAGGCACGATGAAGACCATAGCAGTAATATGCATCTCTTACCATTGATAGAACAAACTGCAATGTGATATTTGTTCTCCATGTCTTGTTTGACCTCTAGATTGGCTGATTAACCTTTCCGGAGCAAAAGCTCTTTGCAAAGAGAAGGTAGATACAAGCATGGGCAGCAGTCAGCCCAGCCAGAGTGTTAACCCTGACTTAGGAAAACAGCAGCTCAAGAGGATAAATCTCTATGGTGATGGAAATTATTGCTGGTCTCTCTAAGAATGGTAGCTACCACTTTTCCAGGGCTTTTATTTTGTGATGAGAACCAGAAATAATTTCTTTCTTCTGCTAAATATTAATGGTTTGCAAGTGCTGCTACCTTAAGTGAGATCTGATTTGGAGGCCTTCAAGGGAACCATTCCTCATTCTCTCATTAAACACCTCTGAGATATCCTGTTCTCTATATTACTTTTATAAACACCTGAAGCAAAAATATTTACATTATGACTTAACTATTCACTCTGATTGTGCAGTAACCTTGGGCTAACAATCCATATTGTGTTTTTTTAAATCCCACTTTGTTCAGCAATTGTTCAACGCACAATGGTCTGATGGTCCAGCTGCAGCCCAGAAGCACACCACAAAGCTGAGGAAAAGGGTAGGCACCCAAAAACTGATTCTCTGGTCATCATCATGCTACTGCTCAGCTAGCAAGGCCAGTTATCTAGTCCTTTTCAGTCAGACCAGCTGCCAAAATCTCCAAAAGGTCAAAAGATCTGCTGGGAATGGCAGGGCTGAAGAGAAGTCTTCATGACTTCAGCCACCATGAAGAGTGGAAGTACAGCAGCTGTTGAGTTAAAGCTCTACAACCATAGAAAATTATGGCATGCTGAGATAAGCCTCCAAAGCAGCTAAGGATGAGAACTAACCTCTCACAACATCAAAGCTGTTGTATCAGGGGTGATTCCTTTGAAATGGTGAACTTTGAAAGGAAAAAGGTGAGGGGCTAATTCAGTCTGTATTACAAGTAGCTCGCTGCTCTTCACTTCTGCAGCTATATGCATTTTCACATACTTCTAGCACACTCACTAAAGCATATTTCCTACAAGGATATTTAATTCTGTTTATCAAGAACAAGGTCAACGAGAGAAGCAAGATTAGATATTTCAAAAGATATGTTCCCTTCTGTTGCCATAACAAAGAAAGGTACATTAAATCAACACTGCTGAGCTGAATTCAGATTTCAGCAGCCCTCCTTGCTGAAGAATCACACACACACACAAACACACACACACACACCCTCACCCCACAAAGCCTCTTTCTTGTTATAGGACAGGCTGTGGCACCCAGGCTTACATCACAACTATACATGGCCTTCCCTTAGCAACCACTTTAACTTTATTGATTCTATAGTTGATTATTATGGCAACAAGCTCCATTCTGACTGTTTATAAACTTTTAAAAGGTCATCAAGAAAGCAGAAATAAAAGCTGTTTTTCCTGACTATTTCTGTGGCATGCAGACCCATGGAAGCTACTGGGAGAAAATGAAAAATGCAGTAAGAAAGAAAGACAAAAACAAAAAATCCCAAACTAAAAAAGGGAGGGCATGTCTGTGGCTGTGGTGGGGTCACCTCTATTCTCTTCTCTGCTCTGCCATAAGCTTTCTCAGTGACTTTGGATGCAAACTAGGTCTCCAACTAACATGCATTCTTTCAAAAAAATCCCCATCTCCAGTTCTGTGGACTTGACCTTAAAATTTTTATTTTATAAGCTTTTTTTGTTGTTTGTTTGGGTTTTTTTATCCCAGGAAGAGGTCATGGATAACTTCTTTTAAAAGAGTGTAAAGAGAAAGAAACAAATGTGAGATTAATTTTTTTTTAATACACTATTTGCATTTGGCTTCAGGATTTCCTCATTAGCTGGCAGAGAAACCTCTCCCCTGGTTCCATAGCTGGGATGATACCTGAGCCAAAAGTGCATATCCAGTAGTAGTCCAGAAAGCAATGATTTGAGTTTCTTCAGGTCTGTTCCATAGCTCTGACCTGAAGCCCAATAAAAATTACATCGGGGAACTACAATATCACACATAATATTCCTGTTCCTGTAACTCAAAGCTAATACTCCTTTAACAGCACTGCTTAATTATATCCTGGTCCCACCTACACACGCAGAGTCCTTCTTAATCCCACAAGAAACACAACAGCAAGTTTGCAATGTAAGCAAGGAGTAGACTATGTGGTGGCCAATTTCTTGTTCAGAGGTTTTTCTGGGAAGAATTCCAACTCATGTGATGCACAGGACCCCATCTTATCATTAAAAGGAAATATCACTTAGCAATATTTTACATTTTGAGACAAGGAGCAGGTAACTAAATATCAACTTTTTAAAATAAAAGAACAGCACTTCCTCTGCTTTACCTGAGTTACTCAAAGGTAGCTCCTCCTATCCCTTGTGATTTCACATACAGTTCTCCAAAAATTATTTGATACTATTTTAGAAATTAAAATAACAGATAGTTTTATACCATCATTCGAATGAGATCTGTGAGCAAACTACTGCATTTCCTGAACAGCATGAATATTATCCTTATGAATGAATCAACTATTTCCAAATATGGACTGGAAAATATTCAGCTACCAGATATTTGGAAAAGCAAGCACCAAAACCAGCTCAGAAGTCCGATACAGATGTCTAAGACTCAAGAAAGCATTCCATCCAATCAGTTGCTGGACTTAGAGTCAGTCAGTACTGTGAGTCACCCATTTCATTGCTTGTCTTCACTTATTTTGGGTGTGGACTGAAAGCAGTTGCTCTTATTTCCTGAAAACTCAATGATGTGAAATTCTCACACCCAAAAGTAAAAGAAATAAAGAAAAATATCACAGCTTCTGTCTGCAATGAGCCCATGTCATCTGTGCAGCACCTTCTTTCCCATCTCCCCTTTTGCTGCTGATGTACATGGCAAATGCCTGCTGCCAGGCCGTATTGCCCATCTTCCAAGCTTTCCAAGTTCCTACTTCTCTGCTCTACTAAGCAAGAAATATTCATCGCTGGGTTTTGCACTGATGCCTGCCATCATAGACTTAGAAGCATTGCATCTGTTAGTCACGTTCTCTCACTAAGGTTCCTAAAACAAAGGCCTCAAAAGTCTCTTTTCTTCCTGCTCTTTTCAAAATGATGCCCTTCATTCTCTGTCCATCATAGTTCATATTTCATCCATCTTATTTCCATCATAAGTTCAAAATCTCAGCATTTCAAAACAGCATCCAAACAAAAGACTCTCCAGCTATGAATGCCCTCTCATATCAATTACCAGGGCATCCATCCCTCACAATAGTATCTCTATTATATTCTCTTACTCTTGAATTCAAAGATTACACTGTTGACATGCTGTCAGAGTTTATGGAGGTGGTGATGGAGAAAAGACACCACTCTCAAAGCTGGTCAAGAGAATTGTGTTTTTCAAGTTCCTTGAAATTCAAATACTGAACAAAAGGAACAAGGAGCATCTTTCTTGTTATATGTGTACTCTGTACATGACATAGAAGAAACTGACACACCCACAAGGTGTTGCCAGAATGCAGTCATCATCAGGCAAAATCAAATTCAGTGTTAGAGTGACACTTCCATTGGAGAAAATTAGAACTGCACCTGCATTTAGCCCTCTTTGAATCACATTTCTCCAAAGCAAATGGAGACCACAGAGAATATCTGCCTCTTAAGAAAAGCAGCAGGTCCAACAAACCATCAGCAACCAAACATTACTTATCATAATTAGCAGTTTTAAGATTCAGAGGTTTTTTAATTAAGGGGTGGATAGTTTCAGTTATAGAAAACTAACTAGAAACATTCAGTGAAAGAGTCTAATAACTGTTTGTTCCAGGAATCTTCACTGAAGTATATTTTAACACTTTGATTATTCTTGAAAACACGTTATACATGATAAACGTTTAAAGCAGTCAAGTGCAAGCATGAAACCATTTTTGTATCAGATTTAAAATAATCTATCCCCTGCTATAAAATAGAAGCAAGATTACACAATACCTCAACAATGCAGGTAACACTGTGCTGACAACTAAACCCAACTTGCCCTTTTCTAAATACCTTAAAAAATGTTTAACACATGCCAGGCTGTACAGTCATGCATGTCAACTAGGGCTGGGTATAAAACACATAAAGAAATATATGCAGCCTCCAAAAACCACATGCTTCATGATTCACTCTCCCATATCAAACTTTATTTCATTTCTTGCCTCTTCCTACTGTTTCCTGCATCTTAAGCTAAAGCCTTTCACAGCCGGGATTCTCCCTTTATTTGTTTTGCACTCCTACTTCTAATAAAGGCACCATATCAACACCTACAACATGAAAACTAGTAATAAAAAAAGCTGATTATAGGCATGTTTATCAGACCTCCGAGCCCAACATCCATAAAGTACAGCCTTCTATGACACCATCAGTATCTCTTTGTAGGCAACCAAAATGGTATGACAGAGGTGCTGCAAAGACCATGCCATGAATCACTTTGCTAGTTCACACGGCTGATGTGTTTGGCAACACAGGAGTGCAGTGAAAAGACCCGCACTGAACCACCTGACACACGGCTCATGACACCTTGTCTGTGCTAGAAAGGCCTCGTGGTTAGCACCTAGCAGTTAAACATCAATTTATTCTGGTTTTAAGTCTGTGCTCCAGATGAAAAAAAGCACTAAGGAAAGGATCACGGACAATTTTCTGAACAGCACTTTACATTTCCCTCCTGAACAGAGGAGCATGCTCAGCTCATATTGAGGATGGGTGCATTGCTCCAAAATGTGCTAGCAAAAATACACTCATTCATTTAGAGACTGTGTTACTCTAATTACATGGAAAAAAATTATAAAGGAGCACTAAGTATTCAAAAGCTCCTTCTGATATTTAACCTTTCAGGTGAACTCAGAAGCAACTTGAAATTTGCCACATGGTATGTCCTATATCTTTGAGGTATTCAAACTTCACAGATGTTCTGGACTAGAAGAAAAATTATTATTTACCCAGCCCTCCTCCCTACCATATTTTAACAAATAGTTTTAATATATTAACTTTGTTCACTGTTATCTAATATTTAAGCTGTTATTAACTTCTGTAATTTAACGTGGTCTTTAACTCACATTTCCAACACCAACCAATAAGATGTAGATCTTCTATGCAAGTTACATTTTTATTCCTGTCAAATTGCAAGTTTTACTGTAAATTCAAAGAAAGAAACAACTCTCTGTGAGAGTCAGGAGGAATTTTTTTTTCTTTTTTTTAAAGAAAGTTGTAAAAAGCAACAGCCATGGGCTATGATATAAATAGTTTGAAAATTTTTCATATGGTATTGTGGAGTATGTATTCATATGGCTTTTTATGTGGTATGACGGGCATTATAGCCTACTACTGTAGTCTACTTCTATATTGAATGTTTACCAGAAACTCTTCAGAAATTAAATCAGAACTTGATCCAATTGTTGATGAAGTAATATAGATTATTTTTAAAGACAAGACAGCTTTCTGCACACATGAAAAGAGTCCAATGCATTTACAATGGGCAATCTAAGCAATACTAAGCTTAAATTTTAGCAAAAAATATTTGGTCTTGACATTAGGAAAATCTCCAAAGCTTAGGCTAGTGGAACATCAGAGTAGATTTCCTGCAAAAGTCATTGGATATTTGTCACAGAAGACGCTGAAGACAAACCCCCAGCAGGATTCATTGTTCTCAGTGGTCATCTGCATTCAAAGAGAGGGGCCTGATGGCCTCCAGCAGCTCCTGTTGCTTTCTGTGAGCCAATCTTCCTGTGAAGCTATAACCCCAAGAAGCAGTTTTACAAACAGAACTACTCAAATATATTCTCTATGGATTCCTAACCTACAGCTCCTAATGCTTCCTTCCCTGCTCAGCTGACTCCCTCTCCTGTGTGCCAAGTGGCTTTCCTTCTCCTTGTGTTTCCCCAAACATTCCATTCTGAACTAGCCAACTGACAGCACATGCTTTGACCCATCTGGAGCTACCTGTGCACACTGCTGCTTGACCAGATGACTACGAGTCCTGGGAAAACAGTGAGTGCATGATTATAACCTCCTTTGCAACGGAGAAATTATTATGACTCTCTGTAGTTATCAGTCTTTTTTTTTTTTTTTTTTGTGTCATCTCTGTGTCTGCTAGCCCTCCAATCAGATATGTGGAAAAGGACTTCAAACAAATAGAAAAGTTATCTCTAGATAAGTGAAGGAACTGAAAGGCAAACATAAAGACAAATATTACATTAGCCCTGTTAAAAATGAACTTTGGATTATCCTCAGTGGGAAGAGTTTGCTAAAACCTTTGAATATTTTCAAACTAAAAATTAAAAAAATAAAAACAAAATAACAAAAACTCACAAAAACCCAAGAAAACTTTATGACACTGGATTTCCTTAGTGAAGTTTCTGTAAAACACAGAGCCTTAAGTCATCACATGAATCACTGACAATTTAATCAGCTTCTGCAAGTTTGTCATCCTCATCAAGAGTTGAATTTAAGACCTTCAAAAAGTTCTTTCACTCAATTTATGAACTGCTGCACCTACTGATTCAGCCACCCACACTACACTTTAGACTACCAGAGATTCAGCTAAGAATCCAGAAAGCTAATATTCAACTTAGAGGCTAAATGAGTTCTGACCAATCTACAGGTCTTAAGATGTGGGAGAGCTTTACGAAATCTTGCTCTAAAATGGAGCACCATCAAGTGAGAGCTCCTCTTGCCCAAATGCAGCAAACTTCACAGACATTTTTGAAAACCTTTATGTACACAGCAGTGGGAGAACCCATACATTGCAAGAGGCAGAGCAGGTATAAAATCCAGTGCTAGATTCATCTCATCTATCCTAGAGCTCTCCTAGAAAATAACTCTAGCCTGTTAACAAGCTCAGACTAGGAGCCATTTTTTAAGATAAAATTACTTTGCATAAATGTGTGCAGCAAATAATAGGGACAGCTTTTTTAAAACTAAAGCTCTGTAGGTCACTATCTGCTCTTTTATCAAGTTAAATGAATACTGCCATCAATGGTAATTAACCCTGCAGTTCAAAGTTCTTGTAATGAGAGATCTTCAAAGCCTCTTCCATTAAGGTCTCAGATCCTCAAAAGTGTGAGCAGTGCACTTCCTGATTCTTCTGCAGAATGAAATAATAGCACCAGCAACGTAGATGCTCTGGTTTTAAGTCTTATTTACACATGTAATTTATGATATATCAGATATGTCATTCCAGAAAGGCCAGTGTTGAGATTTCTTTGCATCTCTGGGTAAAGAATCCTACTGAAGTACAAATAAGCACAACAGTAAATAGCATGTTAGCTATTTCTCCTGGCTTCTTTGGAAGTACTATTTTTTTATCAGCTTGAAACAAATGGCTGAAGAACAGCACAGCTGGACAACTTTTATGGTTCAGTTTTGGCCACAGTCTGAAAAAACCTTGAGACTTTTTCTAAGAAAAGGAAAGATTTACCTGTCAGTGAAAAGACAAGGGTAAAGTGTTCAGTACCCCATAATTTGAGTACCTGGTACAATGTTATTCATCTGCCTGAAAATTTGTGAGTAACAACTGACTGACATTTTTGAAAATGAGATCAACATATTTGCAATACCTCATTTTGTTTTCTGTTCCTTGACTTTTGCTGACATCCAGTGGGGAGACACTCAAACCTCTTTCAGGGGCTAACACCAACTCCTTTCTTGTAAAACACCCCCAGGTTAAGTTACCAATGGAATGGAAAGCCTGCCTTGAATGTATCTGGTTTTCAGAAGACCTTCCTTGCTCTCTTCACAATACACATTCCTTTAAAAATTCATTCCCTAAAACTGTTTCATTTCAGATACTACGTATTTCCAGTTCTGACAAATCCATTTTCATGGTTTAGTTGCTGTTGCACTGGTACAAATCCATATTCTCCTCCTTCTTCATTTTATCAACCTACAAATATAGGAAAACAGATCAGAAACAACGCCTGCTTCAAAGACTGTCTTCATCACTGTCAAATGAAGCCATCTCTGTGTTCTCATCATAATTTGAAAGAAGGCCAGCATATTATTTTTGTATGTGTGAACTCTGCTTACCGACTGGAGGAATTTGTGAATACCATAATTAAACCCCACATAAGTACATATAAAACACAGATCTTAACAAGGATGCATGTGGGGTCCATTAACCAGAATCATCTTAAGAATAAATGGAAATTAAATGATGTTACCTGAGCTTTTTTCTTATACTTCTCAAATAACAGTAGCTCCTAGAATCCACACTTATTACTGACAATTTAAACCCCAGCAATCCAACAAAATGCAGTGCAGTGGATTCAGTCATGCTGAGATGTTCAGCAGCAAAACACAAACCTAAAGCCCACACTTCCATATCCTATCCACACTGCTGACTGCTACTCAATAGTCACTCAAGAAAAGCAGAGGTGCTCTGAGATTTACATCACCCAAGATGTCTACAAGCCTTTCAAGAGAATGAAAAGGGAATTATCTCCAGATTGGAGAACATATGTTTGCCGCAAACTTAAATACCAATATTTAAAGGTGCAGCATGTTCTTCCTGAATGTGTGCATGCAAATCCCACTTAGATTCCAAGGGAGCTCTGGACAAGGAAGCTGGAAGATAACACAGCCTGATATGAGAAGTCTTTACTCAACCATCTAAGAGGGAAAAGCATGACAAAGCTCATTACCTATGGTGAGTCACATTTTACCGTGGAGGTATGTTCTTTGTCTAGGCAATTCTTAATTAACAGCAGGAGTGAGAAATACTTTTCTTTCGAACACTTTTTTTTGTTTGTTTTCCAAATACATAAAAGGTCTGCATATTAGAAAGGTAGGTTCAGCCTGAATTTCTCAGGTAAGCATGTTTCACCTGGAAACCTAGGTTTCAAAACATTCATATAGCTTACAGTGCTATACGAACTGTTGAAAATCTGGATCAAGCAGCTAGCAACAATGAACATGATGGCTCCCACAACAGTGCCTGGGAAAGACATGAGCTCACTGTGTGAGACACAGGTCTGGTAAATGAAAAGCGTTAGGAAAACTGCAATTGTCCTTACTGTGACGTTATTGTAAGGCAAACTGACAAGAGTGGGTCCCTCACTCTTTCTCTCTTAAAAATATTAAAATATGGAATAACCATAGCAACATCAAAGATGGGCTGAACCAATTAAATACTACTGATAATCTCCTCAAATTCAGGCAAAGCTAATTTAGGGTCACGTGTCTAATCTGTGAAGTTCAGTTGCCTCTGAAGAAAAAGTAATTTTACTATATTCCCCTCATCTCAATTCCAGCAAGGAAAAAACAAGTGGGCAGTATAATTATTCTTGTGTGTCTCTGCAAACACAAGAGCAAGAACATGTTCTCTGAAATATGTAATAACTCCCAAGAGAGTGTCCTGGCACGTCTCAGATAATCCATATGACCTTCTGGCCTGCACCTCAAATAGGAACGCCTTCTTCGTTTGTTTTCTTTGGCATGGATGTCCTCTCTTACTTCACCTCCAGTTTAAGCTTCCTGCTTCCAGAAACTGTTTCTCTGACAGAGTGTGCTATCTAGCAGGGTTGGATGACAAATTCTCTTTGGGCAGAAAATAATACTTTCTGTAAAGCCCACAGTTGCTAGATGAGGTATCTGCACCCATCCTGTTCTTCAACAGAGGGACATCCTTTCTAAAACAGTTTCAGTGGTTGTCAAGTATCAGAAGTATCCTGATCTGTACAAGTGCTATCTCATACAATTAATGTCAAAACAACAGCAGAATATGGCCCTGACAAGGATTGGTCATCTCATTAGTAGTCACTAATCAGTCAGATCATTAGTAGTGTGTGCACACAGTCCTGTCAGCCTCCCTGGGTGCTACAGCTTGCATTCCTCAAGGGAAAATCTGATAGGAAGCAGGCCGCCAGGACAAAACCCTAATGAATTCCAGTAATATCCAAGTTTGGCATTCTGTGGAACTGAGGAATGAGAAGCAAGCAGGAGACCATTTTTTGCTGCACTGTGAGAGATCTACAACACCTTTCCACAGATGTTTCACCCAGTTGCCTAATTAGGAGATCCAGGTTTAGATCTACAGTTCTCCATGTCCTCCTGCTGCCCCATATCCCAGCTACAGACCCAGCCATGGCCATCTCTCCAGCAAGAACCAAGGGGGCCACCACTTGCTTTTGCTTTGGGCTGGGTAGTGCTGTTACATGCTGGTCTATGGAGGAACATAACTTCTACTGTACCTCATAGCTTAAGCAGCTTAAATGATGTTTCAACTAACAACAGGTATGGGTGTGACAGTGAAAGGAAAACCCAAGGAAATCTATACAAGCCTTTAGCCCAAAGCCTTTAGATTTAAACAGAAATCTTACTGAAAGGCAACAGATTTGATTTTAAGGACCTCTACTACTGACTATATAACATGTTATGTACTAACTGTGTTAAAAATCTGAACAACTTTTAGGAAGAGAAACACCATCAGGAAGCAGTAGCATTTCTCTAGATAAAATGCAAAGCAAACAGAAGGAATAACTTTCAGGTTCCAACTTCAAGGCTCCATTTTCCTACACTCTATGCAAATAATTCAGTCAACTCCACCCTTCTTATGCATTTCCAAGCCCTAACATGGATATACAGACAGGGTAGTCAAGCTTGTTTTTTTTATAACAGAGATGTAAACACTTTTGAAATGCAAGCCAGGAGACTACCACAGACAGAGAGAATTACATTGCTCTGACGTGTTTGCTTACTAATCACATAATACTGAAAACGGATGACATTTGGTCATTATCTGCTTTCATCTGCCACTGACTAAAGTGGAAGGAGAAGTTTAAAAAAAATCCCAACAAAACACAAGAAGACCCAAAATAAACACGTAAGGCCATAGGACTGGCAGAAAGGACAAAACCAAGTACTTATTAAAATATTCAGTTTACACACAAATTGCCTTGATGTGTACCATACTTTTCTGTGTTTCAGTTAATTTCAAATGCCAACTGTAAGCAGCATGTTAAATACATTGACAAGATGTCTCATTTCATGTAACATGCAGTTTTGTCTTTTGTAAGTACATTCTTCAGCAATGTCCTCACTGAGTTTTTGTAAAGACGCCTGCCCTGGCTAGAGAAGTTTAGATGTGGCACAGCCTAAATCCACAATCTTGTTATAAATGATTAATTAATAACACTTCTCTCTCCAGGCAGGCCTTCAACACAATGGAGTTGAAAGCAGATTGTTAGCAAGTGCCTCAGTGTATACTCTTTGAAATACAAACTGACATTTGAATTATGTTCTGTGCAATTCAGAGCACAAAAGGACTAAACCTTGTACAGGAGTTTAGATAGCGCAGCATCACGTGACTGTAATTATTAATGTTTTATTAATAATTGTTCTGTGCATCTTGGATTTAGGGTTCCAATTTATGAAACACATCTTAGAACAGAATCTGCCTACCTACCTACGTGAAAACTTCAGCTTGCCAGCTTGTCTGAGATCACGTTCTTAAAAATTAGGTATGCCAAATAATGCAGACACTCCAGTAAATATACAGTCGGGTGACCCAGAAAACAATGTGCAAGTTAAACACTGGCGGAAGGAATTCTGAACAGGCAGTTCCCATCTGACCAATCCACAGGCTGATCAGGGATTTTGGCAATACCTTACGCTCCCATACCGGAACAGTGTATGTCAGGTGCAGCACTACAGTTTCATGTGAATTACGAACACCAAGATTAAAGCCCAGATCCTTTCTTTAAAGAACGTGACTAATCCTTAATTCTTGGTACATGCAAACTGTAGTGTGATGCACAAGGGAACTCATGGTTGTTCCACCTCCCTGGCAGGTTAGCTGAGGGGATATTAAGCCAGCAAAGAACTATTAAAACTTCTGCTCCTGGGATGGCATCCTAGGAGGGCAGACTAGGGAAGTTCCATAAATTCCAATTCACCACATGCCTGTTCTGGCTCCTCCTAGGAATGAGGCGAGAAGAGGAAGAGAAAACAAATTGTCATATGAGACAACCAAGCTATTACAGGAGTTTATATCCCCCAAGACTCCTCTGGTAAACCTCTGCTGAATAGCATTCTTTTGACCTCTCTCACTTGAGACTGCCTCAAACTGGGTTCAGGAATACCTTGGCATGGGTGGCACAGTGAGGCTTTTTTTTTTATATAGACAGCACAGGTCCCATGAGATGAAACTACCTTAAGTCTACTGGAATCTGTGGGCACAAGCAGCTGCCCCACAAAATTCTGCCTCATAACAGTCTATACCTCTACAAATCACTTAGAGTGTCATGGCTCAGATATAACTGAGAACCATTAAAAACTTCTCATCCATGCAAAAATAGCACAAATTACATTAAACAATATATCTCATGATCAGGCTTTCTTAAAAGAAACTAATTATATACACAAGATTATAAATGCAGTAATAACTTAATGTCAGGGTACCTTTTTTTGCTTTGCTGCCCTGAGATGTGTGAAGGTCTTATTTTCTCAGTCCGTGTTCGTAGAATAAAACAGAGAGCCTAAGTGGTCCAGTCCCAAGGTTGTTTATTGGTTGTTATCTAAAACATTTCTTGTCTGCCCGACAGAGGTTTGCTCTGCACCACAGCCATGGGCATCTCTCTCGCCTCCCCAGGCGGTGCTATCTTTTATACCTAAAATTACATCTATAATGCTTACAATTATTCCCCAATAACTATCATCTATGTTAGACTGTTAACTTCTACTTTAACCAATCCTAAAATGCCAACTCTACAACAGAAATGGAGAGCAAGAAGAAGAGAAAAGAGGTTCAGACACACCCAATTTCCTCTGTCTTGTCCCCTAAAACCTCTTTATCTAAAAACCTAAAATCTACATTTACTCTCTCTATACTAACACTACTTAAACCTTTGTGACTTTCTGATTCTCAAACAAAGGTGGTAACTTGTTCCAGGATTCATAATCAAATCCACAGGTATTCTGGACGTCATGCCAGGATTTCTGAGCCTCCTGGCTGGAGTTTAAACTGCTCAGGGTAATAGAAGGGTTACACTGGTTTCCCACACCTTAACACAATAGTGAAATGTCACAAATGACTTACGTATCACTCAGTGTATGCTTTACTTGGGTTGTACATTATGAACCATATGTGCCATTAGTTATTAGGAAAAAGCACTGTTTTACTCTCTCTCACAAAGAAATTATAGACAAGTGCAGATTTTCCAGGAGGTTTAAGTAGATTTGTACTACCACTAGCAGAAGTGTGCAAGGAGTACATGCCTCATGTCTGATGCAGGTGCAGCCATGCCTCTCTAACATAGATTAGAGGTGACTATCCTTGACAGATTAACACCCTCATCTTAAAAGAATTTATTATGACCTCAAGAGAAGTTTTTTAAACACAACTAAATTGCTTCAATTCAAGAGTCAAAAGCCCATCACTCTCTAGAGAATATTATCATGCAGGATGTGTGGAAGCAAACCAAGTGATGCAGGAAATGCCTTTCTGACACCTAGAATGTATAAAAATACAGGACTGCAAGTAGTAATCAAGAGCATGCAAATACAAAATGTAAAGTCATTGTGTGCATCTGGAATGCAAAGAATGAATCTTCTGATGAGTCAATACAGACATCAACTGCAAGAAATTATACAGGCAGTACAAGTCAGCCAAGGGCATGTCCTACAGGTTTTGTAACCTGTAACAAGCAGTGCCATGAAGATACATTTGGGTCAGATTCATTCACCAGCATGTCTAAGAAATGCTCAACAGCAAAGCCAGAAAAATTGTTTTTCTTTAACCCTTTTTCTAGATGTAGAAAGAAAATGTTGCTTTTAAATCTCACAGATTCAAGAAAAACCTATTAAATTCCTTTTCCATAATAAAACCATTCAAAGCTAGGTCACAGCTGGCCTTTGCAGAAACATACAGTGTGTGAGAAACAGAAAAAATGCAGGTCCATCTCCTAACCTACTGCAAGGAACATTTGATTTAAATTCCTGCTTTAAAGGACAGCAACATTTGCTCTATTCCAAAGCATACACAGGCATAAACACACCCCTCCAAGACTTTTGCATGGATGCAAGAGCAGGAGATGTTTCACCAGAACCACTAAGATGTTTCCTGATGTTCAGAGTTCAAGAGGGACAGCTTGGGAAGCAGAAAACCAGCCCTGAGCCTGAAAGCTGAAGCCAGATGCAAGTTGAAAATAAGGTGCAAACTCTAAACAGAGGAGATGATTAATCACTGGAATGAGCTAGCAAGAGAAGCAGCAGACTTGCCACCCCTTGAGATCCTTGAATCATGTCTGAGCACTTCTCTGGAAGATGTGCTTAGCCAAACAAATGTTTCTCAGGACAGTTGGGATGGGTAGCATGAAACTACTCACATTACAAAACAAATCGCACAAGGCAATCAAATGTCCCTGCTGGCCTTACGTCCTGGATGATTCTGTGAATCACACATAAACATCTCCATAGGCTCAGGACCTTGGACTGCACGTTATTCATGAAAAGAGAAACGTTTTCTTATTTGTTACACACTACATGCATACACGTGAAACATGTAAAAAACTTAATTTCCATGGCTATTAGGGAAAAACATAGTTAATCTCTTTAGTTTTTCTCTGACTTTTAAGAAGCACATTGGAAAAAAAATGGGTTTAAACAACTCAGGGAAAGATTACTTTTCTCAATTTTATAATTAACAGTCTATTTACACACAACACTATTAAGAAGATCATTTTACTACAAAACTTTAAATTACTTCGATTATTAAAAGCTACAAAGATATTTCCATACCTCTGGTTTTGTAGTGCTTACATATCATACAATTTTAAGCCTTTTATGCAAAACTTGATGGACCTAAATTCTAAAGGCCTAGCAAACCTATGTTCCAATATTGGCCTTACAAATTGGGGCTTCACATGGCCATTATCAATATAAAAAAACCTACTTGCCTTGTGTACCAAAAGGCTCCTTTCTTAAAATCTTTAGATACTCTCCCACTATACCAATCTTTTCTTTCTTCCTGGAGTTTAGTCAACAGTCATCTCCAGTCACTTCTCTTAGCAGGTTGGGCTTTTTTCGATAATGTTACAATTAAGAACTTAATCCTGAATCCTTAATTCACTTGTTGAATAATAACAAAAAATTTTGTGCTTGGATTAAATGAGCTTTGAATTTTATTTATTTTTTTGTGTGAGGGAGAGAGAGATGATGAAAGACAAGGAATTTTCCAGTACAAGAAACCCTCTTTATCATTTCCAGTCTGTTTCAGTATTGAAACAAAAAATATGCCACTCACACATACAAAGTGATTTGTTTTGAACGACTACAAGAGTGAAGGGCTATCAAGGGCTAGACTCACAACTTTTGAGAAGTTGTCACCCATCTCTTCACTCAATATCAAACTGGTGAGAGACTGGTCAGAGCACTCACACATACACATTGTGCTTCAATCTCAATACCCACTTCAAATGCTTTTTATTTCCCAAGGTGAATTGAATGAATTTATTTTCTGTTTCAGAAAAAAAGTCCAAGTCTCTAGTCATGGAATATCCATTAAAATGTCCCCTACTGGAGCTACTCTAAAAAATTAGATACACGCGTAAAAATGACCATATTTACATCACTCACGCATGGGAGTTGGGATGTACACATTTCAGATCTCTGTCAAACTAGGACAGCTTCTGCACAGCACAGTGCAAACTCCCTCCCCCAGAGCATCCTCCATTAGTTTGGAAAATAGAAATTTTCAAACTTTCACAGAAGAGAATCTAAGTCTCCCATTAGACTTAGAGATAGAAAGGAAATTCTTAATTAGTCCTGATCATTTTACCCCATCTCCTTCCCCTCCTCAGTTCCACTGAAAACTAAGTGCAGAATTTGACTCCAATTTTCAAGTTGTCACAGACCAAGAACTTGGAAGAAAGTAGTTTAATTTCACAGAAATTAATCTTTGAAGGAAAGAAGTCAAGGTATAAAAAGCAGAAGGAAAACCTCCCTTTGTCAATTTAAAAACAGAGATTTTTTTTCTGCTTTAATACAGAATTGCTGAAGATTTTTATATTTTTAAATACATATACAATTGGAACCCTCAAGGGTCTGACTTATTTCTTGCTATTGCTCGTCTTCCTAATTTTTTTCTCCAGATGCAGCTTGGATATCCTAATCCAACTCCCATTTCAGTAACATTTAAACTCACACTTACTTTGGGGTGTGGGTTTTCAAACCCATTTGTCCAAATGGAGGGATTAAATTCTTTGAACTCTGGCTTAGCTGTACTGAAGCAGAAGTAGAAGTAAACCTTCCTAGCAAGCTTTTTACATAAATAGTCAGCTTTACAGTTTCAGTCTTCAGACTGAAGGAGGGATGGATAAAAAGCCATAGGGAATGAAAAAGCAAAAACCTTAAGGTTGAAGTTTACACTCTTATTTTAGACTTTTGGCAAAGTCAAGGTTCAGGAAGAACGTAAAACAGACCTCATGAAAGGTGTACAAACTGTACTGGAACATGACAGGAAAATCATTTGTCTCCATCAATAGTTTTCTTTTGCACATATAAATCATGCTAGTTCCTTTAGGACACTACAAACTCCAAGTAATTGCATACATCACCAATCCACACATGCTTCAAAAGGCAAAGGAAAATGCATTGTAGGAAAAAAAAGTAAGAGAATATCAAGTCTTGAATTTATCACAACAAATTCTAGAGAATGGAATATATCCCTATATAGTATACCTCAACACGTGGACATGCTAGGTAAACATCTGTCTTTGAACAGGCTGAAGAATTTAAAACAGACAAGTAATGATCCACAACAGTTGTGCAGCATATTACAAATATTTCTTTTAAATAGTTCAAGATTTTGTAACAGAACAGCCACAAAAAACCAGTATGTTCTTTTGTTTAAAGATTTGTTTCTAAATCGTTTCAGAAAGTTGAAATAACTCAGTGTTGCACCATTATCAACTGAAATCAGTATGATAAACACTTATAAATTTGTAATAGTAGGAAAGAAAATTTAAAAAAAATGCTTGCTTTCGCCAAAACCCAAGAGAAATCCAAAATTTTAAAATTTTATTTACAAGTTTTTAAAGAGGATTGCTGCCATGAAAAGCGCTTCATATTGTTGCCTTGTAGATTCAGTTTCCTTTTCTATCACCTAGCTGCAAAATATACTATTTATAATAATTTTTAAAATTAGTTCTTATTTTATTTACTTATTTTGTTTATGCTAGGCATAAATATGCGTATCATCCTTGATTTTGAGGAAAGCAGTCTAATTTAAAACAGAAGATTTAACTATCACTGCCAGTCAGTGAGAAAAGTTAAAAGCCAAACAGATAAAAAGGAGATAAATAGCTAAAAGTACTGCAATTGCAAAGTAATTTTCCTCTTCTAGGGACAATAATCTGTATGTCTTAAATTTCCTAATAGAAGTAAATTTTAAATAACCTGCTTTAATATCCTTCTCCCAACATATTGGTACACCATGCAGCATTTTTATCATAGCTGTTGTTACAACTTTATATTTATCATCAAGTTCCAGCTCTGAGTTAGGTGATTGTATAACATTGAAAAGACCCTTAAGAAAATAATAATTTTTAGTTCCAGTAGTTGCAGAGAAACAAAAAAAAAAAAAAAAAAATCCAGAAGTCTGGTTCTGTTACATCCTAATGATTTAAAACTCCAAAATACGTTATCACATGCACTGTGTTACTCTTAGATCATTTTGAAGATCCCTCTGCTTAGTTACAAGCCCTTGGACAATAGCAAACAGGCACACAGCCTTCAGCCTAATTCCCAAGTAGATCTTCCAAAACCCAGGAGATTATTATCAACACATGAATGTAATTTCTGCAAAGAAGAAAAATACTTGTAACTAGACAGGCAGAAATAAATCCTGTAATTTCTCTAGATGTTTATATAAATGTGCAGAAAAAAAAATTAGAAAATAAAGGTCTTTGCTACTTGTGACAAATTTAACGGTTACAATTACTACAACTACTCCTTCTGACTGAAGAAATGCTCCTGAGAAATTCCTGTATCAGAATGGCTTGAAAATTAAGTGCATTCATCTTGCCCGTTTCCCTCAACTCCTGGAAGAACTACTTTAGGTACTGGATTCCCACCCACATACCAGATGTTTCTTCCTTTAGTTAGGGATTTGAAATCCAACAAGATTGGTATTTGACTCAAATGTGGTCACTGCATATTTTTTAAGTTACTTCATTGAACAATAACTGCATTAGGCAAAAAGAAAGTGACAGTAAAACATGTTTCAGTCTCTAAGTGTTAAATAAAGTTGGTTTCAGCGTGCATTACAGAGGTAATTATGTATTGTTGAAAAATTACCACAGAAACTGAGTCATAGACTTCATTTACACAAGGGCAATCAAAGACAGTCCTTGATAGAAATTCCAGGAGAAATTCCAGGGGGTCCCATGCAACTCACTTAAGAAGTCAGCAAGAACATAATATCCAAACATAATTTACGTGAATTCTTGGCTCTGACGTGGATGCTGCATGCGAGAACGGCTCTAAATGATGGCCACATGATACACATTACCACAGAACTTGCTGGATCTCAAAGACTGAACTGTCACAGCAAAAAAAGCACATTAAATTTTAAAAAAGCTAACTTGCAAAAGACTGCTCACTGAAAGTAGCAATTCCTCCATTATAAAACAGCTATATATATTTATTATCACAGAGGGTCTTAACAGCTGTGGTGAAAGTGAAAATTATGCAACAAAAGGGAAAGCTTTTCAGAGCACAGCTAAGTTGATTATTCTAATTCATATCTGGAAGTGAAACCACACATCTCTAAAACCCCTCCATCTGGCGTAAGAGGTGACAACCTGTTCAGAAATACAGATAACACTGAACATACCATCTTTATGCTCTCACGGAATTATTTAATCCCACCAGAGTGGTGACATTCAAAGACCTTCAGGCAATCTGACCAAACAAATCATCATTTGATCAAGACCCATGTGTGTTACCTATATATTACGGAAATACGTAATTATTTGCCAATAGGAAAAAGACAAAAGACTGACCAGAAAAAGGCCTGAGAAAGCATATCAATGAGCAACAATTCTTGTTACTTCCCAGATACATGGGAGTCAGATTTATCGCTGCAAGATTTTAATTCCCTTTCCTATAAATACCTCAAAGTAACGATACTTTAATGCTTATATACACAACAGTGAAGTAGAAACAATTGAACGTGTTCATGATCAAAAAAGTTAACATTATGAAGAGTCCATCAGCTCCTTACCAGTATAAACCCAAGTAAAAATTCCACAATTACTACCAGAATTGACAGTAAATCTTACATGAGGTCTAATACAGACAGTTTTGTTGTTATCATCAGACAGGCTGGTGACCATACTTGCAGTCTTAATTTTTGCCATTACAAGCTAATGTCTGCACTTGCTTCAAATGGATAAGGCAGATAATCTATAGGATTTCATAGACCAATGAGACATTTAAATGTAATGAACACCTGAACTGAAATACAGTGCTTTTTTATAGAAATGAAAAGAACATGAAAGAGAGAATGCCACATCTGAGATGGTAAAAAACCTAAGTGTACTTACTGTAATTTGCAAAGTAAGGAAGAGAAAATCTGCATTTCAGAACACTAAAACACCTGACATAAAAATTGCAAATCCAGAACAATAAATTTTTAATACAGTAAAGTATTTTTGTAGTGATTCCCTCTAGAATTCCCTTATAGAAAAACATGATACTTCCTGTATTACTGGGAACAAGCAGCATAGCATCAGCATTTAAAAAAGCAAAACATGTGAATGAGGTTACTGCAAATTAAACTTAAGGCCTAAAACACTATTAGCTCATCCTCAGTAGTATAAAAATCTTTACAACTGGCATAACATACAATTAAAGGCATAGACAAAAGGGGAATTAATACATTATCATTTATCAAAGGCAGGTAGTGTCAGAATAGCCTGTTTCTTTTGGAGGGTAGCTAATTTTCTGAGAAATAAAATGGAGTAGATCAGATTTTAACAAAGCATTTAGTAGCATGCCATGAGAGGAAGTTGGTAAAATGGAGATTAATACTCTAATATTACACAGAGGAAGATAGCTACAGCAGATACCATGAAAGCCTTACTCCAAATTGCAGAAGTTCCTGCAGACCTAATCTTGACAGCAACATTTTCTTATAGTAACTTTGGCATAAAAATACGCACAAAAGGATGAATAAAAGACCAATACTGATGTGACTGAGGTATCATTCAGGAAAGACTGGAATGTTCAGAGACAGTATGAAATGCAGTAACATGAAACCAAAGCAAGAAATTTTGGAATCCAAAAGTAGAAATTTATTGTTTGGAACTGACAGAGGTGGGGAGAGGTTTAATTCCAGGATCAATTCAGAGGTAACGTAACAGTGAGACACCATGGATCAAGCAGCCTGAAAGAGGCAAATGGGATTTAAAGGTGTGCCGAATGAGACATCTGACATATATAATTATCATCTGCAATATTGTGTGTAATTCTGGTTACTTGCAGATGAGAAGGAAAGAGTCAAATAGGAGAATGATGCTACAAACAGCATAGGAACTGGAAAGCCTACATTCCAAGAGAAAACTAAAGAGAGTTCAGCTTATTTAGCTCTGCAACAAAGAAACAGACTATGATTACAGAATCACAGTATCTGTTGAGTTGGAAGGGACCCACAAGGATCCTCGACTACAACTCCTGCATAGCACCATCCCCAAGAGTCATACCCTGTGCCCAAACATATTGTCCAAATGCCTCTTGAGCTCTGCCAGGCTGGTGCTGTGACCACTGCCCTGGGGAGCTGTTCCAGAGCCCAAATACCCTCTGTGTGAAAGAACCTTTTCCTAATATCCAACCTCAACGTCCCCTGACACAATTTCAGGCCATTCCCTCGGGTCCTGTCACTGGTCAGCACAGAGCAGAGATCAGTGCCTGCCCCTCCTCTTCCCCTCACAAGGAAATTGTAACTGCAGTGAGGTCTTCCTTCAGTCTCCTCTCCAGGCTGAAGAGACCCAGTGACCTCAGCTGCTCCTCATATATGGCTTCCTCTCAAGGCCCTTCATCATCCTTGTGGCTGTCTTTTGGACATTCTTTAATAGTTTAATGCATTTCTTACATTGTGTCACCCAAAGCTGCCCCCAGCACTCGAGGTGAGGCTGCCCCAGCTCAGAGCAGAGCAGGACAGTACCTTCCCTTGCCCGGCTGGCAATGCTGTGCCTGATGGCCCCAGGACAGGGTTGTCCCTCCTGGCTGCCAGGGCATTGCTGACTCAGGTTCAGTTTTCCATTGAGCAGGACACACAGGACCCATTCCTCAGCTCTGCTCTCCCGCCTCTCATTCCCCAGTCTTTCCGTACATTCAAGGCTGAACCATCCCAGGTACAGAATCTGGCACATTCCCTGAATTGAATTTCATAGATGTCAAATGCCCAACTCTTTAATTTGTAAAGGTCTCTCTGCAGCGCCTTCCTGCCTTGAAGGGACTCAACAGTTCCTCCCAATTTTTTATCACCAGGAAATTTGCTTAATATCCCTTCCAGTCCTGTGTCCAAGTCATTTATGAAGATGTTGAAGAGCACAGACCAAGGATGGAGCCCTGCAGAACCCTGCTAGTGACCTGAACATGTATTTTTACGCAACAAGTTGGAGGGAGAGGAATAGTCTTCAAGTTAAAGAAAAGCATGTGTGGAGCAACTCCAAGATGATTCTGCTTAGTCCCTAAATGGCAAATAATGCCTCTGATCTATCATGTTTAAAATAAACTAAACTTTTTTTGTAAATCACTAGAAGAGAGTGGAGGCCTATTTCAGACCAGTGAATTTGTGCTGGTTTTGTCTGGGGTAGAGTTAACTTTCTCTGCAGTAGCTGGTATGAGGCTGTGTTTTGGATCCATGCTGAAAAAGGTGTTAATAATATTGAGATGGTTTTGTTATTGCTGAGCAGGGCTTACACAGAGCCAGGGCCTTCTCTGCTTTTCCTATGGCCACAGTGATGCAAAAGAGGGGATGAATGGGAGGTTGGGTGGGGGCACAGCCAGGACAGATGACCCAAACTGACCCAAGGGATATTCCAGACCATGGGGCATCCTGCTCAGTATATAAAGTAGGGAGAAGAAGGAGGAAGGCGGGGGACATTAGGAGTGATGACATTTGTCATGTGTAGTGCCAAGGAGCCCCTGCACATGACAAGGCGCTGGAGATAGCTGAACACCTGCCTACCCCAGGAAGTGGTGAATGAGTTCCTTGTCTTCCTTTGCTTGCATGCTTTCCTATTAAACTGTCTTTATCTCTACACGTGAGCTTTTCAGCTTTTACCCTTCTGATTCTCTCCCCCATACTGCTGGTAGGGGAGTGAGACAGCAGCTGAGTGGGGCTCAGCTGCTGGCTGGGGTTAAACCACAACAGAGGTGAACTCTAGCCAAACCTTTGGGTATGCCTTCAGGTGGTTTTGACTATTATAACTACCTTCAGAGCAGAACCTTATGCCACTGCAGTTCACCCCCAGGTTTGTGCAGAAACTGCTGAATGATGGAAGGAGCCACAGCGGGCACTGCTGACAAATGACCGTTGTGAGGCTAGAAAATGCACCTAAATAACTTAAATTTACTCAGAAGAGAATTTTCAAAGATCCCATGAGGAACACAGCTCCAAGTCCTGCAGAAGCTCTGCTTTCACAGCACTCTGAGCTGCAGATAATAGAAAGCAAGTGTTTAAAAATGTTTTGCACAGCAGAGAAGAGCGCAGAGTAAGGGACTGCTTGAGGATTGCAATTAACCATCTAATGCAGTTCTCGAAGGGCATTCATCTATAAATTTGAATAAAATAAGATGCACGGTCTGAAAATTAAGAATGAAATAATCTGGCAAAGCTTATTAGTGATAACACTGGTAAGTTGTTAAAGTTCAGCTAAACTTTAAAGACATGATGAAGGTGGCTCAGGGGGAGTGTGTACCATTATGCAAAATTAAGCACAAAATTTCAAAGCCAGTAAGTCTGAGTGACAAGTTGGTTAAGTTAATTGCAAGCAAAAATGGAGCTCTAAAAATTACAGGGAGCATAAAACTACAGCATTGTTACTTCTAAAAAGAAAAATCAAAGGAATGTAATGATGGTACTTGAAGCGCATGAAGGAATAATGAAGCACAAATAGCTAGGAATATTAAAACTAACAATAAGGGTTTTTTAAATATATTGGAGGCCTGAAAACGCTAGAGAACATTTAGTTCCATAAATAAGGTGATGGAGTAAGGAAATATTTGCTATTTCAAAAAAGAATTACAGAATAATGCATTATTTTTTTTGTATTTGAATTTCACAAGCAGAATATTCTCAGATATAAGACCTTAGAGAGCATACTGTGGCCATGAGAAATTCAGAAGGAAGGAAGAACCTAATACTCTTCTTTAATGCTAATAAATATCTGAGATCTCTTGAACTAAAATGTTAAATCTTAAGCTTTCCTTGAATTTTTCATTGTTTTAAAAATGTGAAACTTCCTTTAGGAGAAAAAGCTTCAGCATAGCTTGTAACAGAAATCTGAATTTAGACAGAAGCTCCTGTTATTTCCATAGTTGCTTGCTGGCACAATGAATATTCACTCAGAAAGCAACATATTAGGAGCAGTAGTAAATAACCATTTGTTGATCACAACATTAATCTCAGTAAACCTTATGAAAGCCCTTAGTAAAATCTTAAGACATTCCCTCTTCATAAGCATGCATCATTCTCTGCATCATTCCTAATCAGTAATACAGGAATAGAATATAAGGACTGTATTCCTCCCCAAATTACAATTACTTCAGCTTTCCTTATCAGAGTTAGGACAAAAAAAACTAAGCCAAACAAAAATAAAGTAAGATAAAATTCTCCTTCTTCTGGCTGTTTTAACTTCCTTCAGTGCCTCCTGGGTGCAGTCACTCACTGCCTGCTCTCAACCATAAACTCCTGGGCTGGCTGCACACTGGCAGCACAGAGGCAGGGTCAGCTGGTGGGCTCTTGAGCAGGCAGGACAGTGTGCCACAGAGATGGGGGATCCCTGTGAGGCAGGGTGGGAAAGCAGCACGTGTGCTCTGTGACATGACAGCTACTATCATGCAGACAAACCCGATGGCAGAACTGAAGCTGCAAAAGTATTCTCTCCTAAATTTTTTAGTATTAACTATGCCTTTACCATCAAAGACCTTGATGGTTTGGAGGTTTTTGGCTTTTCTTCCCTTTGCTTCTGTTTGACAATAAGAAATGCTTAGGTGGAAGGAATACAGTGCATCTTCCCAAGAACCTAGAAGACAGCAGAATGAAAGCTATTACCATAACAGAGCTGAGCTGGACAAGAGAGACACTACTTAACCTAGGGGGAAAACTCAATTCAAAAATTGGCAAATGCACACGTACTGAACAAGGTCACAGCTTTATGATTTTCTGCTCATGAGCAAGGACACAAGGAGGTACAGTATGGTGAGTAGCTTGTTAAAAAGAATCAAATGGAAGCAATGTAATTAAAGCAGCAAATGGTTATATGAGTTGCAACAAGCTTTAGTCCATTCTTTTGTACTTGATATATTAGCTTTTGGAGAGACAGACAGATTAAGTTTCCCTTGATAATTTTCTTTTCTCTCTTTTTCCTGAGGGTGGATAGAGCAATTAGTTTTGGTTTGTTTTTTCCTAGCATAAACAGCTAATGAAATAAACTAACATACTCTGAAAAAACTGAGGGAAAAAACCAAACAATCTCAAACTCTAAAGAAGTAAGGGTGTGGGGTAAATACTGTTTGTGCTGTTCCTCAAATGGGATGGCCCTTGGTTCGTTTCCTTCCCTATGCAACACTGGGTTTGTGGTATCAAAAAATGGCTGCTGTCTGAGCCATTAGCATCCAAAACAAAGATAGTCAAAAATGGAGGAAACTAAGACACTGAGCCATAAACACTTTAATGCAGCAATTCAAGTGGATCAAAGTTAGTATTCAGGGTGTGATTCTCCACATGATAAACTATGGAAAAAGTGCAGGATAGTTAAGGGAACATAGTCTTTACTACTTTACCACTACTTCTGGTCACAGTATCCTTGTAGTTTATCTGGGAGCATGTCATCAAACCCCATGACAAAATTAGTCTAATGACCAAACCGCTTGGTCATCTCCTTCTTGTTAGCTCAGCTAGCATGTTAATGCACTCCAGAACAAACACAATGCACTACGCTTTGTGCCTCCTCCTCCAGCTTTTACTTCAGCTATCTAGCCTAACGCAGAATGGATAAACAGTTTTCTTGCCAAATAGTAGTGGATTAGCTACAGCGGTGGTGACGACAGCACAGTGTACGGAAGGATAAGAGTTACAATAGATATTCCCAAAGCAGTAACGTGAGCTGGGATAAGACGGGAATGAAATGTCATCATCCAGATGAACATTTATGCACTATGGAAATGATGACTAGTATTTGGATTGAGCAGAAGGGCGAATTCAGCGTCACACCAACTTGCAACAAAGTTCATCTGACCAAGATCATATATGCTGAAATTTTATCCCATAATCCAGTTCTCCATCTTGAATACAGGTTATGTGACTAAAATTTATTCTATACAGTAAAAAAAAATATAAATACTCAAATAGTCTTACTGTAATGCCTGTGATAGGAAATACTTTGCTTTTTATATTCTTTCAGCCTTGGCCTGATCCTGAGACCTACTAAATGTGTATTTCACATCTACCTGAAAGCCCTGCCAATTTTCATAGCCTCTCAGGACAGGAAAATTAATTAAATTTAGAGTTGAGAATAATAAAATAATAAATAATAATAAATAAAACTACCTAGATTTCAGGGTGCCTGGAATAGCTGAAGTGAAATCTACAATTTGCTACGCATTATAAGGAAAAGCATTGTGACATTATATCCATGCTCTTTATGATTTAAAATTAATGTAATATTTAGAAAATCAAACAGAATACTTTATGACCTGTTCAGTTCTGCTACTTCTGTATATACACATTATTGTAGTAAGATTGTTTACCAGCCTATGAGCTGGAGCATGTTCACCGCATTTTATACACAGTAAAAACAACTGAAGCACAAACACTCATAAGATCTTAAACCTTCAAGCCAGTTTTCAGTCCCACCATAAATGTTCTATGCATTCCAATGGTGAGTCCAGTTTTCTATTAGAAGGCATGAAAAATGGGCACATTGCATGGAAAACTATACTTCAGACTGCAAGAAGCTCTGGTGTTGCTGGGATGGTAGTGGAAGAAGCCCTGAGAACTCTGTCCAAGATGTCAGAGAGATCTTCTGGAAGACATGAGACCGTGAGTAAGTCTACAAGCATAAATCTTGTACCTTATTAGAGGAGAAAACTGTTTCTTTCCTTGAAATGTCCATTGATTGATACAATCCCAATTATTTAGAAATTCTTTAGGGACTCCTGTGTCATAACATATTACCATATTCCTGAATTAATTGGCACATGGAACGCTCTGGTTCATAAAATTTCTTGTGAATATGGAAACTTTTATTAGGAAAAGTTTCTCAAAATGTTTTTGGAGGTCATTATTTATTTCCATTTTTTCTGTATAATTTTCTACCTTTCTCATTACTGGACGGTCTTCCACTCTTTTCAGCATGCCATTTATCCTCTCAGTCATTTCTGGTGCTTGTCCCTCCTCTCTTAGACTCCAGCAAGTCTGAAGCTCTCTCTGGTTCATTGCTTGGGTTGTACTTCATCACAGCAGCCACATTATCTGCAACAGCCATCATTAAAAAGGATGCTGCATTATCCCTAGAAAGGGAGCAACATTTCAACAGCTTTGTGCGGCAAATGCACTTGGGGAGGGTTTCTGCTACCTCTTGCCAAACTCCTATTGCTTCACTTTCCCCACTGGTTCTCCTGCTTTGTAACTCAGGTTCTGAATTTGTCTCAGGTTCCCTCAGTTTTGCTCTCATTAGGAAGGCATTTGGGCAGCATTCTTTTCCCCTCATGATGGAGAATTTGTTCCAGGTCACTGCTGAGCTGTAGACATTGTCCTTGAATATGTAACCTGTAAAGAAATGAATGACTGCCCTGTAAGATACCAAACCTTTCCTGCAGGATTCCCCATCCCAACCCCAATGGCTTCCCAATTACCTGGATGGATTTTGAATAACAGAAGAAAAATAAAAGTGTAAAGGATAATTTTGAACTGTTCCTTATCTCCTAATATATGTTTAGTAATATATCTTGGGTAAGCTTCCACTAACCAAAACTGTTTGGGCTCGGAAAGCTAAAGAACAGCTGCACTATAAACCCATCTCTTGATGTTTTCTTACAGATACCAGCTGTGTAAATATGCCTTAAGTTCTTAGATATTAATCCAGTTCTTAGATAATAATCTTTCTATTAAAGAAAAAAAAATCATAGAAGCACTTGATCTACCAAAAGGTAAGATTATAACTCAGAGGTGGCACATCTTAATTGACAAAAGAGTGATCTGTTTTAAAATCAACATCTATTTCTAGCTCTCTGCATCTAAACCCATGCTGCTGTCCTCTTCTAAGCCCAAATCAAACTGCTGATATCTTAAAAAATAAGTTAATCTTCTCTCAAATAGTACTTAGTATAGATTAACAAGGGTGTAATTTGAAAAGTAAAGTCTTTCATGTCTAGAATGCATCCTTCTGGAGAATTTTTGGTCGCACCATTAATAGTGTGCAACTATTCTTCTTGATCAGACAATCTACAGAAAACCGCCACAAGAAAACATGAAAAACAGCAAACACTATGCACTGTACTGCTTCAAGTGATGTGAGGAGACATGAACAAGTATATGGGGGATATCTCTTGGCTGGAGAGCTCCTCGGAAGAGGAAAGGGCAAGAAGCATTCCAAAAAGAGACACATTATTGCTGAATAAACACAAGTGACTGATTTGGGAAGGACAGTTCTTATTAGACTCTTTATGCAGCACACGTGAGAGGAAATTATATGCTAAAGGGCAATTCAGAGCAAGAGACTAAACTGGAGGAGTGAAGCCTCAGGATGGTACCTAAGCTGAAATGTAAGGCATCCAGAATATTCTCCCTTTTGTAGTTTAATGTCAATCAACACAATCCTTCATCATTCAGCACTCCCTCCATAGCTCCTCTGAACTGAGTTGGAAGGACTTAGGCAAGGAAGCTGAATGTGCAACCTATTGACCAATGTACCTATACGTTTCTTCTCAGCACTTCTGTTAACACAAATGAAACTTTTGCTCTAACTTGTCTCTTCTTGGAGAACATACATCATATGAACACTCCAAGAATCCATGCCAGCAGTAAAGCAACCTCCTCTGTAAATCTACTTACCTTCATCAACTGACTGCTTAACAGAGCCCAATCAAGAAAGAGTTATTTCACAATTAGCTGTGCTCAATTTTGCTTTTTAATAATCACTACCTTTCAGAGATTTTAGTTTTGACAGTTCCACGGGCCCCCCAAAAGAAAGGAGAATCAAACGTGCTGCAGCTGTTTCTCTGCAGCATCTCTCTACATCTAAAAGTGTTCTGAAGTTAATTTTGATGAGGTTTGAAAGGAGGAGGCTTGTGCTCCATGCTGAAAACGTTTTCAATTTGACAGCTCTGTCTGTGTGGGGGAGGGAGAGAGATCAGTGATATCTTTAAGTTATGCAATAAAAAGTTAGCTGTCTTCTTTGAATGCAGATTTCTATTGAAGTTTTAAATAGTCCTATTCACTAAGGAAAGTACTGAAAAGGTGGTTAACATAAGTAAGCTGAAGCAACCTGCTGCTGCTCCTGTGAATAAAGCTGACCTTCTGGAGTAGTGGCAGAGGCTGTCGACCTTGTTTTTCTCCCTTGCACCAGCCACCGTGTATCCTTACATGAGTATCGTATTTCCAGGCAAACAGCCAACTTTCATGTATGGCAGTACAGAGTAGTACACAGCGCCAGCATTCCCTAAAATGAAACTTACTTGCTTGCTTTCGTAAAGACTCAGAGGACTCAAACTCACGCTAAGCTTTGCACTAACCAAAACTTTCCCAAGGGAAGGACAAAAGATTCCTGGGATCTACAAGAAAAAAAGCATGAATGATTTTGCAACACATTCCAGAAATCACAGGCCACAAAATATTTGATGCTTTAACTGTAGAAGCTGTGCTGTGGAAAGAGACGACTTTACCTTCTTTCATGTAGCGTTATGACTCTATTTCAGAGTTGTAAGGAGAAGGGAAGGTATGCTTCTAACACACTAAAGAAAACCAGCCAAAGAGAATCATAAAAATATCTCAAGTTTAAGTTAGTTCTCTTTGACCTTTTCTCATCATCCAGTAAATTATCTTCTATTTACAGTAAGGCACTACTCCTTCAAGTAGTTTTCCTTCTCCCTCACAAAGGTTTAGAATATAGAACTTGTGCTCCAGAAAGCAAAGAGACTCTCTCTACATTAATTCTGTCAACCCCATCAATGCCATATCAACACCTGAATCCTTCACATGAATGATCTTTATCCGCACAGTGCTTCAGTGAAGTAGCTATGTCTTTCACATTTCACAGATAAGAGTTTCAAGATTATGTGATTTACCAAAGTCACGGGTGAAGTTTGTGGCTGAGGTGCTGCACCTGACCTTTAAGCCCAAGCCTTCTCTTTTTCTAGCAATATATATCTAAGACCTCATTTTTCTATACTTCTCCACTGAGATGAATGGTCTCCTTCTAGAAAGAAGTCCAACTCCTTCTACTCCAACAGGAGACTGTAGATCCTGGGAGGAGTCTGGCCATTTTCCCCATCACATCTGCTTACCCCTTTCTAGGACCACAAAAAGGGAAGTCAAGGAAGAGCTGTAGAAGCCTCAGGTTCTTATAGCAGCTTTCATTTTCCAGGGTCCCTTAGAAGCAGTAAAGAGGTCATTGTAGGACTACTGCAAGCAAGTGAGTTAGACTAATTGCCTGGGGACAGTGCTTCCCATAGACAGGGTTCCAATGGAGCTGGCCAGAGCTTGTACCAGATATTAAATCCAGCCCAGAGGTTGAGGAGAACAACACTCACAGCCTTAGCCCAAATATTCCACCTTGGTAAACCCATGACAATAAAGAAATAGGTCCAAGCATTTCTCACTGTGGTGATCACCTAGGATCTTTTCCAAAGCAGTCAACGCTATGAATGTAATCGGGATATTAATTGATAGACTTGTGGGAGGACAACATTTTACCCCCATCACATTTACAGCAGGTCTGGTAGAATAAGAAAAGAGACATTTGCAGGAGAATAAAATATTCTCTTTCATAACAAAGAACAATATATTTTTAGGCTTTAAAAAATTATATTACTTCTACACGTCAATCTTTCAGATTTTTTTCTGTAATAGATATCTATTTTAAATGAAGTCATTTCATTTCAAAAATTATTGCATTGTGTAGTTACTTCTTTTTCTTACCTTCCTTTTCTTTTGGACCTTTATCCTGCAGTTAAATAATATGTTGCATTAGATACATTATAATAAGAGTTGAAGTGTACATATTTCTTCGCATTTATTTGTTAAAATACTACTTATGTACCCTAAAGCTATAGCCTTTCTTCTTGCTTACTAATCAACATCTTCGATATCTTCTGTCTTCAGCAATATTATTGCCCAAATTTCCAAAGTCTGTCAAAGGCAGAAAAGCACTGAAGAACCTCCAGATGCATCAGAGCTCCAATATCAAAAAGATCTGCAATTATATAAAAGTTACTAATTTACAGCACATTATTTTATGAGTAAAAACAAGTAAAATTTTCTATGAAGAAATAATGATGCACAGAACTCTGAGTAACAACGTAATTTCCAAGTTGTGTCTTACTGAGTAGGGGTTGGACCAGCTATCCTTCAGAGGTCCTTTGATATTACAATTTCAATAATCAATATTTCACCTGAATAAGCAAATAAATACTACAGATTTCTCAGGTTTTCTCAGTTTAGGGGTTTTTTTTTTGTTTGCTACTTAGAAAAATATTTGGGGAGGGAGAATGTTTCCTTTAAATTATCCAGTCTAATTGTCCTCTAACCACCACCTGTCACTGTCAGAAAAAATTCAAACAATCCACCAGTTTCTAGAGAGGAAGAATTATAATTCTTGAAAGCATCTGAGATACTTTTTTCATTCATTTATGCCTCTCCAAGGAGCTTCTGAAATACAGTGCAGTAGAAGTAGAGTTGTTTAGAGTATGCCTTTCACGCCTTGCCTTCATGGGACTGCTCTGCCACCAAGCAACTTTGCTATATATATCGAAATAAATAAAAACATAAAATATAAATATATAAATTCATCATATAAACCCATTCTATAGTTTGATGTCTTCTGCTAAGTTTTTCTGACATCCAGAGAGATAAAATTTCAAAGGCTGTGCCCAATTATCCCATTGCCAACAAAGCTTTGCAAAAGATTTCACATTATGTAAATGAGCAGTAAAGAACAGAGGTAACAAATACAGGCTGGATGAAAAAAAGTATGCATTGATTATTAACTGTAAACAAAGTAATCTAATGCTTTCACTGAATTCTAGAAATAATGATGAAACTGCCCTCAGAAAGGATAAGCCCCTTCTTACAGTCCAGATATAGTTAAAATTGACAATACCTAAGTTGTCAGTATTAGTGGAGGAAGAAGATACCAAAACCATCTGGCAACAGACAAAGTTGGAATAATTACCTTGGACTGATGATGATTAGAAGCTGAAGGAGAGAAAATTTTTATTTCCTAGATCTGTGAGTCTAGATAGTTGAAAATATAACTAAGACATCACGTTTCTGTTCAGAAAGTACTGGCAGATGAAGTATCAAATTTTAAACTAGATATAGAAGTACATTTTCTTATACCAGTCTGTTGAAGCACAAAAACCTAACTGAAAGAAAACCAAAACCTGCTTTTTTGAAACTCCATGTATTCATCTGCATTGTGAGAGATAAATGATCTTCACTAACATCAGTCAGTCCAATCCACTTGATCTCATTTAGGCAAGCACATTTGGTAGCTTTTATTGCTCAATGGTCCAGAAAGTGACTGTGTAAAAATACTGTGTAAAATTACATCTTCTTCTTGCATATGTTCATACTCAAAATTAATCTGTTTTACTGTCAGAAAGCAAGTTTCTTCCAACCCGTGATTATACACCTAGAAGGCATACAAAAGCATTTTTATTCTGCTTTGTGCATTGAGAATAGCACCAAGTAATTACACAATTATCTAACACAGAAAAAGGACACAATTACTTTCCATAATTCAGCTGAAGATGGACAGGAAAGCAAAAACAATTTTGTGTGTGCACATATAACTATTAAGCTGTACAAAAGCAGAGAAATAACAGCAACCCATACCCCTATCTTTAATGTTGAATATGTTAAATAACTAGGAAGTCTAGCTGGGAGCTATTTTCAAAGAGGAATATGTCTTCAAACTTCAGGTGTAGCTCACAAATAATTTTTGGAGACAAATCCAAAGAGGAAAAATCCCATATTCTATGCATACAATTCAAAAAGGAACACCTGAAAAAAGCATCACCTTTAAAAGCATCAGCAAATTCTTCTTCGCGACTTACAAAGTCAAATAAAAGAAAATGCATTTTAAAATCCTGAATTTGCATTTCCTTATGCCAAAGCACGCTATTAAATCAATTTAAGGTACAATTAAATTAATTGTGTGTTGCATTAATAATAAACTTTGGGATATTCAGTTATACCTCCTACATACAGAAGATTGTATTGCACAGGCAGTTTTATGCCAGCAATATATATTTAGAGTTGGTTCTGCAAATATAACAAAAAACTACGGAAGAAATAAGTATTTACCTAACCAGGACTAAAAGTTTCTTCATGTGGGAAAAAGAGCCTGCTGTTTAAAGCCCTGTTCTAATGACAATTACAAAATAAAATCTGAATAAAATGTATTCAGTGGCATGTAACCTCGACGAGGTAATACCACATCTCCAAATGTCATTCTTTTCAACATATTTGCAAAATGAGGCGGGATTTTGAGTTCTTTCTCAAAAGTTTAGCACCCTTCTTATAAGCAAAAAAAACCACAAAAAACAAACCCACAAGTTTTATTAAGCCAGTGTAACTGAGCTACGAAGGAACAAGATGGAAGACAAAATACTATTGAACATTATTTCTCTCATTTTCTGTCCAAAAGTCTTTATGATGAGATTACATAAAAGCTGTACTTTAGAAATTAAGAGAAAGGCTTTAATCAATCTCTTTCTTCCTCTGACAAATTTGAATATAACTTTCTTCAACCATGCAGCCCCTTCAAATCAGCCTTCCAGAAAGATTTCTACTGCCTACACCCTCCAACTAGGCCTCTACTAAAAATAGAAAAAAAACCAAAATCTAGTGGTTCTCAGGTAAAAAGAATAATAGAGAAGCAGAAATAAATAAAAAAAGTAAAATGTGGCTTTTATACATCATGGAACAGCTCACTGATATTCTCAGTCTCTCAAACTAAAAGCCGCACTTGCAGTTCCTTCTGCCGATCACTATACGCTACAACTGCACCTACATATGTTCCAGACTCAAAATCAAGATGGTTTGGATGTTTTCAAGTGATTCCACCAACTGTTTTTTTTTAATTTCCTGTCTGCCTTCTCCTCTCCTGCAATATGCTGTCATGTACATCCACATTTTCCCATTTCTCAAATGAAATATTCATATTTCAGAGCAATCTCCTGTCCAGAGAAGTTTACTGACAAGTTCCCCAAATAATTTCTAACTTGCTATATACCTATAATTAAAACAAGACATTTATGAGAACTTTCTTATAATTCTTCAGAAACAAAAAAAAAGAGAATTTCATCAAGGAGTAACTATGTCAGACTGAGACAAATTTTGTACTTGGTTATTTTGTTATTAGCAACTCTTCATAAACAGTTTGGGAAACTAGCTTTCCTTTGGAAAAAGCCAATGATTCCCTCTAAGCAGCATGTAACCAGACTGCTGCTACAAAACACTTAGTAAGCATTCATAAGCTCTCCGCTCCAGAGGTATTAAAGATGTTGCTCAGTACCTGGGAATGTTCATCTATGCAGATCCAGATCTCTTTAGGACACTGAAGACCGCTCCATAAATGGAATTCCCAAAGACTTTCATGCTTGTCAAAAAATGCGATACTTAAAAAAGACAGCTCTGGAGAGTATACCCTTTTCATACAGGCTGGGAAATAGATGAACAGATAAACTTTTGCATACGTTACCCTTACCCCTTCACAGTGCAGTGCATGAGTCAGTTTGCAAACACACTGTCTTAATACATTTGGACAAAGAGCTAAATCTTGAGCCATGTTACAGAACTCCACTCCTACAATTAAATACTATATTCTGATAATATATGCTTCTCTTATATTCTCAGGTTATATAAATTCTCAGATTTTAGTAACTTTTAATTTTTTTAATTCTTGTCCCAGAGCCCAATGGCACTGCACATTGCTTTATGATTTCAAATTAATTTGACTCTAAGCTTTCATTTGAGTTTCAGTCAGATCCTTAAAGATATAAAAATTATGTTGTTGCCAACGTTCAAGCAGTCATGGTATAAAATCCAGAAGAAAGTCTAAATGCTTTTATTAACTGTACTGCCATCAAATTTCTTCTACTGAGCAATGACTGGAGTAAGGCAATACAAGTACTGACACAGTACTTGTTTCCTACCATTAGGCCTATTCTCATACTCCCAATCAGATGGATTGGCCCTGCCATCTCATTTTCATAATTACTAAAGAAAGATGCTCCTAAATAATCCCACATCATATATATTTTCTTTGCCTGACATTCACTATTAACCAGAATTTTTAGACATTTGCTTTCTGTCCTTGCTTTCTTTTCAGAAAAATACAGTAAGCATCTGAGAGAGAAAAAACACTTATACCAGAGAGAAAAAATATTGGGAAACCAGAGAAAAGAATTCTAGCTTACAAGTAAAGAATACCAATGAAACCCTACAAGCATTAACTTGTTTCGTTCTCTGCTGCTTCTACCAATCTTATGGCACCTCTGTGCATGTCCCAGTAAAATCTACAACAAATTTGGCAGCATTTTATTCTCTTGGTCCAGGACGTTTTCCTACCAGGAAACTGAAGATTGAAACATTTTACAGTTATCTTGTCTGCATTTGGTGAAAATTAAATGCTTCATCCTAATAAACACAGAATTTTGAATTCATTACTCATTCCTTCTAGGTTTTAATATCATGAAATATTTCATGTAGCATTTTGTCGAAACAAAAGCCAAAGGATAAAACAAGACAAGAAAAAACAGGGCATGTTTTCATCAGAATTTTAAAATCACCTCATTTTCCAAAAAAAACCAGATATTTTGAATTAGCGAATTATTCTGCAAAGACCACCAAGTGTATTTACAGAACTGAAAATTCAATCTTAGTCTTAAATTTCACAGCTAAGACAGTTTTGCAGTACAAAATATTGCAAATACATGTGAAGGACCATATGATAACTGCAAGCCAGTTCTGAATGTCCTTCTGAAGAACTGAAGCAGCAGAAATGGAAGTTACTTACTTGGGTCAAGAGTCACAAAATTCTATCTTTGTCTTACTGCAAAAAATGGATTAAGGTACCACCTCCTCTATTTAGTGTTAACAATGAGGGATGACAGTACAAATATTTCCCTGTTATTTACAGATGAGTCACACATCAGGAGATGAAATACATAAAAACTGGTGAAGACTCCCAGCAATAGTTTTGAACTGTGCATGGATTCATAGGCCAGTTTCAAAGGGTCCACAAAAGCAAGCCATGGAAGGGTTGCTTCAAATATCACAATAAAAGAATCTGAAGCTCTACTTGAATATCCATAGTAGTCCCAAATAAAAAAAATATTTGAAAGCCACTGATTACAGCTATAGTAATCAGATGCACATTTGTCCATGAGACTACATAACCCTCACATTTTTATAGCTCAGAGATCTGGCATCCTGTACCAGGTTCAACAGCTCTGCTCCCATATTATACCAATGCTGCAGCCACTCATTTAGCTCAGAAGAGCTACATGGCTGTGTTGCACTGTTCCCTGAGACTTTTTCCAGGGGTGACTGATGCACTTTCATTAGAATATGTAAATATACTGTTTTATTTCCCCACCCAGAAGAAAAAGCTGGCTTTTAACAAGACAGTTGTACAGCCAATACCTTACCATGGGAACAAGTTGTCCAGAGGGGTTGTGCAGTCACTGGACAGAGCCAGAACAACCTGGTCTCACTTCAGGGCTGATCCTGCTTTGACCTGAAAGCTGGACTTGGGACATATTGAAGTCCCTTCCCATTGAAGTATGCCATGATGCTACAAAAAGGCATCAAAGACATGCAGTCAGCTGTTATTTCACTTCTTTCACTCCATTCAGGTACCTTTAGCTTTGCTTTGCTATTTATTTTTTTCACTTATAACTTGTTCTGAGGCTTTGCAGAACATTCACATCACATTTGCATGTGTTTCTACAGAAATATAAAGGTTTCCAAAATGTTGTTTGGGTTTGGGGTTTTTTCCATTGTTTTAAAGAATGGAACAGAAAGCCTCATGGAAAATCTTGCTTTTGGGAAGCCTTCAGAAAAGTCAGGTTATTAAAAATCTTGAAGAAGAAATCTGTGCAGCAGGCAAAATATTCCTGCCGAGAAATCTAAAGGCAGGTTGTGTCTCATCCCTACAATTACATCTATACTGCTTTTCAGAAAAGCAGGCGAGAACTTCCACCAAAAAATTACTGGGAAATTTGTTTGCAAATTGATTTCAAAAGTTCAATGAAAACAAAAATAGAATAGCTTCTATGTATTTATTCCCCCTGCTCTTTCCTACCCTTTCAAGTTGCAGACTTAAAGAGAAAATTCTTAGTTATTAAAGAATTTGATACTGCTAAGGAAGGAACACTTACAACTGAAATATAGCATCAGAATCAGGCAACTACATAAACACTTACCAGAAATCCTTGCACTTTAACTACCTCACCCTGCATTTAGGGGACAAAAGATTCAAGAAGCTATTCTGTTTGTTTGCCATCTATTAGAGAATGAATACAGCCTTCTCAAAATGTTGGTGATTTGCTAAATGTCCCTGTGAAGCACAAAAGCCTGCTGTCCAGTTTGCAGGCCCAGTGGAGTAAGGCACAAGCTGCCATTTTGCAGCACTCTGACTTCAAAGCCTTCTTAGAAGTCTAAATTTCTTTGTGCTTTTTATCTACATAAGCTTTATTTGCTTTGTCCTTTCAGAGGACACCTAAAGGTACCATTTCAGCTTGTAGATCTCTATTTCTTCATCTGAAAATATACTCACATATTTCCCTCTGTGCTTAGTAGACAAGCAGCTTGCTGAACTGATTTTCATGCGTAATATTCAGTCTTAATTGTTTATTTATTGCATTTCCATCCAAATTTCTCTCTGATGCATTGTAAGCAGGTCTGGTTACTTTACATATCTGAACTTTGGCTGCACAGCCCTACAGCTCTCTCACCTGCTCACAATCTGCCTCCAAAGCCGCTGCAGAAGCACCGTCTGTATTGCTATTGCAGCATGCTCACCTTGCTTCTTTTGGACTGCTATGCAGTAAAATTTCAGTCTGCTGGTTGTGCTTCACAGCATGAACTATGTCTCACCTACTTCCTACAGTACCCCATCTCCCCATTTCTTGTTTTACTTGGTATTGGCATATATTTTTTTCTATTTCTGCACTTCTGAGTTTATTTGGTGTTTTTTTTGGTTTTTTTGGTTTTTGGTTTTTTTTTTAGTGTTAGCAATGATGGAAGTGTTGGATTGGCAGTTCTGAGAGAGCTAAAGCAATAACCAAGTACCATTTTCCTTCTACTGCTCCTTTCCAGCACCTTGTGGTTCCCCAAGCAGCTTCACTGGGGAGAAGACGATGTGACTACAGTTCCAGTTGCATCTTGCACCCCTCCCATAACTGAGACGGACCAAGAGGACTCAAGGGGTCACAATACTTCTCCTGCTGAGGAAGGGCTCATCAGGACTGGATTAAGCAAGAAACACCCTGGCTATGAACAGCCAAAGCACCTTGGTGCGATAGCAACATTCAGTGACAGTCTGCTACACCAGATTTAGAAAATTAAGCCATCTGTGATTGGAGAAACAGGAGTCAGAGATCAGTCCCCATGTTCCCTCACTGCCTCCAAAAGCTGTATGCCATTCCCTTCATATAGCCATGTTGCTCACAGAAAAATTAAAACCAAAGCTCTTCCCTCACTCCCTCATTAAAAATCGTCTTCTCCACTCCAGAAAGCAACTTCAGCAAACTGGAGGGATTTGGGCAGTGGCAAAAACCTTGCTAAGTAGGCGGCCCCAACCCAAAGGAAACATATTGGGTCACTACAGGTCTCCTCTTATGACACTGGAAGTTGCCGACTGGCATTTTTACATTACAAGGTGCTATAATTTCAAGCTTTTTACTTAGGTGATTATAATACCTTTGCTGCCCTACCCCCACGCTCCTTTGAACACAGGACTGGCCCCCAAAACCCTGTTTCCATAGATGAGTATTTTCTGTCCGCCTCAGCGGCCAAACGCAATTGAGGATGCACAGCTGGGCGAGGAAGAAGGTGTCGGCTTACGTCTAAACCTGCACTCCAGATTCAGTGAGAGCTAGCTGGTGGCACTTGAGCCGCGTCTCCGGGAACCTGCCCACTTTGGTGCACCCTGAGACAGGGCAAGGACGCGTTCGTGGGGCTGCCAATCGATGCTGAGCAGGCAGAGGCCGGAGCTCGGGCAGGAGGGAGAGGCACCTCACACAAACAAAAGGTGCGTGCTGACGTTAATCTCCGCTAACGAAGCCTGCACTGAGCCCGTGCTCTGAGTCACCCGGCGCAGCGGCGAGCCGAGAGAAAGCTCATGAATCAAAGGGCCCTGCAGAAAGCTCATGAATCAAACCACCCTGCCGTAACGAGGGAAGCGGTGCGGACAGGGGGAGGGGAGGAGAGCAGGACAGGGCTTGCGTCAGACCCGCAGCCGCTGCCTCGGCGCGGCCCTGCCTCTGCCGGCCAGGCCCCGGGCCCTGCGGGCGTCCTCAGCTGGCCCCGGCCCGACACAGCCCTGCCGGACAGCGCCCGCCGTGAGGGAGGGCCTCCGCAGGGCACGGCCCCGCCGGGCCCCCGGCACCCCGCAGGAGAGGGCCGCTCTCACAGGGCAGCGTCCGGGGAGCGGGCAATGGCCCACACAAGCACCTTGTGACTGTGCGGGCACCTCTCTTTCACCATTTCGTTCCATTAGGTGCCCATGTGTAAGGAGGATCAGAGCAGAAGCGAACAGTTACGTAGAGCAGGCAATAAAGATAATTTTTGCAGCTTCACTGATGTGCGAAACACCAAATGGCACAAGTACATCCACCTTAACCCATTTATCATGGCAGCGGGACATGGGCAGAGAGAGTCCCTTGCTCTCCAGTCAGCTGAAGATGCAAAGGGGACAGGTGGACAACTGCTGGGGAATTGGCTCCAGTTCTTTTGTATAATCAAACGTAAGTTTACATAAAAAGCGTGTCAAAGAAGAGAACCATAAACCATCCTTCTCCATAATATTTACCAGGCAGCAAACCATATGTATCTGACCATAACGAAACAAGAGGATTTTTTCACAACTCTAACCTGCTTTTCTGTTGGCTGAGTTCTCAACTCACATGCCTCAGTGGCTGGGCGGTGAGGGGTTTGATGTGGCAATTCCAGGTGCTGGAGCAATTCCACACATCTTCACACATACAAAATCCTGGGTTATTGCAAGGTAGGCCAGGAATGAAAGCCAAGAGCTTGCAACAAATGTTGCAGTCTTTCCAGGCTGGCAGGAGTGAAGGCTTCCACCTCAGAGCCTGTCCACTAAACCAAGACAGAGCCCAAATACTCAGGTGGCTGCTTGAAGGAAAAAGACAGATTAAGCTGATGAAAGATGCATTCAAAGCCCACATGCCTTGCAGAAGTGGCAGATAGTACAGAGCAAACCTGCTCTTCATAAAGATTGCTGCTGTCAGGGTTTTGGTTTTCCTTTATTTATTTCTTGGAGAGAAAAAAAAAATAATAGAATAGCAGGCTGTTTTGCTGACTGATGCAGAGGGGCTTACTATATAAATGCCACAGTGAAACACACAGTATGGTCATCAAAATCATGGGCCTTGGGAGCAGGAGTAACTACTAGCCTCTCCTAGCAGAGTCATCAAGGGGGAACAGGAGCTTTCCTGCATGAATGCACTACTTTGCTTAGTGCTCACCTGAAAGATGAGTGGGGTTTGTGACGATAAACAAGCATATAAACCTTTCCTGGGGGATGTTCACTTGATAAATACCAGCTTACTAGCACTTGCAAGAGCGACAAGCAAGAAGGGAACAGACTGGCATGAAAAAAAGCATGTTGTTAAGACAGTGCAGAAGACAACAGTGAGCATCTGAGATCAAAGTGAAATCAAGTGATTTTAAAAGAGTCTCTCTTGAGTGGCAGAGAAGTTAGAGTTGCTCAAGGAAAAGAAACAAAGATGATAGGTCCTAAAAGCCCACTTAGGTTGTCTCCTTAGAACAGCAGAGCCTCAGGAACAGACATTTTTTCTTAAAAGGTCTGGTCCCAGCACATAATTTCAAGAATTAAAATAAATTATATCGTGTAGCCATCACTTGAAGCTCAATTTATTTTGCAGACAGGCATCACTTCACTCTGCCTGGTCCTGTTTGCTAGAAGACACTTGGTTCTGTTATTCTAATGTCAAGCAGAAAAACCATATGCCCTGCCTCTCAGAGGCATATGTGGGGGCATTAACTGTGGCTCTGTGGCTCACTAACCACAGCTATGCAGCTCTCAAGCAGAACAAGCTCGTTTCTGCCCCAGGAGAAACTGGGACTGTTTCTGCAGGACAGATGAGTCCTTTTCATTGTGGGTCTCATTATGGATAAGAGGAAGAATTGCAGGTGTTTGAAATTATCTGGACTTTATGAACCAACAGAGTTGATCTGGAGGGTTCATGCCTGCCTCCAGGTCAAGCTAAATGAATATTAAGGAAATACAGGCTGGAGGGAAGGGAAAGGCAGACAGCCTCAAGCCTGAGAAAGATGTGATACAAAGAAAACGAAACTGACCACAACGGAAATTGATCTGTGCAAGATCAAAACTGTTTCATGCAAGTTTAACTGTGAGTTTGCCCAAGTTTTGACACTCCGAGTCAGAGGCAAAGAGTAATTGAACTGCACTGGCTTAATAAGGAAATAAAGTATTCAGAAAGCAAAGGTGGTGAGTACCACTTTCCTGGGCTTGAAACCGTTATCAGCTTGAAGCTAATTCTGCTATTCCTCCTATGGCATCACAATTTCTACTTAGGAAATTAATGCTCTGTGTCTAGTTCTAAACTGAACTTTGAAACTGAAACCGCCACTCTTAAAGGCTAGAGAGGAGCTGCAGCTTTCAATCACACCAGTTTGTAGTCACCAGGTTTTGTCAGTTTTGGAGTGGAAAAAGTTGAGAGAGGAAATCAAACCAGAATTGCCCAAATATTATTTCATAAGCTTTTTTACTTTTCTCAGTCTGAAAGTGTAACTGCAAACCAGGGGCAGCAGGATGATGGGCTGAATTGCTGCTGCTAGTTTCTTTTGAGCTTTTAGTTATGGTGTGTTTGGTAATTTCACACAAGCAGTTCATTAATAAACTGGCATCCCAGCACCACTGCAACAGCAAGGCACCCTGCATACCACCAGCTATAGCAAAATAACATTCCTCTCCAGCTTTTATTCTGGTACCACTGTTAGCAGGATTGGGGTGGTTTTTTTCCCCCTCCCTGTGCAAAGAAAATAAAAAGACACGTGTGGAAAGTGTCTCCCTGGCTGCAGCTTGGCTAGGAGGGGCCAGTTTTCTTTTGCCACCAATAGCAATCTGCCAGGAGAAGCACTCAACTGGCAGAATTTCACTAGCTGAAAAGGAGAGGCTACACACAGTAGTTTTAACTCAGAACATAGGAGGCTTGCCAATACATTGACTTCATATCGCTGGCATTCAAGCAGTTAAACGCAACTGTGAGTTCTGGAAGATTTCCCACTCCTTGCTGAAGCTTCTCCCCAGTACACTGGTAACTGGTAAACAGATGGTACAACAGATACGGTGTCAGCTCCCTCCTTCTTGGAAGTGCAGCTATCCAACATTTAGTCAACCTGCCTACAGTGAGAAATGACTGAATTAGAAGTAAAAACATGCTTCCATTTCCTTTCAGTTTTAACCACTGCACATACACAGTCTGTGCCTTTTGTGTCTCTAACAGAGTCCAAAATTTCTCAAGGGATTCTCTCTCTGTAACTCTCCCATGCTGGCTGTTGAGGCAAAAGGTAGTTAAAACTCCCCCTTTTTCAGTCTCCTGCAACCAGTCTAGGACAAACAGTCATTCAGACTGGCAGCATTTTCCTCCTCCAAGCTGTATCAAGGGAAGAATATAGATAGCACAAACAGTGTCATGAACTCCAACACTCACCAACCAGCACGACTGCCAGAAGCATCTGGCACAGTTTTGAAGTTTTCAACTTGTTTCTAGTTGTGCTTCCTCTGTGCCTCGCTGCCATCTCTGACTTCCCTCCAGCCCTTCGCTTGCAGCTTACCAAAATCTGCTTCCTGATAAACATTTCTTGCACCCTCCACCAACTCCTTTGTTCTCTCCTGTGTCTCCCATACCTCATCTCCCTAGCTCTACACACTTCCATTGGCCTCCCACCACCTTTCTGTCCTCTTGTAACAAGGCTCATTTCTCTTCCCTCCATGTAAGACTTTATTTCATTAATACCTTGTTGCCCGCTTCCCCCAAGGCTCTATCCCAAAGCCAAACAAAATTACATCTTGTTCTGAATTCTGCAATTCTACCAAAGCATGCATTTTCTTTTACAAATGCCTTGTATCAAGAGATAAATATGATTTGGAACAACTTGCCAAGAAAATCTCCATTTTCTTTATGTACCAATCTCTTTAAAAGTCACTTGTCATGGATAAAAAGCACAAGGTTTTAAACAAGCTCCATTAATTTTGCCAGAAATGGATACAGCAAGGTTTGGGGAATTTTATGTGTGTTTTTCGTTCCAGGCTAGTCAGTATATTATGGAAAACAGACCTGCCTCCAGTTACCTAGAGACTGCATAACCAGGGGGGGTTCAAGTGACACTGTAAAACCACTCCACAGGAATACCATTCAGTTGCTCAGTTCAGCAAACCCTGTTGGTGGATTTTCCTTCCTTATGTGTTGCACTTGCCTATTCATTACTTCTCATATTGCATAAGAAAAGAAAAAGGAAAAAGCTTTATTAACTTATGGAGATTTATACCCTTATTATGTCCGAGATTTAAACACACAATTAAGTCAGAAAAGGCAAAATTATACTTTTTTCTGCTTCCATTCCTTTATCTATTATTTCCCCATCATAAAGGTATAATCTTTCCTGTGAGCCCTGACATCAAGCACATATGGACAAAAAGCTTTTTTGTTTCCAAAATGCTGCTGCAGTTCTAACTTCAGCAGCTCAGCCTCACAGTCTTCTCCTGTGATACAGCAAAGTATTTATTACTACTTTCACTTGAGTGAACTGTGCCCACCCAAAGGGTAAAGTTTTTCTTCTCTGCTTCAGTGCCTAAAGCTTGGCTCCTTTTCCAGAGAGGCCAAATGCCTGTAAACACCCTCCTTTCTCAGGAGCTGCATCTCTGCAAAGTAAACTGTTCATGTAGGTGCCTAAATACATGTCCAAGTGCCTATCTTTACACACCTGAGTCTGGAAAGGCCCATCTGAGTGAAAAGACCCTGCTTGTGGCATTAATCAGTCTACAGAGCAAGGTTAGGACAGAGGAATACCCAAGTCTTAATTTAATTCTCTCAACCATTGTGCTGCTTAAATGAGAAACCCAACTGGGAATCTTAGTTACAGTAATATACTCACCAAACATATTGTATTCATTTATTTGAATTACTTTAGGAATAGAATCATCAGCCAGGAGAACAAAAACAATCCTGCACAAAATGGATAAAGGCTTCACAGCCTGGTGTAAAAGGAGTCCTTGGAAAGCACCACATTTGGATCCAATGACTCCCGTGGGTTTCCTTAGCCACAGGAGGTGCCACAGAAAGCCCAGCAGCAGGCAGCTGGCAACACCACATTGCATACCCACTCCCTTTCTCAGATATTTCTTAGCTAGCTTCTTTTCTACCTACATTCAGATGACAAAGTATTTGAGCATGAATTATAATCAGCATGAATACGTGATTTTATGCCCTTAGTCTCCATTCTCCTGCTGCACACCGGTCACCTGATCATCTACTTCAGCAGAGGAGGAATGTGTCAGAGCTGACAGTCCATGTCTTTCATAATCTCCTTTTTGGTATGATAGAGGGGACATATTTTAATCTTCTTCAGTCCCTGCCTTTGATCCAGTAGAATCCGACTGGGAAAAAATGGTATGCAAACTAGCAGAAACTTTGTGAAAAAAAAACAGTTACAGCAAAAGCAGGGCTTTTGCTCAAGCTTAAGCCTCTCTGCACAGCCTGGTGGCAGCCAGAGCCAGAAGTAAACTTAAATAGCAGTCATCAGACAGATCTTCATGTGAGGATGCACCAGTCATAAAACAAATATATTTGCAAGGGAAAATACAGAGATCTGAAGTTACGCCTAGTTTTGTTTTTCAGTTTGACCTAGCAGCTTCCCAAGAGTGCCTTTTGGGACACCAACTTCCTTCTTTCCTTACATCTGCAAAGGAGAGCCTCAGAAAAGAGAAGACAAACATGTAGAAAACCTTTGCATAAAACCATTCCCAGACAGAGCTCTCTGTAAAGCCCAGAAGGACAGGCGATATCATCAGTTTGCCAGGTCCGACGAAGCAACACAACCGTTTAGATGTGACTGTGTTTGTTTGTCTCACTGGTAGCACAACCCTGAATCCTGCTGTCCCATGCCTCTGAGCACTTCAGGCCAGGGAATGTCTCTCAAGATTGTTGGTAAATTCTTATCTGTATTACAGTTGCAGAGGTGACGCTTGCAGACGTAACCCTGAGCAAATCTGAGCCAGGCGGTAACCCTGGTAATTTGGAGGGGGATGGGGAGAACAGCAGCAGCCAGCTGGGAGCTGATCAAGAAGCCTCATGCACAACCATTTGCCTTCTACAGCTGCTAGGGCTCAAGCTAGGACCTGTACTCAGCAAGACAGGTTATGAACACACAGAGGAAAGGTGATTGCTGCCTGAAAATGCTCCTTGAATCCTTGGTGCCACAAAATAACATTTCTTTTAGCTCCCTTTTCTTGATCTGCACTGCTCAGTGCTGCTGCAGTGGGGCCTGATTTGTACTTAGAACTAGCTGACATATTGAATGAAAAAGCACACTTGAAAAAACACACCCTTTTGTGCTCATTCCAAACCTGCCAATGTGTTCTCGTGGCAGCCTTTATTCACACCATACCTAAGGCCCTCAGTGTGTTTCACCAATGAGAAGATCCTTCTCTCTGATAATTAGGATGCAGTAATGTCAGCTGAGCATGCTTGTCACATACAGGAGGTAGAACCATTAGCACAGATCATCATCAAAAGACACTTAGACAAATTTGTCTCACCTCGGGCTTGCCTCGAGCTACCAGATCAGTTGACTGCTTTCTGCAGCTCAGTTCAGGTGCAACAACTCTTCCAGCTGTGGTAACTCAGCGAGACACCTGAACCCAGCCAATATTCCACTGGGGTGAAATATTTCAGCTCTTTCACAATAAGCAGAAAGGCCACATGACTAGTCTACATTTACTCCTCTTAACTAGTTTGGCTTTCCCCTGCCTACATACTGTTCCTTGACCTCTAAAAATCTGAGGAGTTGAGGATACCATTAGGAAATGCATAAAACTTACCTTAATTTAGCAGTGAAGTCAAAATTTATAAAAGTAAAGGAAGAGTACAGTCAGATTTGGCTTTTTTTTTTCTTTTTTTTTATCTCCTCGTCTCATAAACAGCTAAAATTAGCCAAAACCTACAACTTCAGGGGAATGGAGGGGGCAGCAAAGAGTGGGGGAGAAATACAGAACTATTCCCATGTCAAGTCACAAGTGAAAATGTTTGGTCAGGAAGAATAGGAAAATTTTTTTAAACAATGTAAGGTTTGATATTATCATTTTCTAACTTTAATAATTTCAGAAATGCTGATATGCTTCATTTCCACATTATTACACATGTCAATGTTTTGCTATAACACAGAATTTTTTAACTGACTAAAAATTAAAATGAGGAAAAGAAGTTAAAAATATTAGATAGATTGAAGACTGAATGTTTCACATTTATACAAAATATTTAGAATTCCCACTATGCCATTTTTATGATCTGATAACTAATCCAGGAAATCCTGGTTGCAGGAATGCTGTAATTACTGCACTCGGTGTATTTGCTGAAGTTCTAAATTGAAAATGTTTTCTCCCTCAGGTAGTGTAACCTCACCTTGAACAAGGCCAGCAGAAAAACAAATTGTGGGGTGTCTACCAATTCACCCTATGTGAAAGCCTAATAACGTATTTCACTTGTAGTGGTGTTGATGTTTGCACCTGACAATAAAGTGCTCTCAAATCCAAGAGAAAACTGTTTTAGAGCACTGCCTTCTTCACGCATCTCTGGAGAACTAATCTGAGAAAGCTCCTCTGGGGTTTTCAACCAAGAGACAGAAGTACAGAATATACTAACACTTTCCTGCTATGTCCGGGCACAGGACTTTTTACCAGCTGAGATACAAGAATTATTACTGTCAATTGTCTTCTCAAGGAATAGGCAGTTTAGAGACAAGAACGATCTCCACACCTTACCTAATAATCTATTCAGCTCTGTGTAAAGCAGGCAGTGATAATATGAAATGAAACTGAGAACAGCTCTCATTTTCCTGAGCAGCTAAAATGCAGTTTTAAACATGTAATAGATATTTTACCTTTACCATTAACAAGCAGAATACATAAAGTATGACTGCCTTGATACCCGCTGGGCACTTGAGCTTAGACTTTCATTAACGACCTTGTTAGCAATAAGAGATACAGTGTGCTGCATTATGAAAATTATCATAAACCTGTGCTTTTGGGAGCTATTGTATATCAGCTATATGCCTGTTTATTTGAACTACAGAGTCTTCCTGTAGGTAACCTAATCAAAATGCTGACAAACCTGTTTTCATATGATCACAGAAAAAACCCTGCACACTACGAAAAACAATTCGTAAGCAACAGATACTCCTAATTGTCCTTTCATGCATATTAGAGTGATGCTGAAGAAGACATCAGTATGCTGCAGAGAGCAACAGCAAAACCAGCAGACATGACTGCAGTCAAGAAATCACAATCCAGCACTCACAGAGGCTGGAGTTAGTATTTCCAATAGCTCACGTTTTGGTTATTGATCAGCCCCACCTTCATCCCCTCTTATTTTGAGCAGGCTCCTTACACTGAGCAGTGCCACACAAAGTCAAATGTTAACAATTGCTGAGCATCTAAAAATCTCTCAAAGTCAATGGGGAGAGTTTCATTCTAGGAAACATAAAAACGTATGGAAGAGTAGGAAAAAAAAACTGAGGGAGTAGGATCTCAAACCAAATAGAGTTTGAGCGAGAAGAGAGAGAAAGTCTGGTTTTTTTACTCCTCATGCATTACCCCAAGTAGCTTCTCAAACCTATGGACCTCCTCAGCTAAGTCTCATTCTGAGGGACATTGGAATAACTCAGAGAAAACTAATCATTGTTGGGCACTTGAAGAATACAAGACCCATCACCAATTTGCTTATCAACAGCAATTTGCAGTTTTCACTCTCCTGGTTGATTGCTTGGAGCTTACTTTTTTTTTTAAATACCCATTAATCTGTCTTCCATATTTTCCTGTACCATGTATATTTTTCCTCTGGGTTCTTATATCTTCCTCATTTTGCTCTCAGATCACCATTTGCCATCATTAAAATTTTATCCTGAAATTTACAAATAAGAGTTGCTGCATGGCTTTAAGCTTCAAATTCAAAAATAACTCGGTCATTCGAGGAGGTAAAGGGATATATTTATGTTTGGGGATTTTTTTTTTTATTTTTTTCTAGTTGAAAAGTAGCCTAAGATCCTCTTGTATATGTCACAAGTTTCCATTTTTAAACACCATGCTCATAGGCCTGAGAATCAGAGGAATAAAAGCACTGAGACATTGTTTTTCCACCCTAACAAGATGAAGAATAAACTGTTTCTTTGAATACATCTGGGGGAAAAATAATAGTTCTTGGACAGGAATTTAATGTGCCAAATTTAAATTCTCTGCAAATAAGGATTGCAGAATTTCCCACCTTTGAAACAACAGTTCAAAAGTAAATGCATCTTTCACTGAAACATTGAAAGCGATGCTGCTGGGAGAGAGACTGAACACATGTAAATTAAAGACATATTGCAAGATTTGATCAGTCCTGTCCAGCATTTATGAGTGTTCTTAAAATATGAGATCTGAGCAGACATCATCTATCTGAATAAGTTTGTTTAAAGGTTGATTATTAAATATTATTTATGCACTGTTAAACCTCAGAGGAAGAAATATTAAACGTGTCTGGGATTCACAGAGTACAGAAAACAGGCACCAAAATTGTACAGTTTGATATATAACTTCCTATAGTGGATAAATCCATGAACATCTGCTAAATATGTAGAAGATTTATTACATTTTCATGTGGTTTATTTACTATGTAGACTTCCCAATTTGGCAAAAAAAGCCTGACTATGGGGAAAACTTACTTCATTATTTTAAACTCTTTTGGGTTTAAAATAATCTTTGGAGGATGCATGAATATTTCCTCACTACCTTCCCTGTCCCCTGATGGGGTGGAATAGTCCTTGAACAGTTAAACTGGCTTAAACAGAGAATTTGTGTCTCATGTACTGTTCAGAGGATTGAATCCTCGTATTTCTCTTGCCAGTTCCCAGAGCAAGGTACAATCCTGCATATTATCTCGCTCCAGAATTTTGCTGATGAATTCAGAGAGTCAACATAGATACAGTGTAAGACCCTCCCAACCCCTGTGGGAGAACTCAGCAGGTTCTCCTCCCAGGGCATAGTGAAGTCAGGCATTTATTTTGGCATCCAGAAAACTCTTCCTGAAATCTGCAAGAAACTTGTTAAGTTCCCATAGTCTGGGAAACTGATGAAATAGTGTCAATTTTCTTTTTCTTGCCACCAGGCAGTAATGCCCTATGTCAGAAGTAGAAATGGAAAATTTGGGTACAGGGAAATCCTGGTTTTGAGAAGTAAGGGAAATCCAGTTGCCTTCCCTTACTTCATTTCTGTCATTCTCGTTCATGTAAATGACCAGTTAAGCTTCCCTTGATTTCCCTTGTTTTAGATGAATGTTTGAAAGTGAAAGAAGCTCAATTCAGAAACCAGAGAAAGCTCAGATTTTTCCTGTTCAATGCCAGTGATGTGCATCTCCAATACCTATCAAGAGCATGGCTGAAAGTGCATCAGGGACAGAGGGCTACTCTCCAGGAGCCTAAATAGCAGTTGCTGTCATTTATTTTATCACATGAGCAATCAGGAATGGCTTTAACTTAGGAATTATCAGAGATAGCGAAAATATTTCTTAAACAAAAAGATAATTTCCCTCCTAGCAAGCTCTCCATACATATCACTTCTAATCTTGGGCTAATAAATCCTTTCCTTGAAATAGACATATAAACAATCTTTCTTTTCCTTCTTTCTGACCCTTACTACATTCCTTTAAACTTTCTTTGAAAATGGGGTTCAGTTTTAAGATGAGTATTTGTTATCAGGAATTTGTAAATGGTTCTCACAAGAATGTAGGAACAGGTGTCTCTCGGAAGGAATCTAGCCATACAGGATAACATTCAGCAGTTTAACTGAAATGCTGACTTATCAGTACAGTCCTGCACTTCCACAGTTACTTCTTTCTGGAGAATTATTAAAGGACAATACCTCTAAATGGCTGCTCTCAGCCATACAAACACTTAATGTAATGTCAATCCAATTCTTCTTTTATACCCCTTAAATCCAGCTTCATCCCAAACTCTCAGTCATGATTTGATGTCGTAATTCACCAAGGTCTCCAGGACAGGGAGACCATTTTACATAATTTTTTAAGCTTCTACTAGGTTCTCTGTAGACTGATCAGTGTCAGAGATTGACAGACAAGTATGTGTACTGATAAAAAAGGGTACTTTCCTGCTAACAGACTTATTATCTCAACATCCTGGTGAAATAAACATTAATTTGAATGTTCAAAGCCCTGGGTCTGTTACTGTATTTATTATTTAACATTTGTGTGTTAGAACCACAGATGAGCAAGCAACAAGCAATAGCTATTGGGGAAAAACATTATTACTCCTTGTACAAATACATCGCTAAGATAAGTTACAATATTCTCCTGCCAAAATGGAACAGATAATGATTTTCTTGCAGTCTGAGAAGTCCCAGATCACAGATGGCCAGCTGAATAGTGGCTCAAGTAATGCTAAGCAATGAACAGCTGCTAACAATGAGGAAATTGTGCTTATAAGGCCTGATTCAATGCCCAATGAAGTCAATGGAAATCATATAAACAGCAGTGAGTGCCCTACTGGCACTATTTTTTGGCAAGAAGCCAAAAATCAGAAAACAAAATATTGTTAAATTCCCCCTACCAGAATACTCATTGCTTTTATAGGGAAACAAACTTTAATCACCAGGCAAGCCTAGAAGCATCCTAGGGCTGCAGCTGCATTTAAAATGCTGAGGTATGTTAAAAGAAAAGTATTACATATCTTACAGAGAATTATGTTTTCAATTAGAATGGCTACAGACATTAAGGACTATAGTTGATTTTCTCCCAGATCACATGCACATTGTAGAAAACAATAAGTATCTACAATTATCTATAATATCTATAAGCATCTAAAATAATATCAATATCTAATTTTGAAATACCACTACCTGTAATACTTCCTTTCATTACACGTTTAATTAGGAAATGACCCCACTCTGGCTTAGAGCACCACCATTGCTATTCCTATTTATACATTCTTCATAGCTGTTAATGTATTAGAGATCAAGTGTCTGTCTCAAGTGTTCTGTAGTCATTGCTTTAGCTGGATGAAGACAGCTCCCAACCAACAAGGAAGAAAGTCAGAGAGCTAGAGACAGCTTGGTTTTTGGAACACCATACAAAATAAATCTTTTATGGGTTTTCTTAAACCAACAAGTATGAAATGGCTGGTCTCCAATTTTTAAATTGCTTAGAAGAAGCAGCACTGAAAGCCTAAACATAACATTTACAAACTTTCTCCCTGTCCTAACCACAGTTCAGTGCCCGACAAGATCATGGAGCAGTTCCTCCTAGAAATACATATGCTAAGGCACATGAAAAATAATGAGGTGATTGGTGACAACTACCATGGCTGCACTAAGGACAAGCTATGCCTGACAATACTGGTGTCCTTCTAGGATGCCTCACAGCAATGGTGGACAAGGGAAGGGCAACAGAAGTCAACTACCTGGACTTGTGCAAAGCATTTGACACTGTCCTGCAAAACACCCTTGTCCCCAAACTGGAGAGGCATGGATTTGATGGATGGACCACTCAGTGGATGAGGAATTGGATGGATAGTTGCACTCAGGAAGTTTTGGTCAATGACTCAGTGTCCAAGTGGAGACCAGTGATGAGTGGTATTCCTCAGGAGTTGGCACTGGGACTGGCAGTGTTAAACATCTTTGTTGGCAACATGGAAAGTGGGATTGAGCACACCTTCAGAAAGTTTTCAGATGACAGTAAGCAGTGTGACGTGGTCAACAGGCTGGAGAAAAGAGATGCAATCCAGAGGGAACTTGACCTGTTTGAGAGGTGGGACTGTGCAAACCTCATGTATTCAACAAGGCCAAGTGCAAGGACCTGCATCTGGGTTGGGGTATTCCTAAGAACAGGTACAGGATGGAAGGAGAAGGATAAAAGACTAGCCCTGGTGTCTGTGGACAAAAAGCTCAATATGACCTGGCCATGTGCACTTGCAGCCCAGAAAGCCAGCTGTTTCCTACCGCCTCTGACGAGGAGGCCAATAATTGTTGGCCAATTATTTCAAGGAATGCCAAATACAAATGGGAACTCATTCACTGAATTGTTTTATAGGGCAGCATTCATCAATTTTGCATAGGCTGCTTTGTTTTTAGAGCTAATTCCTAATCCTAACTCACATCACAGACACACATCTCTGCTTGGATTAATTAAGATCTCAGAGAGAACCTTCAGTAATAGAGGGTAATGGAGCAAGTTTATGAAAGAGGCTATTTCTTCAGCTTGCTCAAATGCTCTGCTCTTCTGGGTGTCTGTTCAGTCTCAGGAACAGAACAGGTACTTCTGTGCGCCTTCACAGATTCTCCTTTCTGCTGCAGAGTGTGTTTATGCTCCATAAATGAATGAACGCACAGGTGAATGCCCACCTGAAGTCAGGTCATATGAAGCAAGGAACCACTTCTGCTATTTGCAAAGGCTGGGGGCAGGCATAGTGCAAATAACTCGTTGCAGCTGTATCAACATTCTCCAATCTCTACTTGCATTGTCCAAATCATCCTGTTCAGAAAGAGCCAGAAGATGTGGCTAATCACCAGATTTACTAATTATGTTGTTACAAAAAATGCAAAAGATTGGACTGGGAGCACCAAGGGACTAGAGGAAGCCTCAGCAATGATGAATGTAATGGAGCTCAGACTGCCCAAGGGAAATATATTAACCAGCCTAAGATGGGTGCTAACACCAAGGGAGCCCTGATGGCATTTCTGACTGTCCCTGTCACTCACGGCATGCACCTGCCACTCCTGCCACCTGGGACTGACAATTTTGGTTCAGAGCCAACTTGAAAGGACACTTCTGTTGGGGAGCTCCTCCCCAGGGATAACATTGTGTTCCTGCTGAGTGAAAGGTCTTCTGGCTAGTCTAGCACTGCCAGGCAAGATCCCTGCCCAGCACGGATCCGGCCTGAAGGCCTGTTGCTACCACTACTGTGCCATTATATCCTGAAGGGAGAGCAGGAGTTTTCCCAATGTGGAATAGTCTTCCTGCTGATTTAGGCTGCCCTGGGCAAAAAAAGACAAGAGAATAAGACAGAAGCACTCCCGCTATGGCTACCACCTGCCACAGAGGAAAACACACCTTCTGTCATTTTGGTTGAGAGCTGGGAAGCTCCAGGAACCTCCATTTTGATTTTTCAATCTGCTATGATCTGTCAGCAGCCTGTCATGATACCCTGAGCTAATCACATATGCCCCAGCGGCTGACAAGTAGCCTCCTGCCTCCTAGCATCCTAAATGGAAGTGTTTGCCAGGAAAAAGATAAAAAGAAAAAAAAAATCAATTCCAGATACCAGTTATGAATGATGTGAATGAATACACAGGATGCAGGAGGATGAAGCCCCGCACACTGGCCTCACCAAATGTCCGGACATGTGTTCTTATGTGGGCAGAAAAGTTCAGGTTTTCCATACTAGCATGCACTCTTACACACCCAATGCCACACAAAAACAAACTAAAGGTTATTCCTCCCACCTAAAGGAGTTTGCTGAGATGGGCTTAAATTCTTTTTGAGAGCACCAGACCAGAGGATGAGGACCCTCAATTACACTTTAGGATATGTTTGGGTATCCTGAACTCTGCCCAGGTTCCTGAGAGAGTTAATCCCCTCCCTGAGGGCCTTGGACCTAAAGCACCAAGAGATTAGTGTCCAACAGGAAGCTAGGCACACCTAGGGACTAAATTTGGGTCTCCCAAATTATAGATGTACTTTGAGGCCACTGGACCAGCCTCGCTTCCTAATAATTAGAAGTTTAATGGCATTACTGAAATTACAACCAAATTTTACTCAGTTAGACTGATCAGTATCTAATTTTGAAAGTAGTTACATGTACTGACAGGATGATTACAGCTTTATTCACCCATTTTAGACTGAATTTTAAAATAAAATAAAGTGAGATTGTATCACATGATAAATTGTAGTCAGCTCTTAAGTCTAATTCTTTCAGATTCAATTCTAACATTGTGAAGCTGACAGCATCACACAGCTTGAAAGAGGAGTATTATACACTCCTACAACAGAAGCTTGACAAAGGGACAGATAATGCTTGCTTTGAGGCCTGGAAGGTCCCAAGCCACTGGCTACAAACCACAGTCTGGCTACTGATTCACTTTAAAAATCTGTTGAAAACTCACATGCATCTACTTACAAATTCTCACTTGTATTCTTAGCTAGGAGAGACTGGCATAACAATAATTTTATGTGTGGCTTAGACCTAGTACTAGTGAATTTTCCAGTTATGCTGTGCAACTCAGCCCATGACAGCAGAAGTGCCCATTTCTGACACAAAAAGAGAACAAGGCAATCAGGTATGTAAATGGTTCCAAATCATCCTAGCTAGTTTCTAAAATGATCTTTCTACTAAATACAACCTACAGAAAAATAAATGCATTTTATGTAGTAATTTTATATCGGTCATCAGAATGACCTGCTTAACCCATATATGTTTCCACTCATATATAAAGCAATTCTCGCGTATGTGCAGCAGCAACACACTGTTACCACATCTTCTTGCATTTAAAAATAAACCTGTGCACATGTGTATCATACAAGTGCCCTTTACACAAGTTCTCATAGCCCAGCTGTACACATCCCACGTGTAAAGTTTTCATCTGTGCTCTGAAGCTACGACCACATTTACTTTCCCCTTGCTTTTCCAGTAAAGTTTCGTGTTTGCTTTTCTAAGCCTGCTTGTATTTGGGCTTGTTTCAATGCTGGCCTTCACGGAGCCGGGAGAGAAGAGGCGACTCTTAGAGAGTTTGTGCCCTCTGGTGTTCAGCGCTGGATACTGGAGCCCCGAAAGGCCGCGGCTACCGCAGCACCCTCCCCTCCCAGAGCCTGGGCTGCCTCCAAACCACTTCAACTGGATAAAGCACCTCCCCTCCTCTCCTTTACTCTGGTATTCTCAGCAACATACTAGACAGAGATCACGATCTCCTTTTAAGATCATTTGCACAGTTTACAAGCAAGATTTAGCTTTGGGGATGATTTCAGCAAGATCTAGATCAACTCAGCAGTTTCCAAAACTGATGAAAACTCTGGGTGTGGCATGACTTTCTGTTTCCATTAGTTTAAATCAGCAAAAGAACACAAAGGGTAACTTCAGAAAAATCATTAATTGACCAAATAAATTCTCTGAATCCCAAAGCTGAGGATATACCCTTTAACCTTTACTAAAATACAGAAGCTCCAACCAGCATGGTTGTCAGATGGCTGGTTCACATTTCCTGTTACCATGACTGTACTAAATTCTCCAAAATCCTAACTAAAATCAAATTTGTGGGAATAAAATTAACACTCAGGTATGCCCACAAGCACTAAATGTTTGCTGGAGATGACTCAATTACAAATTTCATCAGGCAAATTCTGACTAGAAAGCCGAGCTTACTCTCCTTCTGAAATCCACCCAGTTTCTAGAGTTAATTCTAAAGATGGTCAGATGTAGAGTTGTTCACTTGGGTGAGATTTAAGATAGTTTGCAAGGATTTTAGTGATCATAGCCTTCAATCAGCACCACTCCACTGTGTTGCCATTGCTCAGGAGCTCTCATTTTGGAATAAGATTCTCACCTCAGCTCCTATGACTGATAGGGATACCAGAGAAGACTACCCCCTATAATTTGGAGCATCCACACCCGAATAATAGCAAGAGAGTTTTTGGAGGAGTGCAGTGACATCTGTCTCTATGACCTCTCAAACAAGCTCTTCCACCCTTCTCATACCCATGAGCCTGCTGCAACAGCTCCCTTCCGCTTTGCACTGGCTGCAGGCAAGTGATAAAACTAGTTTAAATTCATATTCCGACTTTAAAAAGCAAGGTTCTTTTATTTATTCTTTTAGAGGAACCATTTTCCTCCAATTCTCAAAACCTTCCCAGTGTTCTGATGGAGCAGTTTATTCTCAGGGTGTTAAAGGAAAATACAGTGATGAAGGTCTCATTTACAAAGGTTCCTGAATCTCAGCAAATGGATCTTGGACAACGACATTCAAAAGAGAAAGTTACCACTTTTCACTACTATAAGAAACCACCCTAAAAAAAAGAAAGCTCATAGAAATGCCAAAAAAAAGGTAATAAAAAATAAAATGTAAAAGGGCAAGAGTTAACAAAGGATCTGGATTAAATAAACTGTTTTAGTGGAAAGTTAGGAGCCTGAACACTGAATTTGAGTCTAATAGCCCTTTGCTACAATTAAATTCACTTGAATATTGAGCACTGTGTCATTAAATGAGAGCATTCAGACAGCGCACTGCAGTAATAAGTCAAAGTGTTTACATTTCAACAAAGCTTTCTCTTGTGTGTTCTTCTAACCATAATGGCAAATGTAGACATGTTATAAACACAGCAGATTTGTTTTTAATTAAGGAATTTCACAGCAGTGAACTCTGATCATTCAATATTTCGAATCTGAAAGCATCACTATTACAGCATGTTAAGAGGTTATTCTCTGTATACTTCATACTCAGTATACGTAACATTTCCCCCCAAAAAATGTCACAGTGCCAGCAGACATTGCACAAAGAGAGTGGCAATGCTGTCCCTCCCTGCGGCTCTGCAAGAAAGCTCTACCTGTGACTCAGGAGAATATGCGCAGACGCGCTGCTTTCAGGAATGATCATGATCAGCTTCTGCATCCCTGAGAAATTCTGCACCTTTTAAGCAAAGCATAGCTGAAATCAATACTCAGCTGCCAAGCAAAGTGGAGGGATTTTGCTTTAGTGCTGTGCGATTCATTTTCACGACTGTCAATCATATGATAATTTTTACAATTCCAGCACTGCAGTATAACAAGTGCAATAATCTGTGGCCCAGACCTCTTGCAAAGCAGGAGTGAGTTAAGCTGAAAGACAGGACACAAGAAAGGAGGAAATAAGTGTATGTTTCACCTGATTTGACCAGTATGCAATTTACACTTGAAAGGAAAACTGGGGAAAGCTCGATCTGGTAGAAACAGTTGGCAGCAGGGCCTGTTTGCAGCTAAGAAGCCAAAAGAAGGATTGTATGGCAACAAGGCTTCTGGTTCCTGCATGAATTTCAAATCATAGCATTATGTTTAACCTCAAAACATCTGAAAGGAAATGATGAACAAGCATCAATCACCAATTAGTCATTATTTCTTGGACAGTCCACAGAAAACAAAGATGCTAGGTTAGATCAAAGTTTTGTAGTTTCTGTCAAAGCCATGGGGCTTTCCTCAGTAGCCCCTGGCTTTTCTATCCAGCTGGACATACCCAGGATGGCACACGAAGGGTAGGAAGTCTTACCCTGGACTGAACTTTCAAGTATCTCACATTAACTGGGGCACATGTCCTCTCCAGCAAGAAGGCTGCTTCCAGTGCCTACCTGGCTACTAAACCAGAAGGCTGTCATCAATCTCATCATTCCCCTTGCTATTCTCAAACATTTTCTTCCTGAGTCCTGCATTGTTGCAACCAGGCTTGTTCATACAACACTATGATGTGTTTCCACATATTCTAAAACCAAATCAGCAACAGGACATGAAAGGGAACTTCCCTGCACCAGTTGCTCCACTGGTAACAGCAAATATGAAACAGGACAACCTCATGCAGTCTGTGAACAACCCACAGGCTGAAATTACAGAAACAGTGCACTATCTCTGTAACAGCTTCTGTTACTGTCCCTCAATTTCTGCTTGCTTAAAGGCTTTAATGATACTATTGGCAAAACCCCTCCATTTAAACCTAAACTCATCCTCTAATAACACAGATGGTTTATCTGACCTTTAGCATCTAATCTGGATTTCTGTGCCTTAGCATGTGTCCTCTCTGGAGTCCTAGCACTGTGTGGAGCAGCATAATGCTGACTGGTGGTTAGAACTCTGCTTTGCCTTCTGCGACTCACAGGTAATTTAATCCTTTCTCCTGTGAACCTTCCCCAGGTCTGAACACTGCCTGACACTGATGATGAGGACTGCAGGAAGCATGGAAAACAGGATACTGCAGGAGCACACTGGCAGCAAATATTTGTGTCACTGTTCAAAATAAGCATGTAATGCTTATTGTATTACAGAATTTAATAAGATATAATAAGCTGTAATAAGATATTTCAGATATAATATAAAGTAAATGCATTATAAATTCTGGAGAGTAACTAGAATTGATTAAACTGGATAATGCTGTTAAATGATATTTACTGCTAAAAGCAAAGGTTTTTGTTAACCTGGCACGCAAAACTGAGAGTGTATTCAGAATAATTTTGTTTGCAGACAAAATCATATATTACCATCTTTCTTCATTGGTTAAAATGGTGAAAATACACAATACATTTTTTTCCAAAGTAATAAAAATTGCTAGCAACCGAAAACATACAATTGTCTAATACATAAATCACCTACATGACTTGCTGTGGCATTACCTGACTGCCAAAGCTCATGAGATTTTCCATGTCCGTGGTTTTGGACAGAAGTTCTTTCTGTAACACTTCCAACTAAATCTGTTCCAGGAAGGGTCTGGAAGAAGCAGTATACCATACAGTTTTCTAATCATATCTTTATTAACAAAAAAAGAAATAATGTAAACCACCAAGACAATCTGTTATGAGCTGCACTGGAACACAACAAACCTGTAGCATGGGCTGTGAACCAAGATATAAAATTGCCCGAGCTCTTTCTCTTCCTTTGTATAAGATATAGAAAATGTTTCCACAGAACTCCACTGGCAAAATGTTACAACCAAAGAGCTTGCAAGTTAGCTGCTCCCACTCTGGCAGAACATGAAATTAATATCCGTAGAGGGTCCACACCACAAAGGCAAAAACATATAAGCTGCGTTAGTCTAGGGGGTACATTGTATTTGGTTGCAAAGCAATTGCAAATAGAGGATAAGATCTTTTCCTCATATCTAACTGCAAAATTGTCCCATGAACTAGGGAACGTTAATTTTTGGTCAATTTGGTTTTTTTCATCCTTTAAGCCTCTCTCAGTCCCACAACAACATCAAACCCCCCCCATATCTTGTGTATAAGAGATGTCATATATTGCAGTTATGCTGGACTTAGGTATTTGGTTACTGACTTATCTGAATATGGGAGAACTGACCACCTACAGGCTTCTCAAGTACAGTATCACATGGTTGAATTTTGCCCAATGGTTTGTTTTTTTTTTTTCCTTTGGGAACTAATTTGGGTCTTTATCTTCCATCTGCATTGCAATGGAAAGAAATGAAACTATCCTATTTTAAACTTCTATCCCTTTTCAAATTTAGTTAAATTTAGCCTGAGAGTTCAAAAGTCAGAGAGAGAGGAGGAAAAGGGAAAGGGCAGAGGGAGGAGACCCAGACACACTGCAGCGCAGCTTCCTTAAGAAACTAAGCTTTAGTGTGACTGGATTCTTCTGTGCCTGGTACGCATCACTGCTGCACCGGGCTAGTGCACAGTCCTCTCCCTCAGATCAGTATCTCCAGGTGACTTCTAAGGGGCTCCATAATTTCTCAGCAGCCAAGTGCGTGCATCCGCACACTGGACTTTCACAGCGGGACACAGCTGCTAATGATGACAGCCAGCAGTGAGTCCAACCTCAGTTCAAACTGAAGAACAGTTCAGTTCTTCAGTGGAACTGAAGAACAAAGAGTTTATGCTGAGCATCTTGGCAAGTTTCGCTTCCTGGTGCTGTGCCCACAGGAAGGCAGGGAGGAGAGCACACAGACAGCACACAGAAACACAACAGTGGAGGCAGAGAATGAACACCATTGTCTTGTCAGCTGATTGTAGAGTTTGTGATGCACAGGCTAGGCTGTGAACTAAGTTTAGCAAAGAGCATCACTGAAAGAGATGCAATTTAGCTTATCAGCAAATAATAAGAAGCAAAGATAGAGTAACAGGATCGTTATGCTAGCAAACAAGACAAAAAAGTAATGAATAAAGAAAAATGCAAAGAAAAATATGGGCTTTGTATAAGCTTTCCTCAACGTGTTTTAATTTTGTTTCTCAGTCTGTGCCTCCAGATACAAAAATAAAATAAAAATTGAATTATCAGGTCAACTGTACAGTTTGGCTGGTGTCTGAGAATGCAGATTGATTACGCCTGCATTGGCAATGTTCCAGAGTAGTTTCTCAATCACAACAATAAAACAGGTGTTACATTTCATAGATCTCTCCCCTCCTTACTCCAACTCACTTGATTCCTTTCCATTCTCAACTCCCCCCTTTCAAGGGGTATAGAGATCTAAGACTCATCCTCTCCTCTGCAGCACTGGGAAAAGAAAAAAAAAAAAAAAAAGATCGGATGAATCTCATAATGAGGGTTCATGATGAAAGGTGTTAATAGAAAGCTCTGTATCTCCTGGTACAAATGAGAGCTTCACAGCCTAAGGCTAAGGAGGGCCTCCAAGAGTGCCCTGCAGTATTTTCAGCTGGCAGATAGGAAGACTGTGCTCTGCTGTAGTCACCGAGCAGGGTAAAAGATATAGTAACTAATAAATAACAGGCATTTAGGAACTGTAGCTGGTTTCCCAAGAAACAGTGGGACATGCCACCCCTACCCCCGAACAGATTTCCAGGTTGATTGTCCTTAGGTATGGCTAATAGCTGCCGAGCTTCTATTCTGCTCACAAATTAGTACATGCAAATAAGAAGCCTTTTTTGTCACTAGCATGGTAGGACATGCCATAAAGACCACAGGACTCCTCTGAAGCTTTTCTTCACTGTATTGTGTATCTTCACCATGTTTCCAGTCCACAGAACATTGAAGTAAACAAGAGGAGTCACAGATTTTACCGAGTTTCACCTCAGAGGCAGCTGGATTTTCTTTTAGTATTCATTTAAGCGAGCTTCATAGCCTCTAACTGTGAAACCTCTCTTAATTCCAAAGGGACCTGCAGAAAGAACTTAGATAGCTGTCCTATTCAAATATGAAACAACACAGACAAATCAAAATAAGAAATCTCTAGAGCACTTGTAGAGATATATCCAAAGGGTGTATTTCCACAAAAACCAACCAAACAAAAAAATCTGAACCAAACTAAACCCCCACAAACCACAGACTGTCTTCCTCATCCCTTCAGCTTTTAAACTGCTCAGAGATGCACACATAAATGTTTAGTGAATGATTTCTCCACCACACATGTATACACATTTTCTGTGTTCTATAGACACCTGAACTATTTTTTCAAGTTTTTCAATAAAATTCTCCCTTTGGGCATTGAAGTAAATGATAATAAAGAGTGAGGAATATTTATGCAGTCACCACTGCAGTGGTGATGCAAAAAATGAGCAGCCTGCAGAAAGAAAAAAAATTATAGCAGTCAGATTCACTCATATTTCATTCTCCCAGAGCCAGAGGATCTGCCAGGGAATCTGTCTGGTGTTTAAAATCTGGTATTTCAGAATGTGAGCTTTGTACTGATTCCCCATTAAACCAGAATCTCAGCTGGTGATTTCAGTATAGCTCAACATTTGATTTCTATCATTATGATCTGAAATACATCCCAATATGACATGACTGGCAATTGATGTAGCTTTGTCTGAACAGGGCTGAAGTGATAGTCAAAGTGGTAGCATCTGCTCAGTTCTTAGATATGCTGATCTTTCTTTCTCATCTTTCTCCAAAACTCCTATCTTTTTCCCCTGCCTTACACAAAACTTTGGTATCTCATACCATCTGGACAGACTTCATCCTTCTGCAGGGCCACACTCCTCAGCTCTGCCGTTAGACAATGGCTATTCCTTTAATGTAGTTGCACTCTCAAAATAGTGGTTGGGGAAGGCAATGACCATTGAATGAAATGTTTATGTAGCCCTGTTCCTTGCCAGATGAGACTGAAAGCAGCAAAGAAATCAGCAGCTGAGGAAGAAACAGCAAATGCATAGTTTTGGAGCATGATCTGAAAGCTTGGATCACCTTGCCAGCAGGACTCCAACTATTTGAGGACCATCAGCTCCACTAGAAAGGGGTTTTTTTTCTTGTGTCCAGGAGCAACTTGTGTTCCTTTTGGCTCAGATAATAGGTTAATGTAAAGGAACTACTACTCAAGTAAGGGAGCCACAGCAGAAGTAAAGGGTCTTTAGAAAGAGTGTTTCTTGACCTGAACAGTCTTTGCTTTTGGGATAACCAGTCCTTTCAGGGAATTTGTTTAAATGCTAAGTAAAAGAAAATTAACAAATCTTCCTAGAACAAATGTAGTAGCAAAGCAACCTCAAAAGAAAGTGTGTTAACTGCCATATCTAGCTATACTTTGGCAGAAACAAACTGAAACAATTCCTGTAGTATGCCAAATGACTTTGTCTTAGAAAAGTAATTTCTTAATCTAATTTCAGAAGAGAACATACTGTTGACCCATTCCCAAGTAAAGGAGAAGAGTCCAGGAAGCAAAACCAACCAAACTACTATACAAGTAACCACAACATAATTCCTGTTTTCCCTCTGGAGATATTCACAGTGCTGTTAAGAAGTCTAAATGGGATTTTGTGCAAATGGAATGGTTAAAACCAGCAGGAAATAGCAAAATGAACATTGTTAGGCTCCAGTTTCCAGGCTGATGCAAATGGTGCTCTTGGTTAAAGAAGGTGCTGCACCCTTCATCCCAGAATTCATTAAGGTGTTCCTACATACTCATACTGCTTTTGGAAAGAGCTAAAACTGGGCAGGTAAAACCCTGTGCTGCATTCACTGCTGCATGAGTTAGCATATCTCTTTTACGATGTTGTGACTAAATAGAGCTAATGCATTTATTTGTACATGACACTTGTAGGATACAGTACATGTAAGTTATTATCTCATCTGCTGAATTAGGGGGAAAGACAAAGGTGAAGTACTCTGTCAATTCTCCCATTTCAGAAAATAAAAACATTTCCAAAAAGAGAAAGGATAAAGGGGAGAAAGTGAGGAAACACCTATCAAACTCTGATGAAACAATACTTTTTCCAACTAGCTGGCTTCACCTCCCTTCTTTTGTTATAGGGCAATACATCAATAGATGTTGCTCATCATCTGCTCAGACTTTGCTGCCACTTCTACATATGCATTTTGTGTATCAGCCACTTTTAAAAGCTGATTTAACATAGCTTCACAGATTGATTCCACTCTAAGGAAGTACTAAAACATGGTCAACTAAAAGGATGGGAAAGATAATGATGTGAATATCCCTTATTTGAAAGGGATGCTTTGAACATTCAAGGAACGGTTGATTTTTTTTCAGCTCAGTATTTTTAAAACAGTATAAAAACACATAATGCAATTATAGAATGGTACAGACTTTAACAGTTCCAAAACGACCAACATGACAGCATCCTGATCCCATGTGGGGCCCCTAGAGGCTGTCAGCATGAACCAGCTGCCATCCTCTCTTATATACAATACATATACTCAAATATTTCGTAAGTCTCAACTTCTTTCTGCTGGTTCTGTCATTTAAAGCTGCTCCTATGATACATGCAATGTGACTAATAGTTAAATATATTTTGGATGTGATGCTACAAATTTAAAAGATAAAGAAGATGTTTCAACGGATTTTGAAGACCCTGGTATTAGTAGGAATGAAAGAAAACATACTCTGTAATAACTTCAAGATCTGTATGTACATTTCTGAAAATAGATGTGAAAATCATGTCCCTTGTGACAGAAGACAACTCATAGAAGTCTTGGCCTCTATTAAACGTAATTTCTAAAAAGAGTATGTTGCAAAACTCTTCTCAGTACTGCTTGGGATCAACCTGTTAGTCAAACCAGAAATTTACTGGCACCAAGCAGCAGTTAATTTTTTTATAGCTGCTCCTATTCTATGGGCAAATTGCTGGTAGATTTTTCAGAGACAATGTACACACTTAAGTTCCTCAAACAATTAGGATAACACCTCTTGTAACAAACCAGTTACATTGCAGAATAAAGCAGTTTCTGTTATCTTCCAAACTGAGGGGAGCATAATTTTTAATACTTCATTTATAAGCCGAAACCAGGCAAAACCAGCAAACATTTATCAGATAGAAACTGTTGCAGAAAATAACTGTCCTGTAATGCAGGAAAAAGAGGAGCCATGTTTTCTGATCTAAGTTACAACACTCTCTGGACATCATGGAAATTGATTTTTACTTTTGATACAGTAAATGACAGCACTGTGAACTGCCATGGAGATTGTTTGGGATTTCAAGTGGGCCATTTCCGTACACTTCATGAATCGCCAACTATGAAGAAACATCCTGGGGGCCACTAGCAGGGTCCCTTCTAACTGAGGACACCACAGCTAGAACAGAAATCCAGGACTGCCTTCTAATCTTAATGCTTTGAACAGCTGGAAACACAGTGTCAAGTCTCCCTTTCCAGGAGTAAAGGAAGAAGGAAGAAAGGGAAAGAAAGAAATGAAGTGACATCAGAATTTAAGTAAAAGAAACTCCTATTTCCCCTGTGTTTTGAGAAATGTATTATTCTGCTGAAGGATTTCAGAGGACCACACAAGACATTAAAATGGCAAGAGCATCAGAATGTTCAGGAACTTATAACAATTAATGTATTGGCCAGACTGTGCATGCACTCCAAACATCTTTTTATTATCTAGATCTAACATAAACAAATATCCACTCTTACTAGATAAGATAATAATGATGGGGCAGCAGAGCTTTGCCCAGTATTCTTCCTCAGAGCAAAGAACACTCTCTTCAATTAGTGTTGAGAAGGACAAAGATGAATGGTGAGCTTCCTTTGTGTGGTTCACAGGATAAAGCCCTGCTGGAATGCAAGTATCAGCCTTTACAATGACAAACTCCAGCCAGCACAGCCATGAGGATAATCAGAAGTTGTGTCCCTCTCTCATCTCCCTGCCAAGGATAGCAGAATTCAATTCATTATGGCCATGGCAGACATCCTTCCAACGCCTTCGCATGAATGCACATGGACTATAGTTTTACACTCATGATCAAAACCACAGGAAGCAGACTTCCAAAAGGGCAGGGAAAAGGGGCATGAAAGAGGAACAAAGAAATACATGAGAGATCTGTTTTTTCCCAGTGGGACAGTATGAGCTAGGACAAGGATTGCCATCGTATAAACTCTGAAATGATACATAAACAAGTGGGAAATGGGGAGTTCAAGCAATGAAGACAGACTAAATCACTTGAATTTAGAAAGCTTGCTTTTCAACTCTCTAATTTACTTTTAAATTGTCTTACTCTTTAGTACATTAAGATCAATTGTTTGAGCTAAGAATTCTTACCAAGCTCTAAAAGTAACATAGAAGAAGATACACAATGTAATGCTTCCAATTTACATTAAACTCTATGCACTATTATCTTCTTATTATCTCCTAAAGATTTTTCCAGGCATTTAATTAACATATGACAAGATACCCAAGATAGTGAGAAAAAAGTCACCATTTAATGCACTATCTATAGCCTTTCAGAAGTTAGTTACCCATTGTTTTTTTCTCCTAATGCACTACCTAATGCACATCTATTATTCTATTTTAATAGCAAGGCTCTGTCACAGAAATAAAAGGAACAGAGTTCTCCAGGTACCTACATTACATTTGCTAATTTGATTCCAGCACAGTGTCTTTCAAAGTCAATGAAACATAGGTAAAGTTTAGAAAGTTTCACTCAAGGACTGCTGTGACAAAGGGTGCTGATATCGGTCTGCCTACAAGAGCTCTGGCCAGGACCTGGATCCCAGAGAAACCCCAGAGAGGCATTAACTTTAAATGAACACAACTGTAACAAACAGCCTCAGAACATCTCTAGAATCTCTAGCAATTTCCAGGGCTGCAGGAGGTGGGCGCTGCCCATGGGATCTGTCAGGGCAGGGTCTGTCCCACCACCCCAGCCAGGTGCAGGTCTTTGGGAGTGGGCCCAGCCAAGCTGGGACAGGTTCTGGGACTGAGGCTGGGCAGAGCTGTGGGGAGCTGGAGATAGACCTTGCTGCAGCATCACTGAGGCAGGAACTGATGGCTCTAGAGGGTTGGGCAGGAGCAGGCAGGTCTAGTGGTGCCCACTGAAAATAAACACCCCATGCCCTGTTTTCAGGGATCCTCCGTCTTTTGCACACATTTCCCAGACACTGATCATTAGTCTTTCCTACTTTCAACCTATTCCAATTCAAACAAAATTTACCCTTGAATAAGTGGCAGGATATATTAGCATGCTTCATACTTATATTTTATGCATCCCCTTTCTACCAAACTCATTAAGCTCTTGGAGCTGCTGATCCAAAGGAGATCTGTGGGTTCTGCTTTACTAATGTGGCAGGAAAAGCCTGCAGCAAGTACAAAAAAGCAAGATGTGCTGTAGGATGAAGAGACACTGTTTAAAGCAAATTCTCCCATCAAACAAGAGTTTCTTAATAGCTCCATATCTAGTGCTTTCCACTGCATAAAATCCCTCACTCTATTTTTCTTCTTCCTTGGATAAAGGTAGTCTACTAGCATTTTCCTGCTGCTCACCTCAGCAGTCACAGAATCTTGGTGGTGGGAAAGAACCTCTGGAGATAATCCAGTCCAACCCCCACTGCTCAAGAAGGGTCAGCTACAGTAGGTTGCTCAGTGCTGTGTCTAGTTGAGGTTTTTATATCTCCAAGGATGGAGACTCCACAGCTTCTCTGGGCAAATTGGACCAGTGTTCGATCACCATTAAGTTTAAAAAAAAGCTTTTCTAACTAAACAGTGCCTGTCTTTCAGTTTGTGCCCACTACCTCTTATAGCCTATGTGGGCATCACTGAGAAGAATTTAGCTTTATCTTCTTTACTCCATTCCATCAGGAATGCAGAGACATTGATAAGATAGCCTGAGTCTTCTGTTTGGTAGATTGAACAACCCCAGCTCTTTCAGCCTCTTCTCAGATGTCAAATGCCCCAAGCAAGTCCTTAACCACCTTTGCTGACTCACCCAGCATGTCCACACCCCTTGCCTCTGAGGCAAGCTCAGAACTGTGCTTGGTGCTCCAGATGTTTCTCACCAGTGCTGAGTGGAGGGGAAGGATCATCTTCCCCTTGTCTACTGATACTGCTTTCCCTGATGCAGCCCTGACTGCGGACTGACTTCGCCACAAGCTTGCCTTGCTCTCTCATGTCTATCTTATTTGCCACAAAACACAGATCTGTTTCTGCAAAGCCATATTCTGACCAGCCAGCTCCCTGCCTATGCTGATGTATGGGAGCTCGTCCAGGCTCAAGACATTTGCATCTGCCTTTGTCAACTTCATGAGTGTCCTGTTGGCCCATTTCTCCAGGCTGTCTGACTTGCAGCACAACTATCAGATGCATCAACCACTCCTCCCAGTTCTGTGTCATTTGCAAGCTTCTTGAGGATACACTGTCCCATCATTCAAGTCATTAATGAAGATCTAAATAGTATTTGTCTCAGTGTCAATCCCAGTGACTGAACTCCAGCTGGACTTCATCCTGCTGGTCACAACCCATCAGCTCAGGAAATCAACAGTTTTCAGTCCACCTCATTGTCCACTTATCTAGCCCATATTTTATCAACTTGTCAATGAGGATATTAGAAGAGATGGTTTCAACAGCCTTGTTAAAATCAGGATAAGCATCATCTGCTCCTCTAACCACATCTACAGAGCCAGTCATCTCATCATAGGAACTTATCCAGCTGGTCAAACATGATTTGCTTTTCATAAATCCATGCTAACTGCTCCCAAACACCCTCTCATCCTTAATATGCTTTGAAATTATTTCCAGGGAAATTTTCTCGTGGAATGCTTTTACTTATCTCTCTGCTTAGAAAGCTGGCACATTGTCTCACTGCCTTGGGTCTTCTGCAGGACTGTTAACATTTACAGCATCAGCAAGTCTTTGCTAGATCTAATATCAGTTCCCTTCTCCATCCTTCTCACCTAGAAGAATGGAAAGACCAAACCTTTTCCAGCCACATAACCCGGTTTTTCATTGAGCTCAGAAGCAAAAAGTACCTGTAACAGCCCTCACCAGAGAATAACTACATTTTCAGTTCCCATTTCTTGGTGGAGAAGGGGAAATCTGAATGTCTCCTATTTTGCAGAAAAACCTGAAACACCTCACAATCTCTCACTCCTTGAAAAGGCAAGAAGGAAAGAGCAGTAAGAAAAACCTAGATTGCCAAGTAATTTAAGAAGACAAATGTTATCAGAAAATACCAATGCCAAGTAAAGTAAACTTGGGAGGTAGAGCCAAGTAGTTTTACACTCAAACTTAGCCCCATTTCCTCACACTCTTAGGTCCAGTTCTGTAAGATTTCACTTTTCCGTACACAACTAAGTATGTCTGCCCTAGGAAAGGCAACAAAACACCACCCTGAACACCTAAATTAAGAACAATACTATTTTGTGCATTTTGGATTTTTTGTGGATTTTGGATTTTTTGTCAACCTCCCGATCAAAGAGACCTTTGATCTCACTTTTTACCTATATATATATATAAAATAATCATTCAGTGTGAGCCCATATTAATCTACCTATTTAGTAGCCTCAAAAGGCTTCAGAGACTGGGGAATGCTGACCCATTTATAAGATGACTCAGGAGTTATGAAGAGGTCCTCTGATCTCTGTTGTATGCAAGAAACCTCTGGAAATCCTGTCCAGGCTGGTCCCAGCTATTAGGCTGAAGGCTGGACTCTCAGAAGGTACAAAGAGGCAGCAGGTGAGCATAGGTAGGAAAGGAAGAGCCACTTCAGTCTTTCTCCAAGGCTTTTACCCTGTTTCAGATGTGCCACATACAACTGTGAAACGATTTTATAAAGGAATACAGACACTACCTTTAAAGCTGATCTGAAGGTCTGTCTTCAGACTACACTGATTTATTGAAAGCAAGGCTCTCCACAAGAAAGTCCCAAACCATTCATCAGGAACATATCTCACATTCTGGTTGAACTTTATTGTTAAGAGCAGTATGAAAATCTTTCTCTTCTCTATCTTGCTAAAGAGTACCCACCTAACTCTCAAAGAAAACAATTCTACAAGAAAAAGATCCAGATGAGTTTCTAACATACCTGTTCGATCTTACACTACCAATGCAAGTTCATGAGCCAGCAAGACACCAACTAATGTAAAGCATTCATTACCCTCTTTCTCTGTGTGCCACAAAAACTGGCTCTAGGTTTTCCTCATCACTGTGACTCAAACCCGTATGAGAATGCAGCTTTCCTTATAAGCAGCCTTTGCATGAAGCTTCCTTCTTTGTAGCACTGTGAACAATTTTTTCAAGCACCTGGCACTTGACAGCTCTTAAAAAAATTTTCAATGTAATGTAATAGCTAAGCAGTAAGGAGGAAAGGTGTTTGAAATTTTTTTCTTCCTTAAAGAAGAATTCCCAGTTTTAAAAAATCCAAACCTCAGATTTCCTTAGCACCTTCAGTGGAACTACCTAGAACTTTTCTTCATTCTTGCTGTGATACAGAGGCCTTCCTTTGATATATGTGAGAAACAGACGCACACTACACTTCCCAAACTAGCAACAAGTGAAAATTGTTTGTATTTTCCCCTCTGAAGACCTCTGCCGATTCCTTTATTCTGTATATTTAAACACTCCCCATTTATGTTACTCTATCATTTGTTTGTGTATGTGTGCCTTTCTCTGTGTACCACAGGATGGCAGCAAATGTTAGAATATAAAGAAAACAGCTAGGCCAGAGACAAAATAAGAGTATTACAGTTGTTTTATCTATATTGTTACTTGAAACAAAAGGACTAGTTCCTGAACCCAAGCTCCCAAATGCACATGCAAAACTACATGTTCTCAGGCACATAAACACAGTACTGCATGAATTGACAACATAGCAGGGCAAAGGCATTTACAAAAATATTGTTTAAGGGAAACAAATTATATGGGATGCCATTACAAAAACTAACTCTTCAATTGGCAGAATGTTTTGTTTAATCCAAAGTAAACAATAAGCAGCAAAATTGAGATGGAGTACAAATTCGTGTGGAATGACAGTAAGTTGCAATTGAGTAGGATTATATTGCTTAAATGTGTTAATATTGAAAAGGCATCCATAAAAACTAAGCCAGAGGGAACAAATTCAAAAATCATCTCAAGAGACAAGTACTCTTTCTGGTTTAGTTATATTAAATATGCATGCAAAATGTTTTACATAGACAGGTTCATTTGATTGAGGGCACCTGCCACAGGCAAACATTTTTTAGAATTAAGTAAATTGTGTATATATCCTGCATGGAGTTCCCAAATGGTGTCTCAAAAAATTTTATTAAGCCTTCTCAGAATGAGGAGCTCAAAAAGAAGACAAGGAAAAGAGGACAATGTATATGGAAAAAGCACCATATAATCTAAGAGTGACATTTTCAACTTCTCATGTAAGCTGTAGACTTCAAAAGTGGATATTTGAAAGTCCATATTTATCATTATTATAAAATTAATAACTAAGAAACAAAGAAAAATACCTCAAAATACAATAAAAACATTTCTAGAATGGGGCCACAGGCAAGGTTTTAATATAATTTTTGTAGAACCACCTCTAATTGAAAATTATGAAGTCATTTGAGAGGAACTTGTTCATAAGTTTCTAGTGATGAAAGGATTGATAAAGAGGTGCTACCACTGTGCAAAGTTATTCTCTCTAACCCTTCAAGAAGTTTAATTTTATAGTAAATTTATATTAAATATTTATTTTTAATTCATGCCACATCTGTCTCTGCTTCTAAATTTTTCTGCTTTCTTCCCATTTTGCTTCTCGGATGCCAAGCTAATCAAGAGATATGCTATGATAGTTGTAGGCTATGTCAATTGTTTGCAATGGACCTCTTCCCAAAAAGATAAGCGAACCTCATTTGAGGAAGCCATAAACTGGCATGGCTCACTCTGATTTCAGCTCCAGCTAATCAAACTTGTGATCTTTGCACTGTGACAGCTAGACTTGACACTATCTCCTAGCTGTCCTCTTAGAAAAGCATGGTAAATTTTGTGATCACTGGACATAAAATCAGAGGGAGGCTGGGGTATGAATGTGGCAAAATTGTTCCTACGGGATTAGGAAGGAATGTGAAAAGAAAAACTGGAAAAAAGGCTTATGCCTTTGTCTCAGGCACAGAGCAATTTGTTTGGCAGACATTTTGGCTGGCCAAAGGAAATTTATACTTACCTGTTTTAAACTTTCTAAAGAAACTTTTTTAAAAAATCATATCTGAAGCATGGGGGGAAAGTGACTTCTAGATGTTACCTGCAGCTGTGCTTCTCTACTATATCTGCTTGTGTTATAGCTGTGGCCTTTTCCCTCAAAAACAGTGGGATAACCATTGTACTTGGTTGTTCTTTTTTAATCTGCTGCCAGTTCCTGGCTGTACAATGAGGCAATTACAAGTGCACAGCTAATAGACCAGTCTGTACAGCCTTTCCTCCCTTCAGGCCACTCTCATCCCACAAATACGAAGAAGGTTCTGAAAAACTGAACCTTTCCTATAGTCTTTTGCAACCTTCTTGCTGTAAAAATAGATTGCAACCATGCTTATGTCACATTGTTGCTGAGCAACCTTTTTACCCCCCCTCCCCCCTTAATCTCCCTGTTCTCTAATATCTTATTGGTCTTCACCATGATCAGTCTGCAAACTACGACTCACTAGTCAGAAGCAGCACTGCCTGTGCTGCTAGGCTTGCAGGACACTCTGCCCTTCAATGATTACACAGGCTTAGGGAGATATACTTTATAGAGTAACCAGAGACAAGATGTTGACCTAGGAGAAAAAAGGCTAATAGAAAACATGAGGGACAAGGAGAGAAGTCAGTGGGGAAGGAAAGAAACAAAAAAGGTCCTCTCTCTTGAGGTTGCTTACAAAAATAAAATAAAATTTAGATCTCTAATCCCCTCCCCTTCTGTCAAGGTCAGGAAAGAGGAATCAATAAGTTTATCACAGTCTCATTTTCCTCAATGAGCTCTGGACAAGGATCTTTCTTTGAAAGAATAAGGATGGTCAGGCAGAACAGCAAAGACCCACAGCTGAGCTTTGGAGAAGCTTATTGTTTGAGAGAAAATGACCAGAAAATGAAGCTTGCAAGCACAGCATTCACACACACTGTCATTTGTGTGAATGGGCTCTGCAGATTAACTTCCAGCAGAGCAGAGACACCAATGGGTAAAGCCTAGATACATAGAGCTATTTGGAGAGGAACTTGAAAAGTCATAAGGTATTCAGTTCTGCTTTCAGCTGCTGCCCTAGAAGAGGGTGGGTCTCCCATAAAGCCTACATCTTAGCTGCCATCTCTTTGCCAACGTCTGGGGTACCACAGGAAATCTAAACCCTCATTACATGTATGCCTGTCCTCTGGCCCCTGAATCACTCCTCAAATATCTGACTTCTATTCAAATACCTTTAACCTTTATTGGGTTTAATGAATGATGGAAAAAAATATATATATCCCTCCTAGAATGCAGACATCTGCATTTATATCCCTGCCAGAGGGTAGTACACCTTGCATCTGTGCTGGTCTTACTTTTATTGCATCATGATTCCACCTTCCCAGGCAGTTCTGATCACTGTGACACAGAAAGCTTAGCAGGCACTAGTAGACCAGGACATCTCCAGAGATAGAAACCTAACATCTATTTCAAATCATCTCTGAGCATTAGGTTGTAGAAATACCACTAGATTCTGGGGCAAGACTTTGTACATTCTTTCCAGAGGTTTAATCTGTCTCAGTGGGCCTTGTGACTAATCTGTCATTCCATCTCTACAACCTCACAACATTTCAGCTGACTTGAGGTCACAGCCAAGAGATTACCTGACAGCGTTTAGGTTAGTCAGCACCTCCCAAATCAGCAGCTGATGGGAGTGTTGCCAGTATCAACCCTATGAGCAGGGCTAACAGTGAGGTAAGCACTGAAATGCCTTTACCTTTCAAATAAAAGATGGCTCCAATTTCAAGAGAGAAGTCCTTTGCCTGTTTAAGGTTTAGTTGTGGTTAGTTTTAGCAGAAACAGTGAAACACTGCAACAGTTCACATAAGCTTCTCAATGTAGAGGAATCACCGTGTCCTTTTGTTCATATATTACTGATTCCTAGTCGATCCAGAATGAAGCGGCACTACATGTAAGCTGTCTTAGTTACACTGAGCACAGGAAGTTTCAGTGAACAGAGGATCATGAGCTATTCCAGATTGCTTTCTTCCAGACTGCATCAGAAGTTTAATTTCAGTATTTTACAGTGAAATAAAAACAACATATCACAGTAAAGTGATAGATTTTGTTCAACAGCATTAGCAAGGAGTAATAATATTAACAATGATGAACCTTTTTCTCATACAGTTAAGGAGCTAAAGATGACAGATACAATCAGCTACTGTAACCTCTTCAGCTATTCAATGCACTAAGAAAAGCAAATTTAGATTTGCTTTCAGTGTGCAGTAAGGACATTATAAAAAAAAATCTAAATATAGAATATTACCTTGGACAGAAGGATCTCAGGAGGTCTCTGTCTGAAATAAACTGGAAATAGAAAGAAGAACTCCACAACAGATTTCTACAATTAAAACAGATAGTTCAGTTAAACTCTACTAGAAAAATCATGTAGATCAAAGATGTCAGGGACTTGAATGTGAAGTAAGTCTGGAACTTCTCCAAGTCAGAGGTACCCAGGACATAAATTCCTAAATTGTATTTTCAGTAATTATGAGGACTTGTGTTAAGGGGCATCAGATCTGCTAGATGAATAACTACCTGGAAGTGGATATCACAAGTAAGATGAAAACCTACCAAGTAATGGAAAATAGGGTGAAATGGTAAAGAATGAGATCTTCCTAATGCTAGAGATCAAGAAGGCAAAGGATAAGTGAAAGTAATAAAAAGATCAAGCCAAGATATACTTTGCTATATAAACAACAGAGTGAAGACAGAGTAAGAAGGGGCATGTTGCAGTTGGCACAGTGCAAAAAGTACCACAAATATGGTCTCAGGTGAATGCTTTGTTTGACATAGTGAAACAAACTTTGCAAGCAAGTCAAAAGTCTAATGTACCTTAAAGGCAGGGCACAGGTAACCAGGCCAGGTTAAAAAAAATGGAAAAAAAATACTGAAGAAATGCTGAAGGGAGCATACAGCAAGTATGTCTCCATTCATACTACTGTAAAATGAAGGTTTCAATTACTGGTTGTTTATATGGTTACAAAACAAAGCTACAGTTTACAGTTGGGGACTTTCAGAGTGATTCAAAGTATGCAGAAGAATAAAAAAAAAAAAAAAATTTCCAGAAGCTGACTGATGATTTAAGCCAACTGAAGTGCCATACACTTCATTAAAATTACCTTCACAGGATCCAGAACTATTTTAGGAGACAGTGGAGTTTTTAAGTATCTAAAGCATCTTGCTTTTTCTTCTTCTAATGGTTTATTTCCATGAAGTATCTTGAGTTAAATATACGCCTTTCCCCTGACTGTTTCAGATTAAATAATGAAGTGCATTTATTAAGGAGGAAAAAAACCCCTTGGGGTGGGCGGGGGGTGATATCTGAAGAGGCCTTTTTCCAACTGTCAACATTTTGAAGCTGAGTAATAACGCAGCCTTGGGGTTGCCATGGGAACGTGTTTCATTTCCTAGGTGACAGCAATTGTATGTCGTCACCAGTGAACTGCACTGACTCTGGAACTATGTCAAGTTTCCTTCAGATGTTGGCATCCCGAGACTTCCTGTGCCTGCTGTGGGCCAGCACCTCTAACATGGCTCCCACAGGACCCAACCACTCATCCTCTCCTGGGAAGAAGAGCCTGGTTTGGCCAGGGCAGGAGTAGGGTCCAAGATATTCTGTTCTGAAGATCCTAGCAAAGAGCAAACTCACCCATTCCCTTGGTACTCCTCCCCATTGCCTTACAGATCTTCTACAGAAACAGCTCTGTTCTCACTTGAGCAGCTCCAATCTCCAGCCCTTTGGTTCTGGATAAGTCCCACCAGCAAGGCTTCCAGTATCAAAAGTCAACCAAATCCTTGTGTTATGTTAGGAACGCATTATTTAAATCAACTATTGTGGAATCACCTCTACTAATAATCAGCCTCTAAAAATACCCTTAGAGCTCAAAGACCTTCTAGACTAAGATTTTTTTTTTAACCTGAAACTTCAGGTTATATGACTGAAGACCCTTCTTTGCAGCACATATGTTCCCTAATACAACTTCAAGGCTACCAACTGCACAGTATGACCAGCAGGATTCGCTTGGCTGTGAACACTAGGGAGGGCAAATATAGTAAAATAACTTCTCCCTAACAGCTCCTCAGTGCTCATGCACTAGTCCAAAATAAGCAACTCTGATTCTGTAATAATTATTCTCCTCTGGAAGTAGGGTGATTATTTTATTCTGGGATAATTACTCCATTTCCAAAGTGAAATAATAGTTATAGAATAAAATCATTTTTATTTTGGAATATTTCATCCACATGTGGGAGTTATTCTAGAACAGCTAAATTATACCCTCATAGTTAGAAGGGAACAGTCCTGCCAATCAATTTTCCTCATGCAGGCGAATCCTTAAATCATCATGCTTTTGAAAGGAATAGTGCAGAAGTTGTCATTGTACAACTGGAGACCCCTACTGTTTAATTTCAAGAAGAACCTGCAACCACCTACAGTAACTCTGGTTAATAGTTCCCCTAAATCATTTAGAGAGGAGTCAATAAAATAAATTACAAGGACATCAAGTGATTTTCAGAGCATGCTACAAATATTATTACTGGTAGATGAACCTCATCACATGATTTGAAAATAGTATCTATGTCATTGAATGCCTTCTCTCCACTCACATGATCAGGAATTGCTGCCAAGGATGGCCTTGGTCTATACTCAAGAGGCAAATGTGGGTAGAGGAATATGCCAGAAGCTGTAGCAGCACTTGACTTCTGAAGGAACTAGGGGCATACCTCAGACTGTGCAGCTATTGTGCTATTTGTTCTAGGGTAACTACCTTAGATAGAAATTTAAATTTAAAACTGTTTACTTGAAAATACTTTCAAAATCTGTTTTGACTTGGACCACTGTTTTCTAACATATATAGCTCTCAAGAAATTAAGAAAGGAGTTCAATGGGCATTAAGCTAGGCAAAGAAGTAAGAAAGCTCAAAAGTTTAGGTTCCCACAGCAACAGGAATTCAGCAACATTCAAGATACAGAGTGAGCATAAATTAACAGTTATTGGAAATGCTGCATATGTGCAGTGTGGCCATGTTAACATTGCTATGGGAACCTTAACTTTTGAATAGATAAGCATACTACCAAAATAAAAATCATACAAAATAAATAATTTCAGATTTTGCTGGAAAATACTGCATCCAATTCCTCATCTGAAATCAGTTGATGCAGAGCACAAAGACCCTAAACACTCAAAAATGCAAACAGGTAAGAAAACAATCTCTAAGAACAGGGGTACCAGAGCAATAACTATTGCTGACACTACTGCTGCCACTTTACTTTAAATTTGAATTTATAGTCAAACAGTATGCAAAATCTCCAAAATTGCAACAGATGAAAAAATAGAAGTTCGTGTACAGCTATCACCCTGCCCTATTTTCCTCACAGATTTTTCATACATTAAATATTTTGGAAGAATGGAGTGGAAATTTGCTACTGGCTTTAGTCTTTTCCAGCACATTTCAATTTAGGGGGAAAAAAAAAAAATCAAGCTGTATTCTGATATACACTTATTTCAGTAGCTGAAAGTCTGGATTGACTCTCTCACATTACTCTAATTAAACTCAAAGTGTTTATTTCAAAACAGCTTGATTTGGTCAGATCTTTGGTGATGGAAGTTTTGGTATTTTTAAAAGAACCTAGTGACAGTAGGCTGCTACTGCAGCCTTACTCTCTAGATGACTGGATGTCCCTTCAGGATAAAAAACCAGTTCTACCACTCCATTCAATTCTCTGTGATGCATGATCTTGGGCAAGCAAGGCTTACTTCCCTAAGCTTCATTTCCTTGATCTGTGAAGCAGGGATAAGGACCCTCATGTCCCTTTTGATGCACAGGTCCAGTGCGTTAACCAAGTGGCTTTTCTCTCCTTTAAAACAACAACAAAATCTTCAAGGCAGTCTTTTTACAGTATTTGAACAGAATCCCAGCAGCATCTGAAATAATGGCTCTGCCAACTTTTCGTCTGTGGAAAGAAAAAAACTAAAACTTCCTCTCTGCCACTCCAGCTTTTCATTTCTGTGTGGCATATATGGTTGGTCCCATCCAAAATCCTGTTGAACAAGTTTCTTCCCCAAAGTGACTGCAAGATCACCAAATATTTTGAACCAAGAAACAGGGTAAGTTTCAGAGTCCTGGAACTGCAGAACCAAGATAAATAGTGTTCTCCAGTCCAAGTCAATGCAAAAGACTTTCTTGCTGATATCCTGGCAAGCATGCCTGGAATTGTACTAACATCAGCAGGATTTCCTTGCTCATAGCAAAAGCAGGATATTGGCTTTGAAACAAGCCACATAGTTCAAAGAGACCCTAATCTAAATTATTTGAAGTGACTCTGATTTCTTGGCATTTATAGCATAGACTTAATGAAGATTACATGGGCCTATCACTTGAACATGTGCTCTGTGTATCATTAAGATTTTACTCAGACCATGAATTTGAGTTTCCCTAGAGTGATTTAGAAAAATAAGAAAATAAACTAAAACTGGTTAGAATAATGCTGTACAAAATCAGAGATGTATGTTTCAAATAGGTAGGGACATCTCTCACTAGTATATGTGGGAAGGACAGAAAATTTTGCCCAGTATACTCATGACTGAATTTCTCACAGCAAAACACTCTATTATTTGGTCAAAATTAAAGAGTGTAGACTCCTTTATACACACTGATTCCTTATGTTCTTCCTCCACCAGGCAAGGTACTGTATTTTCTAGACTGGAAGAAACAAGACTTCTGTGAACACAGCCTAAGTAACACAAAGTTTAGGTGGCAGAATTATATTTTCAAACTGTACTTAAGCTGTTGCATGAGAAGGACAGAAAGCATGGTTTAATTGAAGCCCCCGTCAATTTAAGATGTTTGCAGCTATCTTTCAACAAACTGCCAAGTGCTTTAATAACCAGCTACCTTCTGTGTTTAGTCACCTCTCATAAATGGTAACCTGCACATATTTCAACCTCCATACCACTATGTTCAGTACCCTGAAACCACTCTTGTGCTGTAGCCAGGACCCTCACCATCTCTGCTTCCTTTAGATCCAACCCAGCCTCCCAGCGTGAAGGACACTTTTGTCTGGGTAGGCTCCATTGGTGTCCAAAACCTCTGATTCCTTTCTGAGTCAGCTCCATTCCTAATTGCTCTTGCTATATGGCTTCTCCAATATCCTCTGAAGCTCTACTGTTGAATCCAAATTCTTTTCCTTCAAAAATTATAGTAGCAAGGATGTAGTCGCATGTTTTTTCACTCAGCCCTTGAAGTGAGAAAAAAGGCATCATGTTTTCTAGTGAAATTGGTTAGTTATCTTTAAATGATTTAACATATCTTCTGTTCATCAATAGATCTTCAATGAACTTTGTCAGGCATGTAGGTGGTAAATTTTTGAAAAAATATTCCCACACTTCATGAACTTAACTCTGATTTACTGGGAACATTTCTAGCCTGACTTTCATTTATGACAGGTGGGAATTATTTAGCTTGGTTTTCTGGGACAGCAACGGGAGTTACCAAAAAAGATCCTTCCAGGTACTTTGTGTTCATATGATAACAGCTATCAGCTTGTCACACTTTTATCATCACATTTCTATCTACAGAAACTATTTTTGCTGTTCAGCATGTTTTTAGCCATTACTTGCCCTCCTGATCTCCACTTCACTCTTAGGGGTATCTTCCAATTTCAGAATGTATGGAGCACTCATTTCTGCATTCTGACATACCATGGAAAGTGTAGTGCACTGAAACCATTCCACTTGTCTACAAGTTCCCTATTCACTCCAGCATTCAGTACTGGTATGACCCAAAACAAACAAAGAAGAAAACAAACAAAAAAACCCCCAACATTGCAAATTTTGTAAAAATTACTCCCTATTAGCTCCTGCTACCTCTAATAACCACCATACAGCATTCAAACATTTAAATTAGAACAACTTTTTCTCTTACCCTTAATTTCCTCTTTCCTTTTGACCCTATCTCTTGCCAAATATAAGCTAAAAGTAGTTCATGACTGATTCAAGCCATTCTCCCTCTCAATGACATAACATGGTAAGGGCTAGAGCACTGAAAGTGAGCAAGTGAGGTTATATAAACAAACACAGTGCCTCCTGGCTAGATGCAGATGAGTTTCATTTATAACCTGATGCCTTGTCAAAAGATCCATATCCTGTATGCAAACCATTATGCTAATTTGTTTTATTGAATATCCAAATTCATCACACTAAAATGCTAGCAAAAAAAAATTGTTTCTGAAATGTCAAGGAGATGAAGCTCTGCTTGATGTTTCTGTTTAGGTAATAGTAAATGCACAGTGATAGGTATCTTAATGTACACAAGTTCTAATGAACTGTGTGTAAAAGGAAACTGAAAATAACTGCATGTCACTTTACAGGTGACTCAGTGCAGGTTTGCTTCCCTTCAGGTCTCATTTCATACTGCTTCCTGGTGTTCCAGCCATAAGAGCACAGTGGTGTTCTAAAATACTTCAGAGAAAATAGAAAGGATTGTACAAAGTCCAGGTAAAGTTTCCATTCTGTGTATCATTTTACAGTATGTCTCTTATCAGTGAGATGCTGAATCTGTTTTTCCTTTACTACTGTGTTTGGTGCTCATAACTGAAGAAGATTAATTAAATAAAGAGGACATGCACAAAATCAAGCTACTCAAAAGATGATACATCATTGCTGACTGAAGACTAGTCATAAAATCTGCTACAAACCAAGTCATGGTAGTTTGTTAGCAGAATACCATTATATTTATTAAAATCAAGTTCTGCTTTAAAATGAACTATGCTGACTACCATATCTCAGACAGTTAGGCCTGTAGACCTGTATCTGTTACGTATCTACTTGATGAGAAAAGGACCAAAAAACCCCTCTGAATATGATGTTGGTCTTCATATACTACATCTTTCCCCATTTCTGCTGTTACTGAAGCCCTCAGGACAGTACATTTTTCTTTGTGTGATAGCCCAACCCTCCTCTGTATTTACAGCACCTCTCAAATTTCTGTGATCATTCATCACTACTCCCAGTCATTTCATCATTACTCCCAACTTTTGTGCCAGAGGTCAACATAAAGACATTAATTACTGGAGGCCCAAGACCTCATGGAATTCCACCAGTAGGTAATCACAGAGCAATTCTGGGGCTTTCCTCTGTCTCTGCCTGCCACTCTCCCAACTTTAGTTCCCTTTGTATCATACAGTACCTGTTTTTTTCATTGTTCCTTCTGTTCAACCAAACATTCTCCATGCGGCACTGTACTAAAAACTCAACTTTACTTTCTTTGGAGACAGCAGTAATATTTTCCTGTCCATTTAATGTGTACAGATGTCCATCTAGTCACATAAGAGAGCAGCTATCAACTGAGTGAGCAGATGAGGGAAAAGCATCCCCAGACAAGATACCCTCCCAAGTGCCACTCACTAGTGGCAGCTGTCACCTCCCTTTGCACTCATACCAAACCAATCCTTCCTGTCCTGTATGAAAAGCTGCATGTTGCAGCAGCCCTCACTAAATGGGAGGTGCAATGTGTGATTACTTTGCACCTCTCCTTCCCCAGAAACCAAGAACCCAAACCCTCAAAGCATCAGAGTTGTCCCTGCTCGGTATCAAATGATGCCGTTAACAGCAGAAAGTCAGATACCAGTAAAGCAACAAAATATCTAATCTAAAAAGAGCCGATTCTGCCCAAGCTGTCAGTAAACAGGGTTTTGGGCACAAGGCAGGATCAAGTCCCCCAACTGCAATGTCAAAATAGTGAGACAGTTGGTTTTAATTATTTACTCATTCTAATCCTGCTCATTTTAACATTTAATCCAAAAAAAATTTTAAGGATTAGAATATGACATTGACCTAGCCATGAACTACAACACAAGTACACTGCCCATTACGGCTATATTTCCACTGCCAATGTAATTTTCTACATTCTTGCATTTTATGAAACGTTTGGGAGATTTTACCAAGACAAAATAGAATTTTCCACATTCATCCCATATAAGTGATTGCTCTTAATAAGGATAAGCAGTCTTATCTTGCACAACTTTCAACAAAACAAAGATCTCAAAGCAAGGGGGTTTTTTACAAATTAAAAATTAAAAACTACTGGGTAAACACACAAAATACAAAGACAAACCTACCCACCTTACAGAGATATTTCCATATGCTTGTTTAATACTTGGAGTGTGAAGGCATCCCTCTTCTGATTGTGCTGAAGTAACAGGCACAGACTCCAAGCAATCTGGCAGCATTGCTAAAAAAATTACTCTAGATCTGTCCAGTAGAGGGCAATGACATACATTCACACACAGTGAAAAGTTGAATTTGAAATGCACGCTTGTAAAAAATGAAACTAAATTTAATAAATCCCTATAGTTCTAAAGCATTAATGACTGCTTTTTCTATAATATTTATATTCAGGGGTATACAGATCAGTGTCCCCCATTTTAATGCCTCAAAGAACTTCCAAATTTAAAATTATACATTAAAAATCTTTTTGATGTTTTTGCAAAATTGACCACTACCTATACAGAAACAAGTCAGCCTTACATAAAATAACAACATATCTTTATTTTACATTTGCAGGCTAAATGGCAGAAGCGTTTTTGTCCCTTCAGCAAACATTTTAGTTGTTAAAAAAACTCCACCTTTTCTTCAAAATTGGTCCAGAAGGATACTGTTAAATAATTTTCTTCCTGTCACACACCCATCTACTACAAAGAATGTGCACAGCCATTAAATAAGATACTGTGTTTGCATGGAAAGCTGCTGCTGCAGCCCAGCCGTGCCTTTTACAGTTCTCAGGGAATTTTTTTTTTTTTTTTTTTTTTTTGTAAACTACACTTAGAAATAACCCAAAACTTCATCGGGGTCTGCAGCACATTTGGACTTGCAGGTACAAGGAGGCTGGGGCTGAAGCACTGGACCAGCCCTGCCAGCTCCTGAGGGACCCCAGTAGCAAGGTAGGACTGCAAGCAGTGCTCAGCACCTCTGTCCCTCCAAGGACAAGAGGAGCCCTTCTGCAGTAAACAGACGTGATAGAAAACCCCGTGGACACAAGCCACCATAAGTGCTTGTTTACGTCCTGTTGTGACTTGTTTCAAGTGCTGTCACTTCAGATTATCTAGGCTCCCAAAATTTTCTACCACGGTTTTGTATTATCTCGGGTTACATTCTCAGATCTCCTACCCCTGTGCCGCAGATACAGAGAGAACACAGCTGTTAAACACACGCCCAATAGCAGGCATGAAAATGAGATGCAAGTCACAAGTAATGGTAAATTTTCGGACATTTTTTTTTTTTAGTATGACAAAGAATGGTCCATGTGAACACATGTCATCATCTGAACAGTTTTTTCCAGAGCATCCAGCTGACTTGGCTGAATGTGGTAGTCCCTAGGGCAGCTGGTCAGGACTCAGAACTTGCTACAAAAGTCCTGCACTACACTCCACTCCAGGAGGGAGGAACAAGCCTCCCAAATCTCAAGTACACTGGCTGTTGCCAGAGTTAGCAGGCAGTGGGCGAGAACTCCTCCAGCTCCTTTTATCAAGATGTTCATCTCATGATCTACTGGTTTCCTAGCAGCTGCCACAGCTGGAAGTGTGAGAGAGTCCTCCAGGCTGAAGCAGCATGCATGGAGCAGCTGCCCAGTTCACAGAGTGTGAAGGCCCTGGAGCCAGCAAGAAACTTGGATTATGGTGAAAGCTCATCAAAGTGGAAACTTCTAGGACAGCCTTACACTTCATACAGTTTGGATTTGCCTGTGCAAAAGAGACATTTTTATAAGATCCATAACTCACTGTGATTTACACCTCAAGAACTAACCCCGCCCTGCTGTGGTTACATTCACCTCACATGTTTTATATTTTCTTCATCATAGACACCTCAAAAGTGTTTGTTTTTTTAAAAATCAAAACATCTGCTTGAAGACCTTGATCGAAGTTTTAGAGAAGTGCAGTTATGACACATGTATGTCAAATGGTTTATAGCCTTGGGTACAGCCTGTGTACAAAGCACTTGTAGCATTTATCAAGAGTGATGGACAGAAGAATTTTCTCATTATTCAAGATAATTGAGGCTTAAAAGTTAACTTAATTTTTATAATTCTTTAAAAGAAGATGTCATTTAAACAAATTTAAACTCACTGAAGAATTTGCTTTATATGTTCTCAGAAAGAAATACACAGTTAACATACTGATACTGATTTTTCATGTTAGACATTGACCAAATCTGCCTATTTTTAGGGAAAAATGGGTTTGAGTTTCTTTTTTGGGGGTCTTGGGTTTTCTTGCTATTGTACTTTCTATACATGTGTATGGTATGAATGCAATAAGAGATATTAAAATCTTGTTATGAAACTGATCTTCATGTGATTTAGCTATCAGAATGCTAGTTAAGTATAATCAATAATCTACCTACTTGAAGGATGGAAACTTTGAATTTTGATATAATTAATGTGCCTGCCACTATTGTAGGCTTACCTCACCAGGAAAGCAAAGTAACAAGATATGTCTAGAAAGGATGTATCTACAAATAGCATACCATCATCATCCAACTTCAATCAATTTGTATCTGTCAACATACAGAGGGTTTCTGTATGCTTGGGCTTCTGTAAGTTTGACTCAAGGATATCCTTTCATATGAGGCAAAACAAACACTTTAGCATTTCACATCAGAAGCACCTGCACATTTTGCTTATGGGTTTAATTTTTTTTTTTTTTTAATGCTATGAACATCCTACCTCAAAAGCCTTTTGGAAAACTATCAGGACAGAAAAAGACCCTAACAAGTTAAATATGTCCTCTGTGATACACAAGCCCTTGTCAGAAGATAGCAATTACCATGAGCTACAACACCTAGGCTACATGCACCAGATTATGGAAATAAGGTGGTGTGAAGAGTCGGCACACAGGAACAAAATGTAGGAGGAATTTCAGGACATGCAGGTTACCCAGACAAGATGGCACAGGACAAGGCCGAAGGGTGCCTGTATGGAAGCCTAGCAAGTGTGCAGAAAGAGTCTGCAACCAGCACACTCATACAGCACACAGGACATTCCACATCAGGAAGGCAGAGAGCAACTTGCAGCCTGCAGAGCAGTTCCAGTCCTTTTACTTTACAGACACGGAAAAAAAAAAAAAAAAATCAAAGCTGCTAGCAAGGAAAGCTATTTTGCATTAACTGGATAGAATTTTGTTTTTAATATAGTAAAATCATTCTACGGCTCTGCCATAAGAAAGCAGTTCCCATGAGATTCCTGTCCTTGATTCTGGCAGCAATCATTTTTCCTAACCCAAAACCCAGTGAACCATCGGCTCCTCAAGAAAAGGTACTTCCTGCTATAATTAATATACCTTTTCCATACATTTTAATGAAACCATTTATTTTCTCTAAGGCCAGTAACATGCTAACATAGACTGTTGTCAAAAAGTTAGCAGCAGCGAAACCTCACCTGCAGTGTAATTTCCCACCTCTTGGAGGCAAGCATAGAGCCTGGGTGAGTCCTGCTCCCTGTCTCACCTCACCCCCCCACCTCAATACCCCAAGGAAACGAACTAAGGAATGCAGGCATGCAAGGAGCCAAAGCAGGGGGTACAACCTCAGTTTCGGCAGTCAGAAGAAGGCTCAAAACATACATGATCCATAGCTTAGGGATGTGAGCATGCTGACACTGCTCTGATGACAACAGAGCTTTGCAGGGCATAAAAAACACAGACACCACCGAGGCAGGAAGCCTTTATGCATGTAAGTGAGCAGGAACACAGATATAATTTTGCTGAGTCATGTCCTATGAACCTCACAGGTGTGGGGAGGACAAGAGAGACTCCAATTCCTAGCCAGCTTGGAAGGAGTCAGTCACATCCAGTACAGACCAGCTGAGGCTGAAGGGAGCCCAAGTAAAGAAACTGTCTCTCACTTGTGCATTTTGTTGCCTGGGTTGCGAGTGTGCTTTTAAAACTGCAAGGGCTCAGCCCCAGACAGTGGTTGCTGCAAAACATTCTTTCTGTGGCTGATTTTAGCTCTTTCAGACAAGTTCACAGATCCACCGAACAAGGTAAAGATCCAGGTTGCTTAAAAGATTAAAACCAGTCCTTTTTTACTCCTCCCTGCAACTTGTAACCCAACTTCAAATTTGAGATGCTGGATAGTTTTGCAATGAAGATCCACAGACACAGAGATCCACTTTGGAACAAGACTGAACACAGAAATGCATTCATCTGGACCTTCTTTTTAAAGCATGATATTTGCCTAATTCCACATTAGTTCTGAAAATACTCAGCTAGCCTTAACCATTAATGTCTTAAGAACCTATTCAACTACTTTTTTCTTTTTATATCACTAAAGCTGAATCAACAAGATTGCAGAGATCTGTCTGAGATCAAAGTAACTGCAGAGCTGAATTTAGCCCAGTGATATTTTTGTTTAAAGGAACAGCACAGAATGGAGAAACATTGTACTCATGAATGTTTTGGGACTGCATGGAGGACAAATTCATTAGGCTGAAAAGCAGTACTTCTATCTAGATCTAGTAATTGCATGAATAGCACTCAACCAGTTCATCTGGAGATCCCTTCAGTAACTACTGCTTTCTAAAAAAGTGTTTTTTAAAGACCTTATTACTATATAGGGAAAAAAAAAGGAACATAGCAAATGAAATATATGGAAATACATGAACTGCGACTAATGAAATTTATGCCCGAATGTCGTATTTTCACCAGCTCACAGAATTACTTCTCATTTCTTACACTGGATTTTAAGAAAAAATATAATCTCTGCACCTGCCCCCTCTCCCCAAAGGGAACAAAAAATAATTTTAAAAGGCAAGATGAAATTGCTAAATGCAATTCATAGAAATCATAGAATAATTCAGCTTGGACAGGTCTCTGGAGTTTTCTAGCCCAACCTTTTGCTAAGACCAGGGTCAAGCTGAGATCAGGGTTTTATCAGTTGAGTCTTGAAAACTTTCAATGGTGGAAGTTGAACAACCTGTCTGAGCAACCTGCTTCACTGCTTGACTGGCTCCAGAGAGAAAAAGCTTTTTCATTACAGCCAACCTAAACCCCTTATTGCAACTTAGATCCACTGTCTCTTGTCCTTCTGCCATGCACTGCTCTGAAGAGCCTGGCTCCATCTTTTCAACAACCTCCTCTATAAACTGGTGGACTACTAGTAGCTCCAGCTGCATCACCTCTTCTCTAGGCTGAACAAGCCCGATTCCTTCAGCCTCTCTTCACCTGCCATGTGCTTCAGCCACAGCCATCTTGGTGACCCTCCTCTAAACTCTGTATAAATGTCTTTCTTGTATTTGGTGATCCAAAACTGGACACAGTAGCCCAGGGGCAGCCTAACAATTGCTGAGTGGAAGGACATAACCACATCCCTCTAGCTGCATGCCATACTTCAGTTACTATAGCCCAGCATGCTGTTAGCTGCTGCCTCTACTGCCAGGGCACACTCCTGCCTTATATGCAGTTTGTCTTCTACCAGGCCCATAATGTTCTTTTCTGCCAAGCTGTTCTCTGGCCTGTATTGTTCCAAGGTAGGGTTTCACCTCAGGTGTGGGACTTGTCATTTGTCCTTGCTAAATTTCATAAAGCTCCTGCTGGCCCTTCCATCCAGCCTGTCTAGGTCCCTCAAGGATGGTTCTGCCTATAAGCATTTTGACTGGTTCCTACAGTTTGGTATGATCTGCAAACTAAGAACAAGCCCTTCATCATCCCTTCCACATCACTGCCAAAGATACTCACTGACAGGTGTCAGGATAGACCCCTGGGGTACTCAGTTCAAGAAGACTCATTATTAAGAACATATCCATCTGGTACATCCAAACTTTGAGCATTTACTAGACAGGCAGGATTTCAAGGTGTAAGATCACAAGTATAGCAGCATATCCAACTTTAATATTTAATAAAATAAAAATCAGCTTTTAGATTGCTATTTACATGACCTAACTTTAGCATTAAGCCTAGTTACCACTGGCTTCCTTTTTAGTGAGCAGAGAGAAAAAAATGTCAGTACAAGGGGGGGACCAACTGGTTGGACATGTTAGCAGCTCTGCAAAAAACTGATGTCAAACTGATGTTTGTGCTGACAAACTGGAGAAAGTACAGTAGTGGAGCATCAGACTAAGAATGTTACTTAAATAGCTGAAGGTGCTAGAAGATATGCCAGGAGAGGCTAGAGGAACTGGGTTAGGTTACTTGAAAAGGAGAAGGTCAAGAAGCAATTGCTAAATTCAACAAGCTAAAGGTGAGTTGTAGAGAAAGTGGCATGAAAGTCTTCTTACAACTGCACAACAAAAGAAGAGACAATTTGTGACAAATTGTGATGCTGAAAATTCTGTTCAGACATAAGGAAAATATTAATCAAAGTGGTTCAGCACTGATAAAGGTGCTCAGAGACACTGCAAACTCTTAATCCTTGGACATTTTCAAAACTCAACTGGATAGGCCTTGAGCAATCTGATCTAAGCTGGAAGTTAGCCAAGACCTAAGCAAGGGGTTGGATCAGTGACTTTAAAAGGGGCCCTGATAGTCTAAATTTTTCTGTGATTCTATGAGAAAGGCTCCTTCAGTGGGTGATTCATCTTGTCTTAAAATAGGTGTCTAAAATAGATTAGATGAATCACCATCTGGTGGTGCCTGTGTCTCGCTGAATATATTCTCCACTGAATACAAAGGCAACCTAAGTTGACCAGCTATGATTAAATGTCTTACAGTGAGACATCTGTAAATTGGAAGAGATGTAAATTGGAATCATCCTTAGTGACTTGTGCCCCAAAAGGATCAAGTTCTTGCCTTGTTTATGTATTACTCCTTTAGGGCATGAAACACTTCCTTAATAACCAAACTCAGTTGTAGGAGAAGGTGGACAAAACCCTCATATAACACATAAAAATTAAAAATTCAAGTAACTTAGAATTGGAGCTACACAGGTATCTTACACAGTTTGTTGCCATAAGAGCAATTCCCTTCATAATGCAATGGGTACAGTTCTATGATTGGGATTTTATTACAATATGTAATAATTTTGTCTTTAAAGACAGCTTACAAATAAGAAGCTGATAGGATGGTTTTTCCTACCATGAAGATATTTCTATCGTCACAGCCTTATATATTAAGACTACAGTGGATAAAGGAAAATGAGTTTAAATATCCAGGTCATATTTTTTTTTAAATTGTTACTGTTATTATTATTTTAATTAATATTATTAACTATAAATTATTTAAGAACACGGTTTAGAGCTGTCTGCAATGTTCATGGACAAGAAAAGCCACAGATATTTAACAGAAGTTAAAGAAGCATTGAAGTTGCTGGTGTTTTTTTGGTCCTTGGAAACAGTATTTAGCTAGAAAACGTTTTTTCCTCCTGGAAGCTGGAAGGGAAGAAAAAAAGGAGGTAGATAAAAAGAAAAATCAAGTCTTTTTCAGCCCTCCACATCAACAGAATGACTCTGTTTTCTTATATCTGAAAAACTGAAATATAATTAAAAGTATTAAATAAATTTTAAAAGCCACTTTTCAATCGATGTCTACAGAACTGCACTGGTTACATGTCTAATAAAATCAGCATAACTTTTTCCTAAGGGAAATGTTATTCTTCCTACATACACTAACTAAGTCCCATTTTCCATGTTCCACAGATTCTCCCAAAGCAAACTTCCCTGTTGTTTCCTCGATAACCGCATCCATTTGTTTGGTACATCACACAGGGGACTGGAAGTTCCCTGGATGCAAAAAAATTACTCAAAATGAGAGCACTACCCCAGAAAACTGTGGTTGAAGGCAACTGGAAAAACAGAAGGAGCAAGTGATTTCTATTACTTGTGCTTTGATTGGCAGCAGAAACAAAGGTGGGCGTGCCAAAATGAAAGCAAGTACTTTCGGAAAAAGACAGTTCTGGTTCTGCCACACGGCCGACAAAGTCATGTGAAGCATGTGAAACTATCTCACAGGTCCTCCAACCAGCCCTGTCTGCAAGGAAGTCACTCAGCACATCCCTGAGCAAGACAAGAGGGGAGCAGAAGGACAGAGACAACTGACAAACATATTTCCGCATAAGAAACGGTCTTGAGCCGAGCACCACCTCTCAAAGCAGCCTATTTGGTGGTTTAGAAACCAGCACCTCTTTGTAACTACTTCCCTGTCACAGTGGAACAAGTTAAAAGATGAGCACTCATGCCCTGTTGTCACTTGGCCATCACTAAGAAAGAGAATGTTCTAAGCATCTTCAGAGAATATGAATCAAAACTTAACAAACTTAGACTATTCAAAAACAGTCTTCATTGATTAAGGATAAAAGTCAATCCTATAGAAGTCTGCCAAAATCACCAAACCCAAGATTTTACATTTCACTGCTGTTTCAGAGCCACTATTGAAACTTCTAACATTTCAGCTATGCAAATGCGAAGACTTTATTATTTCACAGTTAACAGAGACCAATTCACACATGCTTATTCTGAGAATTAGTCTTTACTCCGAAGGCATTCCGTTAGCTAATTGTAAGATAGGAAATTACTCCATGAAGAAAATTATTTCACATTCTGGGTTTTATTTTAGGGCATTAAAATTTCTATATTGACACAAACCCAATACCATCAGATCTTAATTTCCTTTTGAACTGAGAACGATGAAATATTGAATTCTGTGTGAGAATGTTCATAAGATTTCTAGTTTTAAAAGAAGCTTGCCCATGCTTTTTCTATAACAAGGCTAGATCAAAAACTGCAGGGGCAAGCTCTTACAATTTTGAATGAGTTTTAGTCTTTACAAATATCTTCCAGCATGTTCAGGCAGTCAGCTTTAATCACACATTCGGGGAAAATATTTTTTTCCTGTATAGTTTCTAGTAACCATCATGTATGAAGTCATTCCATGAGAAGTCTCCATCACCCCCCTCCACATAGGAAAAAAACAGCCATAATTATGAAAACAGAAGAGAGGTATATAAGAAACTGCCATTTGTCTGACTTGGCTCCTAAAATTTTTTTCCAACCTAATTCCATAGATCAGTAGAAAAAGAAACAATTTAGTGCCTCCTTACAACTTGTAAGGACTAAACGTTGGCAAGACCCTGATACCTGCTTTAAATGTCGGGACAAGTTTGTGATATAACTTGAAATCAAAGTCATCACCGATTTACTTCAGCAAATTTACTAGTCCTGATTGTGACAAAAAAAAAATTTGGCTCAATTTGAAAGTGAAAGCATTTTTTTAATCAAGCTTTGGAACGTAAGTGACAGAGAACCTTATTCATCAGACATATGAAAAATAGTAACACTACTGAGCAACAGCTAAGTAAACACAACCATCATTTATCAAAAACACACAAATACCAGTCTCAATCTAGGAAGGCATTTCAGAATGAAAAAAAATGCTTTGAGTTAACAGGACTTCTAAAATATTCTAAAATGTTTTTTAAAAATAATTTATAGGCAAAAGAGAAAAAAAAGCTTCCAGATTTTCAAAATTGGGGTCAAAACCAGTCTAACTGCATATTGACATTCACAACTACAGTGTGTAAGCACTGCTGACATATACATAAGAAAACACTGAAAGCACCTGGAAGGCACAGACTCAAGAGAGGAATATGGAAACACAGAGTCATTCAGTAAAAGCTCTGGCAATTTTCAGACCAAGACTCCACTCTTCCACTCAAGATTTGCATAAATTCAGATCTACACCAGAACAATAGCACATCTTCAAGTACATGAAGAGGCACAATGTTGCAGCAAAGAATCTCAGGATAAGTGAGATAAAAACCTTTAGATGTCTGATCTTAAAGGTTTACTCTTAAAAACTTGGAGAATAGGAACTTCCATACTTTCTAAAGGAGGAAGGGAGACAAGACAGACACCTACAGAGCACCAGTCTTCTGATAGAAACATTATAAACATTACTCAAATGAAGTATCAGTTAATTCTCGGGCCACATATCATTAATCACAGCACAGTAACTAGACACAGTCAGAGAGATTGCAAGCAAGAGGACAAAAATAATGAAAAGGTACGAAACAACTTAGTGATGATACAATGAACAAGGGAAAAAAAAGGGAAAGATGACTGAAAACCAGCTTATTCTCTCATCTTTGTCTGACTTTTCAATAGTATGGATGCATGCAAAATAATTTAGCTATTAAGGGTCAAAGTTAACTTCATGCCAAAGGAGTAAAATGAGAACAGCTCTTTTACCCCTTTCATGTCCTGAGGTTTACGGGGTATGACAATGATACACTACCAATTCAAATGGATGTATGGAAACATCATGGTGCCAGTTTCACATCATTCTGCTCCAGAGTAAAAAAATCATCCTCTGGTGACAGACATAATGAGCTGCTCCTCTAATTCTCTTTCCCCACATAAGAACTGTTTGCCTGTTCTTTGGGAGGATCCAAGACCACCTGAGACAGCATAGTTACATCTGCTGTCCAGCATCATCTCTTTTGTCCCTGAATAGTCAAGGCCTTTCCTCCTACCTCCCAACTACGACATAATTTTCCCAGTTCCTGCTGGAACTGTTTTTCTGCCCCAAGCAGCATGCCAGGACACTCCTGAGGCACATGGTAATTATGGACCCCTCCAGGTGACTTCTCCATTGCACCCAACTCTGACCTGGCAGTTTCCCACTGAATGGTTTTCCCTGCTTTGCAGGATAAAGCTGACTGGGGAGCAGTATGACTGTGGAAGAACACATTCTCCTAACATGTCAGACTATCTAATATGTTAGTTTAAAAAAGAATAGCCTAACTTCATGCTCAACACCTCTCTCTCTGGCTGTTCTTGGCACGCTATTTTTACATATATTAGAATAAAAAAGTTTACAATGTGTTCAGTAAGCTGAGAGCCAAAGTGAGGCCATCCTTAAAAAATGTTCAGTTTCCTACTCCCAACAAACTGCTCCTACACTAATGTCTGCAACTAGACTCTTAGGACTAGGATGGAATTTCAGTTTTTCATAGATTTATTGTTTGTTGCAGTGGACTTGTTGTAAACCAGAAAATTCATCAAAGGCTGCCCTACAATAAGAAAAAACAAACAAAAAAATCCCAAACCAAACCACAGGAAAAGAAAAACAAACAAGCCAGAACAATTTCTGAAGGATTGCTTGTGCTGTACCTAGAAGAATCTAGGGACTTGCATAGAAGGTTTCCCAGAACGAGTTTAATGCTTTGACCATGAATGAGGAGAAAGAACAGAGCAGGTCTGAGAAGGATCATGAAACACACGAGAAAGATTATAGGGAAATAGAATAACATCAAACTGGCTTTGCTAANCTTTATAACATGACTGGAAAATTCTGGATAGAACCATAATCTGACAGATTGCTCGTAATTCCAGATCCTTGTCCATTGTGCCCAATAAATGCACATGCTTGACTGCTTTCTTATTGTAAAAATTAAAAGAAAAACTTCAAAAATAAGGGCTTAAAAAAACCNAGTTTAAAAAAGAATAGCCTAACTTCATGCTCAACACCTCTCTCTCTGGCTGTTCTTGGCACGCTATTTTTACATATATTAGAATAAAAAAGTTTACAATGTGTTCAGTAAGCTGAGAGCCAAAGTGAGGCCATCCTTAAAAAATGTTCAGTTTCCTACTCCCAACAAACTGCTCCTACACTAATGTCTGCAACTAGACTCTTAGGACTAGGATGGAATTTCAGTTTTTCATAGATTTATTGTTTGTTGCAGTGGACTTGTTGTAAACCAGAAAATTCATCAAAGGCTGCCCTACAATAAGAAAAAACAAACAAAAAAATCCCAAACCAAACCACAGGAAAAGAAAAACAAACAAGCCAGAACAATTTCTGAAGGATTGCTTGTGCTGTACCTAGAAGAATCTAGGGACTTGCATAGAAGGTTTCCCAGAACGAGTTTAATGCTTTGACCATGAATGAGGAGAAAGAACAGAGCAGGTCTGAGAAGGATCATGAAACACACGAGAAAGATTATAGGGAAATAGAATAACATCAAACTGGCTTTGCTAAGACTTACTCTTAGTTTGTCCAAATTTGATATGTTTGCTTTTGGTCTTCTAAAGTATTCTGACTGAATAGCACAGCTGCAAAGCAGTCATAAAGTTTTTGTACAATCTGATCATCCTCCACAATCATTTTTAAGTCATAATACTATTGGTCAAACCTTGATTTATATTTATTTGCTAAGTAATCTAACTAAATTATATACCACATCAACAACAACAAATTTTATATATATATATATATATATATAGCTATACTTTATAACATGACTGGAAAATTCTGGATAGAACCATAATCTGACAGATTGCTCGTAATTCCAGATCCTTGTCCATTGTGCCCAATAAATGCACATGCTTGACTGCTTTCTTATTGTAAAAATTAAAAGAAAAACTTCAAAAATAAGGGCTTAAAAAAACCTCCAAAAACAGTAAGAGAGTTCAGGAAGTGCATTTCAATGTGATTACAATACTGTTTTGGTAAATTAAGCCACAGCCTTTGGCCACAACATGACCCAAAGTATGTTGTAATGGCCACAAATTAAGTGCCTTCTATATGTTATGACTTAGGTATGTACTGCAAAACTTGGCTACATCGTACTTTAAAATAAAGGAAGAGAAATTTTTATATCCTATGACAGAATGGTTTATTAAAATTAATGATATTTCAAGAACTTGTAATATTTGCAGAAAAGAACATTTCAGCAATGAAATACATCTTTGGAACATTTCTGTTTTTACAGTGAGGCAAGTTACATCAGCTTTAAAAAAAAAAAAAAATCACAACAAAACCAGCCTACACAAATATGTTCAGGTCCTCTCTTACTACATCAGCATGAGAATATCCCTCGTGTACGTCTACACCACTAGAAAAGTTCTCTCACACACACATCCTCTGACACAAACACTCCTGCCTTTGCATGCTTGCACACAAACACTGCACTCACATGTCGAGCTTCTCGCACGTAATCAATCCTCCAAGCTCTGGCACTCTCTCACACAAACACAGACGTGCTTCATACCTTCTCCTGCATTGGAAAACCATGTGAACCATCTGTCACTATTTAATCTCCCAATCCAAGCTAAGCAAATACATCCCATCTCAACCCCAGACGCCCCAGTCAGCCTTTCTAGCAATAGACTCTTCACAAATAAACCATTGTTTTTGCTGCTGCCTACCTAACATTAATTTGTTTTCCACTCCATCTCTTCTCCTTTTGCTGCCCTGTGCCCCACAGAAGGCTCTATTTTGCTGCTCTTTGCAGCAGTCAGGGTTGGATATTGCATAGCCAGGGCCAAGACACGTTTTGCAACAGGCAGCATACCCCAAACTACACACTGAGATCAGTGAGTACCACAGATTTCCCTTTTTGTTCATAACTTCACCCTTCACTGGTCTTTGATTGCTGAGTGTTTAGGCAAACGGACACAGAGAAAGAATCTTTTTAAAAAGAGATAGTAGTTATCATCAGAAGAAAAGAAAGAAACCTACACTTCAGAAACCTTGACTGACTATACTTTCATTTCATAGGTGAAAATGGAAGGAGCAATTGTATTGTTTGGGGAAGACCTCTCAAAATACAGTCTCAAGACAGAAGGGCCTAAAAGAAGCCTGAAAGCTTTGGTGTGTAAAAGACAGGCCAAACAAAACACAGAAGAAAGATCACCTTGTTTCAGCAATCTCAGAAGTGCTGCTGAAAGCAGCATGCTGGACTTAGAAGGAACAGCATCAAAAGCAAGGCTTAAGTACTTTCAACATTTCAGGGAATGTAACAGTACCCCCCATAACCAGTGCAGAAGGTTGCTATTGCTCCCAAAGGTGTTTATTAAACTCTATGAAATACATCTCCCAATTAAATGTCTCTTTAAACCACTGCTCCTTCTTTCACAAATGAGAACAGAAGTTCATATCTATCTCTTGTACCAAAGAGATCCCTCAGGATCTCTGAGGGTGATACTGCCACACTGGAGCTTATATCAGTCCTGAAGAATTGGAGCAAATTCCTTTCTGGAGACAGAGCCAAAACACAAACCTCAGCATCTCCAATACTGAAAAGTCTCCAAATTGAGGATTAAACCACAGAGTTTCTGGTGCACATAGTGTGTGGACCAAGCCCACATCCATTCCTAAGAAAGGAACCAAAACATAGTGGACATAGCAACATATTGCTGCTTTCTTCTAAAGACGATTAAGTTGGCATTCACTTTAAGAAAGACTTAGATAGATCCAGATTCCAGTTTTACCAAAATATTCACTTTATTAGGGGGAAGGCGAAGGGAGTGGTGTCTGCATACTTTTTGAAAAATAAATTGTTGCATGATTTCTGTGTGTACAGAACTTGGGGTAATGTCACCTACTAGGGCTGTGACTTACAGCAAAGGCTTTGGGAAAGGGGGAACATCCCTCTTTTGGGAAATGGAGCCACAGTTGAGAAATCTCTGCAGACAACTAAATTGTTGTATTAACAAGCAAAAGAAAAGTATCCCTCTGGAGAAACTAACATTTAAAAGTCTACGAACCATACACTTCCAGCAGGACTAGTCAGCGGACTTTAGATGTTACTGCAAAACAGGGAGAGCAACGAAACCCTCAAGTGTAAGAGAGCTCTGCATTAGCCTTTTCTGAAAGCAAATTCCCTAGAACTGCCCATCCTCAATACATATAGCAAGCGGTACATGCAGTGCCATGAGCAGACTTCAGGACAGAGAAACCTGTCTGCTCCATGACCAACTGACTTCAGTGAAATTAAAGTTTCAATTTTTTCCTTGATGTCAAGCTTCTTTCACATTTCACACCACACACCTCTCACCTAATTGCAGCTAGTGTCTGTGCCCTAAGAGAAACTAAATTGAGACAGAAAACTTGTGCAAGTTACAAGGATTCTTAAAATTATTAGTGAAAAAAAACATATGAAGATAGTTAGCAGCAAATGAAAGAAGTTCCATGATACTGTACTTAGATCCTCTTTATTCATCTATCATAATAACCATTACTTTTGAACTGTGCATAAGCCTTAAAGGAAAGAGACCATTAACTGCCCTAGAGAATACCAGAAAATGAAAGATAGTTGGGCAGTGGCTAACCCCCAAATGCTGTCCTACTGCTTCATTCCTAGAAACGTCCCCAAACCCTCTAGTTACAAACCGTTTATGTTTCCAATAGTAAAGGCCAGAATAGAACTATTTCAATGCAGCAGATTGCTATAGGTGCAGAGATTATTTGTAAAGGTGGCTGAGAGATTGTGGTTTTTGACTTCAACCTAAATATTAATGACAAGTGGTCCCTATAGTTAGTGAAAATCAGGAAGAACCTTTGCCTTTTACAAACTCAGTAGAAACTGCTCTCAGGGTTTTTTTGTTGGAATACCTTGGAAGCTGGTCTTCCTACCTAGGACTTGGATGGTCAGTGAGCCTGCCAGGAAACACCAGGTAACATTTCTCAGGCTTTGGTCTCTTCTTAGAATATAAGAAAGACCTAAATAACCTAAGTGGAAAAGCATCTGGTCTCCTCTTTTCCAATGCTATCCTGCCATGAACCACCGACAGAACTTACTTCTTTATCCCTACACACATGTGAAAACACAAAGGGAACAAAGTCATTACAGGCTCTTTTCTTAAAGCAGCCACTGGTCAGTGCTTCAACTGGTGGTAGTCCTCCTCCAGTACACCCTAGTGCGGGGAGATAGTTCCAGTGAACACAACATGAAGCATGTCTCAGATTTTATTTAAAACCAAACAATCCTGCCCTGCCTTTCCCTCCCCTCTCCAAAAAAACACCCCTCCCTTCACTTTCACCTCAAGGCAATCCAAAGGATTTTCCAAGGGGAAGGGTCTGTTTATATTAACTGTGTCGCTTAGAGAAGAAGCAGGAGAAGCCAGAAACCCTGAAATAAAGCATCTGTTTCAGCTACCATAAGATTAACAACCCACTTTGGAGGCAAAAGAAAATTTCCCCAGATAAAGAAAAAAAAGACTTCGGAAAACTCCAAAGCCAGATTTTCAAACAGTAATTGACTGTCAGACTAATGTGCAAATAGAACTATTAAAGCAGAGAACATGGCTGCTCACAACTCCTAATAAAGAAAGAAACCCACTCACAAGAATCTGGATAATTCACCTCCTGCAGTGAAAGAGCACTCACAACATGTGTAACGTGTTTCCAATGTGAAATTTTCATGAAAAGACAACAGAAAATATTTAAATGTCATAATAGCTTATTAAAGAAAAACATGGGGGGGTTATTACACACTATATTCAAATGGAAGTATTTATTTCAATAATTGTTAGTCTCATGCCAGATACAAGTATATCCATAGTAGGCCCCTGAGCAGCTCAAGCAAGGTTGAGAACAATAAATGAATGTTCATCTCAAACTTCATTTCCCAAGCAACATCATTTGTTACTCTAGATGAGTTAAGCAGAGCCCAATTGCTTTGGCCAATGCAATATTTCTAACTTTAACAATTTTCCCTATGTAAGATGTGGCTTAATTTAATGTACCATATTCTGTACCATGTCAGCAAGGATGAAGTGAATAGCAGAAATAAGATTATATTCCTAGCTATGCTAAAATTCAAATTATTACACTTAATAATTTAGATTTGGAAAAGAAAGCTAAATATCAATATATCTAAAACAGCCAGATTTATATCACGTGTAGAAGTTATCATCTTTAAGAAGTAAAAAAAAAAAAATTAAAAATTGACAAATTCCAGCAACTAAAAGTATCTCTTCTGGCAGATGGAGACAGTATAGCCCGTAGATAGCCAATATCAATCCAATAGTCAAGCAGAGGAATTCTGGGGTAAGAAAAAAGAAAGTTTTTCCACAGAGAATTTTCAGACTTGACAAGTATAGAAAATTTTTAAAATTATTATTACAAATATCTGTATCTCCCCCATACTTTCAGTACACCTTTAACTTGCACTAATTATCATCTGTTCCACCTGGATAATTCAGTTATTTTTTTTTAGACTTTGTGTTTCTCATCTTATGCTACCTGACAAACTCCTAAATTATTTCAAAATAAAAAGCCCAAATGAAACAAACCAGTATAAGAAATCGCAAAATTCAGTCTACAAAATGAGACTGAGTTCACACCAAAACTCATCTCTCTCTCCTTCTTCACTCCATAACTGATTCCTTACCAAGCACCAGATCTGACAAGATATCTATGCTCTAGAAAGAAAGGTAGATTTAGAAAGAGGAGGAGGAAGGAGAAGAGTGTCTACCAGGTTGAAAAAGAAGAAAGCAAAATGAACAAAGATGGGTATGAGTACAATTACATGTAGGCAGTGCAAAGAGACATTTGGGGCTATTCAGCATCACCCTGATGTCTTTGTGCTCTTCAGTGATTAACAGACTGCAAGAGAGAATATCTACTTTTTCCAATTTCACTGAGCTGAAGAAATAGCTGAAGACATTCATAACTTCTGACCTCAGCTGAAGGGTTGGTCATTATAACGTAAGACCCATCATATCTGGCCATAATTTAAATAAAAATAAGTGGAGTCTTCTGAGATATAACTTGACAGTTAAGGAACAAAAACCTTCTTACAAGAAAAACAAAACAAACCACAAAACACCAACAAAAAAAACACAACACTGCCCCCTCAACCTAACCTGATATTAATAATGTTTAGGCATATCATTGCAAGTGTTAAAAAGAGGACTTCAGAAAAAACTTAATGTTTTACAAATGCCATGCTCCAGACATATTCCATCTCCTGGTACCACACCTGTACAACTCAACAGCACTTGTAACAGCACCACCATGGCATCTCCTTTTATGCACTTACTTAATGTCTCTGATTTTCTAGTAAAATAAGAAAGTTTAAGAGAACTAAAATTTACTGAAAATCTGAGCTGTGCCAGCAGTTTCCAGTGATCACCTGACATGATTTTTCCCCTAGCTGATATCCAAGTAGTTAAAGAATTTATAAAGTCCAGCCCAGCTCATTCATTTAAAAATTAACTTTCTGTACCATGTAATATTCCAGACACATCTGGAGGATGGAAGAAAATGGTTAAGGAAATTCATTAGCTTATATATTATTGTAGGACTTATTCAAAATTTGTAAGTTACGCATGAACAACTGGAGAGGAGGAAAGCCCAGACAGTGTTCCATAACAGAATCTGGAGGATCATTTTTGACATAAAACCTAAAAAAGTAATAATACAGCTTGGAAAAACAGAAATATGGCGGAGGAAGCTGTAAAACAAAGTCACAGCTGATTGGATTTTTTCCTGGATTTCTACTCTCAATAAATCTGCATTAAAATCATTATTTTTTTCTTTATTGCAAGGAAGAAAACTCAACTTGTATTTCAAGAGCCATGCTGAAAATCCATCCACATTTTATTTAGCACCGCAACCAGAAGCGAAGAGCTCCACTGGTCAAACACAACTCTGTAGTAAACTTGTACTACTATAACCTTACTGGTGTCCTCCTCAGTAACACTTGCCCAAGCCCATTATCTTTTCTAAATTCTTTTGCATGGAATGTACAAAATATTTTTTAAAAATTTGTGATTTTGTTTTATAATTAACAAACACTACCACCGAGAAAAAAAAGAAAACCACTCAATGGAAAAAAAAACCAAAACAAACCCCACCAGTAAACCATTCTTCCTGATGACCAACTGAGTTTTGTTTCCCTTAGACTATATTTAGTGGGCAGCAGAAAATAAACAAGAACCCAACCACCCTAAAACAATACTCTTGATGGTAAACAAAAGGTATCTCTAAATACCTCCAGAAAGATGTTTTAACAAGTAAATGACCTCCTCTTTTTAGGGGGTAGTACAAAAACTTCTCACAGCAGACTAAAATACTAAGAACATTTGGTTATTTTAAAGTAAGCTTAGTTTCAAACAGAAAGGTCGATCAAACAATGATCAACATTTATGTATGTCTAATATAATTACTTTTAAAAATACTGACTTTTGGTTTTATTAAAAGGAGATAGGATATTAAACTCAGAGAAGAGTCACCTTCAAATAGTAATATAGTGTAAAGACCCATCTTACCATACCAGAAAGAGCCATGAGCTATTTCACATTTTAATTTGTATTAACTAACTGGTGCCATTCAAGCGGAGTTACGACAAGCTTGCAAAGACCTGAAGTGCCTGTTGGTATTTGGAAACACAGCTTATTGCTTTGGAGCTCAGAGAATGCCACGTGAGACACTACATGGTTTGCCATGACTATGAACGCAACACAAGGCAAGACATTTTTCCTTGGCTTTTTGGCTTGCAAGTATCCATGCCAAACACTTTGGCCAAATCCTGCTTGAGCTTGTTTGACTTTGTACTTTCCTCTCCATCCTGCCATTTGAACAGAAACAGTGTCACAGAGCACAGGTAAGTTGAACTTTCACAGAGATGGGCATTTCTGAGGAAAAGGGAAACTGTATGAGCAAAATGTGAATAAAGGAGAAGAGCAAGCAGACCAGGTTTCCTACTCTCTTTGCAGACCTACCAGAAAACACACACTGCCCCCCTTTTGCTGCTTCCTTTCTGTTGATTTCATGTTTGTCTTCACACAACATGATAGTACTTCTGTGAGTTAAAAAAAATAAAAACCACTTCAGACAAAACTGCCTTGCCTAAATACTAAGAGAAGAGATGAGTAAATAGAGGGAGGTAAAGAAAGAAGAACACAATGACTTCAAAAACACAATAAAAACAAACACAAAAACCATAAAATTAACAATTCAAAAAATACAGCCATGTATGTATGTATGCACCAGATTAGACTGTAGCCTCTCTGGAGCAGGGACCATGCAAGACAAGGTGCTTATTCAGTGCTCAAGTACAAGTTTGCCATCAGATGAGGCTGCCTTTGGACATGACCTCATTGTAAAAACATTACCCTCAATCACAGCGGTCCTTGAAAACTGCCTCCTGGCTAGTCGATTGTTATTACAGATTTCACAGTAGCTATTAGGTATATTTGCATCTGCGTCTTTAAAATCATGAGTGAGAGAGAAAGAGATACCTGGGGAGTTGCAGGGGGAGAAATAAAAAAGCATGTCTGAACAGATGATCTTTACAGTTCCCTCTTCCTGCTGCTAGAAGCTTCCCACTCAGCTTCTGCTCCTATTTGTTCATCTTTCTCTGGCAAGAAGTACTCTTAACTGTGTTAATCTTCTTTTTTGTGGGTTAATGTTGGGTAACGTGCTTGCAATTGCCCACAACTAATAGATTTCCAGTGATTGACTTTACTGCACTCCTGGCAGTAAGTAGAGCATATTTCTTGAACCAGGGTCATTTTAAGAGATTCCAGAAAGTACCTTCAGACATTTCATGGCTCCATTTAAACAGCTACTTTCTTGGTTCCATGCAGGATTTTGAGGAGGAGGACAGAATCTTCAAAGGGAGGCCACTGTCCTCTAGAATATTAAGTTAAAACATTTCAAGAGTTTGAACAAAGCATGAAGCATGAACTTTTTCTCATTTATTTATTTAAGGCTAAACTTGGCAGATATGAGAATATCCAACTGTAGTTAGATAGCCATGATCTCAGCCTCTGGCTGTGCAAAGACAGCTTAAATCTGTAGGTTCTGTGCAGATCCAGGGGATTTTTGCCAAAAAGTTTCCTGAATAAAAATTAAATATACTTTCATGTTAAGCTTTACAATTTTCTTCCTATCCTAGCCTATTATAATCCTGAATTAAAAATATATCACACTTTAGGATTAACACTGCTTATACTGCAGTTTCCCAGCCAAAAATGACTGCTATAATTCTTTAACGATTTAAAAAAGGTTAAGTGTCATATATATTCTGCCTTTAAAAACCACTGAGGCACAGCCTTTTCCTAATTACTGTCCAGTTACCTGGGAGTGAGAAGGGAACAAGATATAGTCCTGCCAAAGAAAATCTTGGGAACACCCAATGCCTGGGTTGCAGTCGCAGAATGAATGGCGTCTGTCAAAAGCATTCTGTGAGAATGTGGCAGTGGCACACTAAAAGTCACTTATATCATTAGCTTCTCAGGCCTAGAAAAAGGATTATCTAGATGCTTCGGCCCTGCAAAACCCTCCCAAAAAATAAAAATAAGGTGTACACAGCATATATATATATGTATAACTATGTTGGTCTCTTCTCAGTGTTAATCTACCCCTTCCTTCAATTTAGCAGTTTCACATCTTCATTAAAATCTTTTCCAAAGCTACATGCGCAGCAATAGCAGAGGTATACGTGTAGGTTTCTTTGCAAGTACTAGCTACCACCATACAGGACTGTGGCTTTGTGTTTCATGGAGCAAAGAGAAAATTATGATGGCCTGCAGCTTTTTAACTATCTCTGCAGACTAACTACAGTGAGTCTTCTTCCCCCAGATGCGGCAAAGGCAGGTGTGTGGCTAGGTCACAGTTATCTTCCTGTGTAGTTTTGAATCTGCAGGGCTGTGAGCTGACATTGTCAGTGTGCCAGCTATAGGCCCTTCATCTGGTCAGATTCTTGTGTCTCCTGTGCACCTTCAATTCCTTGCCTAAACCTCAGCATGTTGTTCTTGCATATGGCACTGAAATGCCAAGCACCTTCAAGTGCCAAGGTAAGCATATAAGGTTTTAAACTAACAGGCTCTGCAAGTCAAAGGACAAGTAATACAATAATAGCCAACATTCAAATCAGCCCTTCTGCAGAGAAGTATCTGCATATTAAGAATGAAACTTTTTCAGGTACCATGACCAGAACCTAATGCAATCCACATGATCCACCTCAAAACCCTACATGGGCCACAGCACCATCTCCTGGAATCAAAAGTTTCATTGCAAGAAAATGCCGCACTTCTTCAAGTACTGTGAACAGAATCAAGCAAAACAAACAAAAAATCCACCAACATCTCCAAAACATTGTAGGCAAGGGGCTGGAGTTAGCGAATGCAAAAATTGGCCTGCACAACATTTCTCGTGTTTCCAAGAAATTACTGAGGTTCTTAAGAAATAAAGGCAGATCAACGAAGAAGAGAGAACTGTCCACAGCTCACTCCATACAGCTGAGGACACTCTTCATGCTCTGCAGGCAGGTTAAACTGTTAGTTATCACTTCCAAGACAAGACTTCCCACCTTGCAAATCTGGGAACCTAGTTTACGCTGGCCCTTGAAAGAGTCAAGAAGTATTCATGCAGTCTTATACAGATGGCACAAAAGACCTGAAAAGCAGTAGGAAGACCACAAATTCAATTGTTTCTGTACAGCCTCTAGGAGTGAATACTCCTAGTCCCACTTACAGCAAGGTTCACACAAAGTTGAAGCCCACCTATAAGTCATTAGCTTTTTTTCCCCAAAGACAGCTGTAGAGCTTGCATGGGTTAAACTCCGTTTGTTAAAACGGACAGCTATCATCTGAACGTACTAATTTGCAACCTTTAGTTCCGAAACATAATATTAGAAAGTGATTAACAACATACAGAGCAGATCTGCAAAGCCTGAATAATAATTTTAACATATACCTATCTTGGCTGTATCTATAATGAAGGAAATATAACAGAAAAAAAAATGCAGGTGAATAAATAGTAATAGTGAGAAATAAATCAGACTTATCATGGGCAAAGCCTAGAAAGCCAACCTGATTGCATACAGAACAGTCAGATTTGTTACTCTAACCTAACAACTACAAGACTAAAAGACATAATCATGACTATGAAAAAAAGAAGAAAATTGTGTTTGTGAAGATAGCATTTTTCTGATATTCAGCCTGTGCTCATGCAGAGTTTGCCTTCACATGTCTTAACATCCTCACTCTATCATTTTTCAACTTTCATCTCTAAACTTAAGTAGGCCTTCCCTTAAAGGCTTATGTCTCTTAGTATTTTCTGAGGATTTTTTCCTCTTTCATTTTTTGTAATTATTACTTCCCAGTGCGATCATGTATGATTCCTACACCCCTGGTCCTATTGTACTGGTTTTATCTTTCCAGTATTTTATCTGGGCCCAACACAGAATGAAAAAAAGTAAGAATCAATCCATTATCAGCCGCCCCCCAGCTCTGATACAGTACTCAAGTAAAATACAGTTTGGGTGGCTTTAATACAGCTTGACACCTGAAATACAGCTGCTCATTCCACATGTGATCAGACATACTAGGAATAGACTTCGGAGCACAAGTTCAATTGCCCAATGTGTGGGCATGCCTTAAATGTCAAGATTATTACCCATTACACTGTGACTGAAGTGATAAACACACAAAGCAACTGTATTCTAGCCCATCGCACCCAGACAGCATCTCTCTTCTCCTCCTCCAGCATAAAGCCACAACTGTTGCTGATTGAGTTGCCAAGCTTTCTACATCATCATTAGTAACTTAAAAACAGGATTATGCTCAAATAGTACAGAAACTTTAGGGCCACAGGCTGAAAACACTTAGTGACTTCATTAATGAACAAGTGTTTCATTAGATATTAGAGTCTCTATTCTTTAGAGTCTCAATGCCTTTAAAAAATAAATATGCATTTTCATGTCACTTGCCTTTTGTATTTCTCCTCCCTTCCCTAATAGAAGCACGGGACCCAGATATGCTCAGAAACCATCCAAGGTGGTATCATCAATACGACTCATCCTCCTGTCAACACAGTGATCAGGTGAATGTGGACATTATAACAGGGAACCAGGACTCTTCCTCACACATTTAATGGTAAGGGTAGATAGACATTCCTTTGCTGACCAGGAAAAGGGAAGCAGCTTCATTTATTTATTTATTTAACATTTATTCAATATTTATTTAATTGCAGAAGAAAATGGCTATGAAAAACCAAACAGAAACCATGCAATGCATTCCTAGTAAATCCAGGAGATTCACACATATTTTCATTCTACCAGAAGTTTAAAGGAAACATGGAAAGCTTTTACATTTTTTTGTTTCGCTTGCTTTATAATCCTCTCACCTTTATGCTGTCCTCCCTATTTAGCTTTTTCTTCAAGTGTGAGAAGGCATCTCAAATCAAGGGTCTTCCTCCTCTGTCAGCCAGGGTTCTCCATTTCCCAGGCAGCACCTGACCAGTCAGGGGAGCACCTGAGGCCAGCTGAGGACCAGGTTCTCCAAAGACTAGTCCTAGTCCTCCCTGGAAGGCCGCTCAGGCCCATTGTGCAGTCAGGAGGATGTCTTCATTGAAGGTCATTTTCAGAGCCACTCTTCCCCATTGCCTCTCAAGGTAGAGAGAGAGCAACCACCAGGCATGGATCCAGCCAACTGCACAACTCTTCTCCATTTAACATTTTCCATTTGCTACATTGAGTTAGCACTTCCTAGTACACTGGAGCACCATCATCTGCAGGCTGGGGCCAGCTAGGATGGACATTTTCCCCTCACACAGATGGAAATGAGGCTACAGCATTGGCATCCTGAGAACTACTCTGCAACTTTATGGAGCCCAAAGCAGAGTCTCAAACAGTTATCACAAAGCTTCAAAGTATGTTAGTCCTTGAAATGCTGGTTATTTAACCAAAGCACCATTTTTAATAGCTACTCAGGAGACTTCTTCACAGCTTTTTTTGCTGAAATTACGATTCCTGTCTCACTGGGTGTTTTTACAGCATTACCATTCATGCTACATGACCAGCATAGCTGAAATATCTAAGTGCCCACAAATAATTAAAAAGTCATCTCCACTTTTTAAATGTTTGGATAAATTTATTTATAGGCCAAGTTGGCAATTCCCCCAAAGTCATACCTTCCAACCAAAGCAACTATGTCAGGTACTTAAAATATCACCCTTTTCCCTATGGCTCTGCCTCTCACGTCAGCTGGGATAGCTTTTTCCCCCCCCTAGAATGCAGATAGTGACCTCAAGACTTGCTAGCAGCAGCTAAAGACCAAGCTGTACTAGGCAGTACTGCATGGCTAGGCAGAAAAGGCCCCTCCTACTTGGAAACACCAACTCAGCTTAATGCTCAAGCATTGGCCTTTGTATTTTACTTCAAACAAGGCTCATAAACTCATACCCAGGCACACACTAGCACAGCTCTCTAAAACAAGTGGGAAAAGAAACACTCCTCAACAGTCTTTACGATACAATGGATGGAAAGGCATGTCAGCACCAAAGCCTGAGGAAGGTAATTTTTCCAGAGAGTGCTTACAACATTGTTCCAACAACAGCATATATACTTGCCCCCGATCTCTCTTCCCAAACATTTTGGATCCTCCTTAGCTTTACATTTTTCCACCAGTCTTAGTTTGCAGCTTCACATAAATTGAAGTAAGTTGATAAAACAGTCATCTTTTTCAGCATATTAAATCTGATCCCCTGAAAAAGTTAGATCCCATAGATTGTTCACAGCATCTGGAGGGCAGATCCTTGACTGTCTCAAAAGAAAGAGATTAAAAAATTAAACACAGGAAATTATTGGTAACCATTGAGCTAATCGGCTTTGGAAAGCATGGATCTTTTTTCATTTAAAAAACCCTTAATAAGCTGTTGATGCAATTCTTTTGTCTTTTTTTTTTTTCTTGGTGACACAAACTTCTTCCTGTGAATGAAGTCAAAGGATCACTTATTTCTGTGTTATTACAGTATCGGCAAAAAACCCAAGCTGTACAATAATTCCTTTCCCATGCCCTCACAAACACATAAGCCTCTGTCGCTAAACACCTTAACTCTGATTAGCCAGATCTTCCAGAGTATGATCCAGAGAGGGCTTGTTTGTTTCAGGGATCAGAAGCTATGTGGAAAGAAAAGAATGCTCAGGACACAGAGGATGGAGAAAAGCAAGTATGTGAGAAACTGGAGAAAACCAAGTATGTGAGGAAACGAAGCCACAAATCACACAGGCGAGCGAAGAACTGCCAAGGCAAGAACTGCTTTGCTTTTCTACCTGCATCAGAGAAACATGAATATAAACTACAGTGTTCAGAGCTCTAAGGAATCACAATATTCGCTTGCTTAATAAAACAACAAATGGAATAGACACTCTAGCTAATTGTATTGAGAAGACAGTATTTGGCAAACTAATTCAAAAGTAGGGTGTAATTCTGACTTTTATTACATGAATGTAAGTCTTCAATAACAGGACAGAACTTGGTTTCCTGTGCCAGATGATCCCAAAATAAGATTTAATAATAATCAGAATTTAATACCAAATTTCAAGACAAATGTGAATGCTAACCAGTCACACAAATCAAGTGTTAGAGAGAATAGTTTAGTATTAACTGCTCCCCCTAGTAATCACTAAGGAAGTATCCCTTGCATAGAAGTGACCCTCAAGAAGGCTTTGCTTAGTAATAACTAAGACCATCAAAATCTTGAAAACATTTCCTTATGCACATGATTTACTTCTATGTAAATAGTCAGTACAATTGAAATAAAAAAAAAAAGTAATCACATCTTAAAAGTTACTTGTGGGCAGACAGGAGTTCAACTTTGTCTCTCGAAGAGTTTTGCAACAATTCTCTCTTTAGAGACCAGTTTTGTAAAGCACAGAAAACTCTCAACTATAACTCTCATTTGTGACAATGGAGACCATTTGAACAACTGGACCACAGGGGAAGTTGAAGGAATGCATTTATTTATCTTCATACAAAATGCAAATTGGGAAAGAGCAGTCCAATGAGAATTTACAGATTACTCCTTTCTTGAATCCATAATGCTCAAAAATCTCTGCAAGAAAATTTCCAAAATGCTGTATTGCACTCTATCCAGAAACCACTGGAAAATTGTGAGCAGCATTACTGTATAATTTAGGCACAAGATCATATTGCATTTGGTCCTGACAACCATCCATATTTTATTTGTTTGTTTTTAAACCAACATCCTCCATTTTCACATCTTCTACACTAGCTTTCAACACATTCACAGAAAAAAAGTAATTCACAGAAAGAAGACCCTTCTCCAGTTTTTTTTGTGCTAGAGTTTTGAGTAAAAGGGTTATTACCAGAAGGGAAGTCCTCTGCTTCAAATTCAGCTGAAAAATATCTTTGTCATTTGACTTGCACTGAAGCCTAAAAGATCTGGTCAAAAGTCAGGAGTCATCTGCTGAAATACAGCTGTCTACATCCATGCTAGATGTTTGGACTACTTCTATATTCAATTGGCAGAAACAGCACTTCTCAGATCTGATTCTGCTGACTAAATGTAGACTGCCACTTCAGGAAGAGATGAATTGATCCCTAGAAATGCCCTGCTTCCTGACTATAAAAGGAATGCAGAGAGCTGAGTTTCAACACACAAATCCCACCTTCTCTATGCTGGGTATCACACTGAACAGCTATATCTGGTTTCTCCACTAGGGCCTTATCAGCTTTGCTGGAATTTCTGACATTTTAATTGGTACAAATAAACCAGTGTAGTCAGTCTAAGCTTCATGCACAATCAAGATAAAGAAAGAAGCACCTCTGAGAAGCAATTCAGCTCAAGTAAGAACCTGAATTCTCCCCAAAAGATGCCACTGTGTCTTCAGAGATCATGAGAATGAGCCTATCCCTTAATAAGGTGGAGCAGTGAAGTGCCTTGAATTAGACAGGTTCAGGCTGTTGCTGCTGAAAAGGTGGGAGATACAGAGCAGCCTCACTGCTTATCTCCTCTCCACACCAGTGAGGCTGAAACGCAAGGCATCAGACCCCACAATAAAAGGCAAGGTTACAGTATGGATTACAGAGTGCTTCATAAAATACTTTGAAGGAGAATAAAAACAAAGCCACACCACGGAAGTTTGAAAAAAATCTGTATTGTGGCCTACATAGTGTCTATCCTCCCACAGCTTCACCAAGTGAGGATAAACAAGAGCTGAATGAAACTCTGCAAGCACACACTTCTGTTGGCCAAATATCCAGCACAGTCTGGAGCAGCTAAGAGTTAGTCCACACTCTCTTAGTATTTAAAAACAGAAGCACAGACCCTCAAAAGGGTCTGAGACTCCTCTGTTAGCAACACCTGCTCTCAGCTGACTAGGTAACATAGAAGAATAAGATGGCAGACCTGGATCCAGGCTCCCATTCATGATTCTGTCACTGAAAGAAGTCACCTCGTTAGCTGAGGACAGCCGGGCTTCCGCATTCAGCTTCTGCAGGAACACAAGATTTGGCAGCCTCCAGAAATCTGAGCTCTCTGTTTTTCTTCCCTTGGTTTACTAATGCCCATTTTGCCTTCCCTGCCTCCCTGCTCCAAATGCACACACATTTTAATGCTAAACCCCAGGTGTTACATGGTTTCTCCATACTTCTAGGCAAACACCACACACCTGCCCTCCAAACTTAGCAAGTGTGCCTTCTCCACAGAGGTAGAAAACCTGCTGTAAGAGCACAATGCTTCATAGTAAGATGTTTAAGCTTAATTAAAAAAAAAAATCTTCCCATCTCATGCCTTAAGAAAGTCTCACACCCACCATCTTACACAAAAATACATTCCCTACAAGGCTGTGATACATTGCACACTCTTAATGGTTTCTACAGTTACATAGGCAGACAATGTAATTAACAAGCAACATTCCCTCTCATAAAAAAGGAGGAAGAAAATAAACAGAAGTTCACAAAAATATATTTAAGCTTAGAAATAAAACTACATTTTTTTACCTAATTTCATTATTTACTATGTGAGAAAAGACAAGACCATGGATTATCTAGGTGCAAAACACAAGTTTTCAATCTGATTTGCAAAATGCATCATGTCCCCTTTTGAGGAAAATGATACCTTATTTACTCCCTTTAGATACACATCAATACTTTATCAAGTATTTTTTTCACTTTCCATTTCATTTTTTGTGCATACTGAAATCAAGAAAAAGAACAGTCCTGTGTTAAAGTTACATTATGTTTTCTGTTCCTTGTTACATAACCAGAAGTGTTACAGAAAATATTATTGTGGAGTTAAAAAATAATAAAAAAGGCACTTAAAAAAAAATTCTAACCAGACAAGCATGACTGCATCAGAATAACGTGTAAGGTGCTTCTACACCCACTACTGGCATACATTTAAATTAAAATTATATGTAATCTATACCAAACTTTCTGAATGCTGAATGTCTGCTGAATGCCCTTTCTGCATTTAACCTCCTCCATTGCTGACAAAGAGGCAAGATTTTCCAGGTTAGTAACAGCAAAATTCCACATTTCAAAAACATTGAATGCTGTCATGCATATAAAGTCATTGTCAGGGTCTGAAAATATCCCTCCCATGTCAAGATTAGTCTTAAGCAGAGAAATGGCAAGACAATACGAACATGTTATTTTCTTGTGGGAGAGCCAAGCAATTAAAAACCAACAACCACATAAACCCTAAACCATATCTTTTGAGAAAAATGGTGAATTTCAGTGCTTCTTTCTAATGAAACCAGAAGAACACACCAACTACTATGCTGGAAATATTTCCTTGCAAAAGCAGACACATCCATGGTGGTAAGGGAATTTTACGATGTGGGTGATTTGTGACGTTAGGATCTTTCACATCATTTACAAAAAGGGCCACAGACTCCATGTTGGAAAACACACTCATGCCATCCCTCAGTGCTTAGGTACACCTGCCCAGGCAGAAACACCATGGTTCTGAATTCGAGCATGCACAGAGACATACTCACACTGTCACCTGAACCCACTACACACCCACCATCTCCCACCAGAGCCACTCGCAACAGCCTGAAACACTGCTCTGAATCCAACCGGAATTTTCCTCTCCTCTCTGCATTACAGCCACGAGCCCAAAGCCCTGTAGCTCAGCTTGGCTCATCTGGGCCCACTCTGTTAAAATAAACACAAAGGAAGGGAACCCACTGGGCTGGCTGAACAACAAGAAATTCGGCTGCAGAACTCCCTCGCACTTATGCGCACAGCCGATTTTACACCACGCGCCTGCTACGTTCATATTATTTTGTCAAGAAGTACGGAGCAGCTTTCACTACAAATACTTGGAGCTCGAAAATTGCAGCAAAACCAACTTCAGCTGGGTGCAAAGGGCGCTACAAGAGCGGCGTTTGAAGCCCCAACGTGACGCAACTGTAATGTACCAGGGCCAGGGGCTCGCCGGAGGACACTGGCCCCACGCAAAGCCACAAGGTACATATGAGGTGCCTATAGCTCATCCGCTGTCCTGGCTAGGAGCGCACTGCAAACAGATTTCCACGAGCTACAAATCAATGAGGCACCGTGGCTGTGCCCATGCCAGTGACAAACTGCAGTGGGGAAGGGAGCCTGGGCTGCTTGGCAGACCTGCCATTCCCCTCGGCCACGCTCCCGCACGCCCTTCCCTCACCCCTTCCCCCCTGACAAGTCCGGCGTGGCTGCGGTGGGAGCAGCCCGGCCTAGGCGCCCGAGCCACCCCAGAGTGGGTGGGCTGCAGGAGGCCGGCCGGGCCGGCTCGTCCCCGCCGTGGGCTGCCAGCCGCCCGGCCACCTGCAGGCCTCCGCCGCCCTACCTTGCTCCTCGCCGGCCCCAAAGCAGGCTCTGGGGTCCTCGGGGGGGAGCGGGGCTCCGCCGCCCTCCAGGGCTTTGCGTTTCTTCGACATCTGGTCGGTGTTTGGGAGTTGAGTTTCTCCTCTCTCTCTCTCCGGGGAGATGAGTGTATGTAGAGAGAGAGTGTGAGAGAGAGAGACACAGGGAGGGAGAGAGAGAGATTGAAAGAAATCGCTGCTTAAAGAGAGGGGAAGAGACTTTGGAGTGGCTGGAGAGCAAGTAGGAGGCAGGGACTAAGTGGAGAAATCCTACAAATCACAATCCCATCAATTCAGCCCCACGTCTAGAGGGGCTGCTGAGGTCTCGCCCTTCCTTGCTCATTCATCTGAGTGTCTGAGTGAAAATTAAAGATAGAGGTAATAGTCCGCTGCTGCTTTTCCGAATGTTAGCAGGTGGTGCTTTTTTTCCTTT